>MUZC01001480.1:506660-559676 GCA_002072015.1 Radix auricularia
GGGGGGGGGGTCCCGGAGATTTGTGACAGTTGGTGACGGGGGGAGGTAGGGAGTTAAAAATGGTTTTAAAAAATAACGTGACGTACTTTATTGATGGCCCCTGACATGTAAGCTACTCGAATCCAATTTAAGGTAAATATTAATTAAAGAACCATTTAATTTAATATAGTATTTTAGTTTTATATATTGTGAGTTGAACGATCTTTTAAACTTTGTGTAGCTAATATAATATGAAATAATTTTAAAATATAGTTTGAATTCAGTACCAAAGTTTATTCTTATAAATCTTATTTCAAAACTAACAAATATATTATAGAAATAAAATATAAATCCGTGTACAATAAGTGTATCTCATGTAGTCATATAGTAGAACTAGGAGATAACAAAGCATAGACTTTTATCCCATTCGTCTTTGTCTTCACTTTTAAGATCACTCTACAAGTCTCTCTCTCTCTCTCTCTCTCTCTCTCTCTCTCTCTCTCACACACACACACACACACACACACACTCTCTCTCTCTCTCTTTTAATCTAATACTCGACCTGCTTGCCTTCATTCTCTCTTTCTTCCTCTCCCATTCTCGTCACTCTTTCTCTCACTCCAGCTCTTTTTCACGCGGTACATGTATCGCTCTATTTTGTTTTTCTCTTCTCTCTAACTCTTCTCTCACCCTTTCTTTCCATTTATCTCTCTCTCTCTCGTTCTCTCCCTTCAACACACACTCTCTCCCTCTCTCTATCTCTCTCTCGTTTTCTCCTTTTCTCTCATCTCTGTTTTATTGCTCCCACCACCTAGTGTTACTTTCTCGTCATTTTATGGACAAGAGTATCTAACCTAAAATATATCCAGCTTTCTCTTTACGAGCGCGCTCCGTGTTAATTAGCTTTTATGTTGGCCTGATTTGATTTATTTCTCATATAATGCATTCGTATCATAGCCAAACGTTGTTTTTCTTTTGAAACCAAATAGTGTTATCAGAACTTCTGTTTATGTGTTTTTGAGCTCCATTGCTCTTCCCGTCTCATAATAACACAGCGGTTTGAAGCATTCATTGACATAGAGAACTGTGAGAAATAAAACCTCACTTTTGAAAAGTCTTAATATCTCTTGCAAACGTGGTGAAAAGTGGTTAACAGTGAACAGTGTCAAAACGCGTAGGCATTTAATCTAAACGCAAAAAAATAATTAAAAAAAGAAAGTCCGAGAAGCCAAAATAATTATCTTGTCCTACACTTTTTCGAATTTTTTTCAGCCAAGTACCTTACAAAATGCCCCACTTTTACCATAAAAAATAAAACTACATTCCGTTCCAAATAAACCTCTTATTCTACATTCAACTCTTTGACCTTACCGGCGATCAACCCGATGAGTTCTATTAACTTTGTACTTCATTAAAAAGCCAATGCTTATGTCCTGTAATGACGTGCTAGGGTCTCTTAATACTTGAAGTTGGCCGGTAAAATTGTTTCCACTAATTGCATTAAATATTCAAGCGTTGATCAATTTCCTAATTACTTTGGCCATTCTTTTTATTGCATTGTCTCAGCCTCCGCTAGGTGTCCTCATGAGGCTTTGTGACGTCATTCATTTGGACATGGTATGATTTGTCCTCTCAGTATAGTCTTTTACTTTCTCCAATTAAGAGCTGCAATGGAAAGGGAAAATTTTTTTAAAAAAATTATTGAAGAACCTATTATCTAGGGACAGAGTTTATTCGAGTACAAAGTGGGGTAATCACTACCGCGTTTTTCCCCTCTTTCAAATAATGTTTTTAACTGTTAGTTCTCGAAATAAAAGGATACTCATGCGAGTTTGTTTGTTTTTTTCTTGAATAAAAGCAAAAAAACTCTTAATATTTTGTTGATTTTTACCACATTTTTATTAACCTCCTTTCGTTTCTTTTTATTATTTTTTAAATATTTTTTTTATTATTATTATTTTTTTTTGTCTGTTTGTCCGCAAAAATTCAAATTTTTCCAACGTAAAATTAAACCTCTTCTGATAGTCTTAGAGATCTCAAAATTTTACCACAGATAGACTCAGATAGATCTTGGATGACAATGCTTTGTATCAAAGTTTCAGATCGATCGAATGTACCGTATACATTTAAATTTATGCATTTTTATAATTTTATCTCCGTATAGCATACGTGTACGTCTGCTGTTGTTAACGTTCACTTTCACGTGCCACATGAGTTCGATCCGTGACCAATGCCTGCGGTATTAAAACGTTGGGCGGGCGCTTATGGGGTGTTTTGTATAAAAATAAATAGAGGAATAAAAAAAGATGTCTAAAAACCATGTTTTTAAAAGTGGACTAAAAAGAAGAAAATAAAAGTAGAGGTAAAATAAAGCATTTTTAAAAACAATGTTTTTATATATAAGTCAACTAATAAAAAAGAAGATAATACATTGAAAAGTATAAGTTCGAGTACATTGATTTAATATGACTAAACATGTGGGGCGGGTGCTTCAAAATCCCATTCTAATTCAGAAATACAGCACAAAGATAGGTGTTTGGTATAAAAATTACAGATTTAAAATTTAGAAGGCAAACGAGAGATCTATAAGTGAGAGAATGAGTGAACAGCATATATAGAACCTCATCAGCGCCCGCCACACGTTTGTAGTCACAAGCAATCAATGTACTTGAACTTAAAAGTTTTAATTTATTTCCTTCTTTTTCGTCTAATTATAAAAACGTAGTTTTTAAAAATCTTGTTTTACCTCTTTTTTTTTTAAATCTTTTTTCCAAAGAAATTTTTTTTTAAATATTGGCAATATTATATAAATTTATCTATTTTAGTTTAAAAATACAAAATCACTTAATGAACGGTCCCCCACGAATAACGTCACACTAATTTCGTCGATTGTTTACTACTATCCTCACTTTTAGAAAAATGCAAAATGCCTAAAATTAATCACTNTCGAAATTCATGGAGCTACCCCCCCCCGCCCCGCCCCCCCCCCCACACACACACACCACTTAATAGCAAAATGAAGTTCTTTGAATACCCTAAAATTGATGGTTCTCATTGACTGACACACAGTACGACCTAAACATAATCCCTTTATTTAAAAAATTCTCATTGATTGACACACCATACGACCTAAACATAATCCCTTAATATAAACAATTCTCATTGATTGACACGCCATACGACCTAAACATAATCCCTTAATAGAAACAATTCTCATTGATTGACACGCCATACGACCTAAACATAATCCCTTAATATAAACAATTCTCATTTATTGACACACCATACTACCTAAACATAATCCCTTAATATAAACAATTCTCATTGATTGACACACCATACGACCTAAACATAATCCCTTAATATAAACAATTCTCATTGATTGACACACCATACGACCTAAACATAATCTCTTAATATAAACAATTCTCATTGATTGACACACCATACGACCTAAACATAATCCCTTAATATAAACAATTCTCATTGATTGACACACATTGATTGACACACCATACGACCTAAACATAATCCCTTAATATAAACAATTCTCATTGATTGACACACAATACGACCTTAAAAAAGAATCCTTTAATATAAACATTCCTCATTTTTTTAAAAGTGATATATTTCTAAAACTTGAAATCCTCGTTGAAATTATATTTCCTTGTTATATTCAATGTCAGCCGTGATCAATAACGTTAATCCATATTGTAAGGCCACTTCCATGCAATCCTATTTTCATACTTTCACAATTCCCTTTTCCCCACCCTTTCGTGTCTTGAGAATCAAACTTAAAAGTTTCCAAGCTGAAGCATTAGCCCTAACTATATAATTTTTAAAAAAATTTTAAATTTAAAAAAATATTTTTAAAAATAAAAAATAAAAAAAATCTATGCATTTTTTTCACCATTGAAAGCAGCAAAAATAGCGTTTGTATTTTTCCCCATAGAAAGCAGTGTCCTTTGAGCTTTTAGAGTAGCGTGATAGCAGTTTCTAACTGCCTTTCTCTGGCATATCATGAAATGTAAATTTTCGCATTTATTGATAAACAAGCGCGTCCTGAAGGGGGTGGGTGGGCAGTGCTGTATTTTTGTTTTTAAGTTCCAAAATATTAATTTCAATAGGTGCGTTTTGGGACGAAGGCAAATATTTCAGTGGAGAAGGCTAACTTCTTTTTCTTCTCGCGTTCTTACATTCTACTAAGCCTTGACTAGGAGTTCTTTCTGATAACCCTAAATTGTCAGAGATCTTCGTCACATTAATACAAATGTTGTTAAATGTTGATTTCAATTGAGTGAGTAGGGAAATGTTTTTCGTCTAGAATTCTTGTTTAATCATAACTGACACAGACTATTCACTACCGTGTCATGCAAGGATAGTTCTAGTTGCTTACCGTGTCATGTAGGCCAAGGATAGTTCTAGTTGCTTACCGTGTCATGTAGGCCAAGGATAGTTCTAGTTGCTTACCGTGTCATGCAAGGATAGTTCTAGTTGCTTACCGTGTCATGTAGGCCAAGGATAGTTCTAGTTGCTTACCGTGTCATGTAGGCCAAGGATAGTTCTAGTTGCTTACCGTGTCATGTAGGCTAAGAATAGTTCTAGTTGCTTACCGTGTCATGTAGGCTGAGGATAGTTCTAGTTGCTTATATTTATTTTTAAATTTCTATATATAAATTTGAGTGACTCATGTCTGTTTTATTTTATGAAAGCATTTTGGAGATTTCTGGGGCCGAGCTCAAACCTAGAATAAAAATAAAAACAACATAAATCTAATAATAATAATAACAATTTGTATAGATAAATAACAAGGGTGTCGCCAAAAATAGCACTTTGACTGTTATCTGGAATATATTAGTACACCCTCCCTCAAATTAAAGTGTGATTGAATCACCACTCTGTTCAACCATTAGTACCCCGAGTCCGATATACATAATTTTATTCATGTATTTACTGTACATGGGTATTTTTTTAAATTCACATGATCTTTCTAAGGCAGACATTACCGTCTAAGAAATTTAGCAATGATTTTGATAGGGGGGGCGGTTAAGTTTTAAAATGCTCTCAGGAAATGAATATAACATGTGAGTGCATGGTTACTGATCACCTTTTTCATGAGAAAGATGAATGTACACAATATAAACATAAACGCTTGCAAAGATAAGACAATCTTTGCTGTTATCCGCCTTGCTCCGACTCATATCTAGTAACTTCCACCAACGACGTTAAGACTACGGATGCGACAAATAATCTCCCCCATCCCCCTTTTCCTAACCACCATATAAATATTGTGGGGAAAAAATGGATCCGCACCGGAATCTCTGGTAATCATGATTGCTAAAGTGTTTAATCAATATGTAGACAAGAGGCTCGTTACTGGCTCGCTCAGCTGTGATAGGACTCAACGCAGCCATAATCACGGGGTATAAAATATCTAAATCATTTTGATTAAAATGCATCGAATCAGAATAATTGCATCGATTTCCTGCTGCTCGAGCTTCTCTTTTTATTTTGTTTTAAGTTTAAGGCTCAGGCATGTGTCTATTTTATTTGTAGCCGTCTGTTGCTACTCTCAACAGTCGCGTCATTCAAAAATCACATTGCTCTATTTACAGATAATATTTATATGTTTATACCCCCTTTCAGTGGCGTCACTGGGAGGGGTGCGGGTGATGTGGACCACGCTGGTTGACGCCATCACATGGGGTAACACCAAAGTTTAAAATTCTATATTTTCCCGTTATGTGGCTCTGGCAGACTCGAATGAGGTATATGGGGTATGTCGTGAGGGGATGACACCGTGAGCTACCGCACTGGATGACACCAGCCCTAGTAACGCCTTTCCCCCCTCAAGCTTCCCACCCAATATAAAGTCTAACACTTTCCCCTCCACATCAAAGAGTGACGATATGTATGGATTTCTCGCCGTCATGGCTTAGTGGTTATCAATGCATCAGTAATCTCGCTCACAAGGGAGACATTTCCTTGATGTATCCCAAACAATCACTCTACATTTGATCGAAAATTCCACCACTTGAACTTATAATATAGCAGGAGTAGAACCAGCAGGGGCGAATCGCTCCTTCCTTCCACAACTCCTGTGCCCGATTGCATCACTGTTCTTTGAATTTTGGAATGGTAAAAGTTTTGTATGGTGCTAAAAATGTGTTTAATAATGTACTCACGGAAGACTCAGTAATAGTAGTTAGATAGTTCGATTTAATGTATTTTATTGGCTTAATCAAGAAATGACATAGAAGCAGTGGAGTACCAACGAATTCGATTTAATACAACTTTTTGTTTAATAAAGATATTACCCAGAAGCATGGGAGTGCCCACCAAGCTTTTTAACACTTTCAATAATAAAAAAAAAAAACTCTCCTGATGTCCGAAATCGCCACCTTCAAATTAACTGAAATTAACCACACCGACTGTCACCGAAATTAAGCACTCCCTCTATTACCAAAATCAACCGCTCCCTCTATCACGCAACACAGCATAGAAGGACGGAAGGGGGACACCAATATTCCACAGTGATCCAGGAGTTCTCTGCTTGGGTGAGCACTTAACCCAGTTATGCGACGAACATACATAACGTCCTGTTTTTATTGATCCAGACCGTGGTCGACTGTTGCCCAGAACTCCTGGCTAATTGTTTTCTTCTGTTGCCTAGGATAATAACAACTGTGAACAGCTGACTGCGGGTGAGCGGTGACGCAATGTATTCCGTTGGGTTGTTGTTTATTTACTCCAACAAAACAACTGAGGCAAATTATGAGTCGGTAAAGTCGGTCAGACCTTATGTTCAATGACAATGGGGACTGAGCGTATCGCACAGAGAGCACATTCATTGATAGATCGACTATAAAGTGAACGAGGCAGAACTAAGGATCGAAATTGAGTAGTGGGGAGAGACTAGATTTGGAGCATGAACGAACTTGTGATGACGTAATATTTATACATTGCATAACTGCATCGCCAGTAGTAAACAACTATGGATTAATTAAAAGGGAGGCAAGAGAAAGCAAGGGAAACAACACACGCGATAAATAATTCCTAAGACTTTGAAGGGAAAAGACTGGTTGATTTGGAGTAGGTGACGTCAAGGAAAGGAAATATAAGAAATGTTATTCAAATTTTTCTTTATTTATTTCCGATGGTCTTGTATCAATGTTTTGATCATTCAGACTCCTGAGCAGGGGCGTCACTAGAGTTGGTGTTACCCGGGGCGGTAGCTCATGGTGTCACCCCTTCGACTTAACCTATAGAACTCCTCCGAATTTTACAGTGCAAAATAACGGAAAAATACAGAATTTTACAGTTTGGTTTCACCGCCCCTGATGATGTGTCACCCGGTGCGGCCCGCCCCCCTACCGCTCCCCCTAGCGACGCCACTGCTCCTGAGTATGTTGATGGGCTTTGTGAGGTTTCTGTAAAGAGGATACTTCGTTTGGTCTACACATCAAGGGAATCGAACGTCGGAGGTTGCAGCTGAAAGTCAGGAGGAAATAGATGAAAATGTGTCAAGTATTATAACATCTTTTATTCCATTTGGAATCTTCTTCCATTCGCTGATTTTCCTTGGCGGAAACAAGGAGCTTCTGAAACGTCTTCTTTTGTTGTAAGCCGGAGCTATCTGTCATTGCCCACTGAGTAACAAGTTTTAGTTTTATACTGTGGCATTACACTAGTTTATTATTCTCCTTGTTGAATAACTCCGGATAGCCTGGATAATAGTCAACGTTTCTCCAGTCGTGATAAGTCCAGTGTTAACTGTCAGTCAGTGAGTCCGAGGCTGTAGGTGCATAATTTAAAACCGTCTTGACCAAAACCTTTTTAGGCTATTTCTTTTACACTAGACTTGCCGATCTAGATATGCTATAACTTTGGAATCCTACAGAGAGTCTTGTATTTGCCCAGTTGTGCAAGGTTTTTTTTATGCTGTTCCTGTCTAACCTCCCTTTGAATGTTAATCCCGAGGTATCTACTTTGGGAACCCGACTCAAGCGTATGGTCAGAAAGCTCGTGAGGGTGTTTTATAAAGTTTCTACCTTCGACGACTGAAAAGTTCTGGCTCTTTGCCCGATGAAATGCCATATCCCATATTTTCTCAAACTCAGCTAACCAACTTTTACCAACTGATGCCGTTTTGTAGCTGGTCCTGGTAGAACTGTTGGCGTCGTTATATTCACAGCCGCGACGTGTGTAAACAGTCTTGCTTGGAGGTCAGCTTCTCTGACAGTTGCTGGATAAAGTATGTAAATAAACAGGCTCTTAACACTGGAAAGGTTAACAAACAATCGGAAGGGTTTTTAATTTGTTATATATGTAACAGCTTTTGGTGGTCATGAAATAAATATAGTAAAGATAAAGATATTTAATTTGGCTAAGGAGAGCAGTGGCGCATGGGGGCTAACTCCAACTATTGCACACGTTAGAAATGTAACAGAATTATACACATTTAGGCCAATTAAGCTCTTCCGCTTCACTACATAACTCACTGATAGATGAAATTTTCCACTTATCCGGGGTCCCAGCTGTACCCATTCTGTCCCAGGATAAGGTGTGTATTATGGCATAAGAAGTTATTTGTGTAATTTCTATGAATCCCTTTTTTTAAAAACGATAAATTTGGATTACAAGTACAACAATAAAATATTACTTAAAATTAACCTTTAATAATAGCCAGCAATTGTCAGCTTTCTTTTTCAAAGAGAATGGTTATTTGTGGAGATTTTGTGCGTTGAAGATACAAAACTAAATGTAAAACTCAATGTATAGATATTCCTTTTTTTTTTTTTTAAATCACTCTTCTCTAATCCAATAATCAACTTCGAATGTCATAAAATTTGACTTTGTGGCTGTATAAAAAATATGATAAATTATTGTAAGGTTAATATTTCTCAAGCATCGACATTAACATTATCCGTATTGTTTATGGGGAGAGGGGGTGACATTATCATAAGTGAATTATTCTATGAAGATGTTTTTTCTACGCAATTTTATGTAGGCTTACAAGAAAAGAAAACAGCTTGAAGACAAAAAACTTTTTGTCGATCCTGACTTCCCTCCTAAAGACGCGTCCATCGGAATCAAGAACTTTAGACAAGGCCACAAGAAAGTTGTGTGGAAAAGACCCCACGTAAACATTTAGCTTATGAGAGTGGCTACAATTATTTGACAAATTATTTTTTTGAGCATGTATCAATATTTCAAATCTAGTTTTTAAAACTCATGTGTGAGCTATGTAAAGTGATTTTAAGAACAGTTTAGACTTGGACTTAGACAATGATTAAATGAATGTATCAACGTACTTTTGTTTTGTTTGTTAATTAACAATAAACTTTATTTAATGTGAGACACACACAAAAAATATTGAGAATCATTGTCCAAAATTTAAATGTCATTTTAATTTTTACATTATTCAGTTCAGGTTTCTCAAACGCAAACATAAATTACTTAAAGAATAAGCAAAGCTTGTGAAAATCAAAGCTCATTTGTGAATAACTTTATGCTGTTGGATTAACCATCACGTTTAATTTCTCTAAGTCTAAGTAGTAGACCTTTGGATGCCCCACTTTCATAATCCTTTGCTATCTATATATTTGCCTATTTATTTATTAATACATATGTCTTTCTATTCCAAGGAGTTATCTCTTTATCCTGTTCTTGTGGCTGATGGCACAAGTCGTCATGATTTAAAACAAGGTGATCTCAATGACTGCTGGTTTCTTTCCACTCTCTCTGTGATCGCTGAAAAACCTCAACTCATTTCTAAGGTATGTTTACTGAGTAATCATACTTCAAAGTGATTTCGATCATTTTTAAGGAGATGGTAAATATTAAAGAATCTTATTAATGCAGATATTTGGTACCATCCCTTTCAGCTCAAATAACTTATAAATTGATTTGGTCACCTGATCTAAATTTAAGCTAATAAACATGCACCGCAAAGCTCACAATTGAAAACACAGCAATTCAATGAATTGATGGAAGAGATGGTTTGACTGGTTTAAATATCCACTTCACGAAGATCCAGCATTCCTCGCTTTTTGTGTCAGTCCTCAAACAATACCCACTGGCGAATCCTTACCAAGGGCTTGGCTAAGGGAATTGGAGGCCCTATGCGAAATGAATTAGGTGGCACTAAATGTATGAGAAAAATTAAAAAGAAATATGGAAAGATTTTTGTTTGAGGCCCCCACTAATCATAAGACTAATCGGAATGCCCTGGGAGGCTGCCTAGTTTGCCTAAGCCTAAAGCCGGCCTGCCTTACCCATAAGAAGAGCAGAAGAGATGATTTATAATAAATTTTGAAGTAGTATTGGAAAGAATTCTTGAAATGTAGGAAAAAGGTGTTGTTTGTCCATTATGATCGACGAGAAGCATTTTCATCACTCTTTAAAAAACGTAGGATGCACATAAAAGTGATACAAAAAAAAAAAAAAGCTGTGAAAGTTTGATATTTTTAAATCGCATTGTTTATGATTACTTACTAAATTGATTTTTAAAAAACTGCCAACCCATTTATGATGTCTTTGCGTTTTGGCAGATAATACCTGAAGACAACAGCTTTGGGACTCCAGATTACAACGGGACTTTCCACTGTAGATTCTGGCAATTTGGTACCTGGATTGATGTCTATATTGATGACCTACTGCCAACGGTGGACGGAAATCTAGTATTTGCTAAATCTTCTGATCCCAATGAATATTGGGTGTCTCTGGTAGAGAAGTCTTACGCCAAGTGAGTTTGTCAATTCAACAATTTTGCACTTTCTCTCAAACCTAAATGCTAAGTGATTTTCATTATCACCTGGTGTTAATTTAACAATAGTGGAGTCCCCTCATTCAGAAAAGTAGTATTAAAGACATTGCAAAGGGAGCAGTAGTTATGCACTGAGAACTTGTATTTTTCCTCTTTGCGTGATTGTTGATATCTGTTGTAGTAAGGAATATGTATTGGTATTGCTTTTCTGTTGGGGATCTGTTGGTTGAATAGTGTTTGTGTTGGAATGTGACAAGTTACGGAGTTCAGGATATGGTGTACAATGATCCATATTTTTATAGTTACTAGTCTTTCTTTTATTCATTTACACAAGTTCAACATCATTTTCCGGTAACTCTCCAGAACCTTGTCACCGACTTTATAAGCATTATTAACCTTTTAGATTCAATATCATTTTGACGAAAATATTGTCCAGCTATGGTTAGAAATGATCTCTGTTGAGAAGCCCATCTCTAGCAAGTCCTCAATTTAAATTAAGTGTCCAACATTCAAGAGTTTCGTTGCGGTCTCATACTTACTTTGCGCATGCTATATTTGAGTTTAAGCGATAATTTATTTTTTTATTTTGTAGGCAGGAGGTTTCGGGGGAGGGGTCATTGAGAGAGTTAAGTAAGATGGGTTTCTAATTTCCTTCTAAAAGCATACTTTAAATTTAAATTAACAAAATTTTAAAATGCACAAATATTGATTTTTTAAACGTTTAATTTGTTAAAAGATTTAACTTATTTTTATTAACTAGTTTACAATTTTACACTAAGCGCACCTTTAGTTCAAATCTTGCAATAAAATATTGTTAAAATGACCCTTTTTTTCCCTACTGCTTTTCAGACTCAATAAATCTTATGCAGCACTTGAATATGGATTTGAAGCTGATGCTTACACAGATTTGACCGGTGGTCTAGCAGAGTGGTACACACCAGCTGACCTCAGGGAAGATGATTTTTACCTAATGCGGGCAGCATTTGAATGTGGGGCTGTCATTGGCTGTCTAAGCTTGGTTGGTTATTTAACATGCTTTCTTATAATCTAACTTAACTTTTTTTTAAAAAAAGATTTTGAATTCATATGAATGGAAAATAAAATAAAAATAACATAAATTTATTTATATAAATCCAATAGAAACTGTATGAAAGATTCAAGTGATATTTCAACTTAAGACTTTTAAATTTAAATGTTGGCCACCTCATTGCATTTAATCAAATTATTTAGTATTATAAGGATATGATTACCTAACTTAATATTCCAAAGTTATTCATTAAAATCTTATTATCTCAAATATATAATTTTAGTTATTATTTGCTTAAAAATTCTTCAGCTGATAAGTTAATATTCATCATTATTGTAGGACAGAAAAAGCACTACAAGTAAAGATAGCAGAGGGATGGTGTCAAATCATTCCTACGTGATAACAGGGATAGAGGAGGTGCCATACATTGACAGAGCAGCTAAAATTATACGTATACGCAATCCATGGGGTGATACTGAGTGGCAAGGTGAATGGTGTGATGGGTGAGTTTATAGTTAATACAAGATGTCATACCAACTTTACAGAAAGGAATAGCACTTTATAGTTTGAAATACATTTTAAAAATAACTAATTTTTTAATAATCAATAACCATAAAAAACAAACAAGTCAAGGTACTTAGCTCCAACTAGTACTAAAAAGCAGCTATGGCTCTTTTAAAATCATCAGGAGCTGTTTATTTTTATTTCTGATGTCATCAATGTACACAATGAATTTTGTCAGTCAATATAATTTGAATGATTTTCTACCCAGGGGTGATGAGTGGCAGAGAGTGCCAGAAACAGTTAAGAGGGAATTGAATTTATCAACCAAAGATGATGGAGAGTTCTGGATGTCTTTCAATGATTTTAAGAGAGAGTATTGCAACATGATTATCTGCAATATGTCTCCTGATTTTGACCATGATGGAATAAGCGATAAAACAGGTACTTAATTAATTTTGTTTTAAATCTCAGTTCCCAAAAGTGTATCGACAAAGATAGCTTTATTTTAAAACTAAACAAAATATTATGCAAAAATACATTTTGTCTAATTTATTAATAATGGCCCAAAATTTATAGTAATCTTAGGGGGGGCATTTGTTTATGTTAATGAAAGTGTCCAATAGAAATAAAATATAAACAAATTGTAAATAAATTATCAAAAGATATGATTTTATGGGTAGTAAATTCAAAATAGAAAGTGGAAACTGGAATTTTAATAGTCAGTAAACAAATGTTTTTCCAACACTTGAAGCAATTTACATGTTCTTGTATAATTATTACTTTTGGAAAATTCTTTATTAATTCTAGGCATTATTTTCTGGTTTTTACCTTATAGAATATCAGCAGCAGCACAATGGACAGTGGGTATCAGGTTTTAACGCTGGTGGCTGGATAGAATGTGAAACATTTCATCTCAACCCACAGTACCATTTAATTATACATAGTGATGGTAAGTTACTTTTACTTTAAGAGTTGACACTATGTCTTACTTGAAGGGTAGCATATGCAAATTGCATTTAAGCTGTGTGAAGTAAAGTAAATATATTTTTGTTAAATACCAAAAGGCTTTTAAAAAATACAATAAGAACAACTGTAATGTTTTTATTGCTCTACTAAATTCCCTCTGCAGTAGACAAGACAAGTTATCTTTTTTAAAAAAAATTATTTAGACATATACTGATCGTAAAGTAGTTCCCCATGTCTCCATGAAAACATAATACACCTGAGTGATAAAACATACATTTTTGGGAGCCAAAGTAAAAGTAAAACTTTGTGTTGAGCAGACATGCTCTATTGAAACGATGTCTTAAAAGAACCGAACGGTTTTTAAAATCTGTAATAGTTTTAAAAGAAGTATGCTCATAGACTCTTGAGTAACTTTTTTTTCTTCAGTCCTTGTCCAACGAAGATATAATGGCCGCCTTCCAGTGGTCATTTCCCTTCTACAGGTGTTCAGGAGAGGTTTGCCTAAATCACAAGATGATGATCTATATGCCATAGGCTTTGAATTATTTCAGGTAATAAGAAAAGAATGTTTTCCTTCATTTTAAAACTGCATTTTCTGTAATTATATTCAGTGTTATTTTTTTCTTAGTTTACCATTAAGTAGCTATGCTTTTAGAGAAACCACTTACACCATCTCTTGTACTGATATTATTTATTGCTAATAAATTGTAATTTCTTTAAATTCATTATAGCTTCCAGGAGTTCCCATAGGTCCTTTGGGGTCTGAATTTTTTCAAGCAGTTGATCCTCTGATGCCAGAAAATGAAGAGACTTATGCAAAGTACAGAGAAACTTCAGGACGGTTTTTTTTACTCCCTGGTGACTACCTTTTGGTGCCATCAACACATGAACCATTCAAATCAAGGGAATATTTATTTAGGCTCTTCTCTGTTGGAAAGATGGAATGTGTGTAAGTTGATATTGTTGCTGTGTAAAAATTCCATCATTTATTCATAAAAATTATGTTTTTAAATTTTAGCTATCAAAATGTAATATTAATAATTAGTACTAGCTAAATTCTAGACCTTCACATTTGGTATAAGAAATGTTCATAAAACATTTGCCTAACAGTAAGAGCTATTTGGGTATATAGCTTAAATTTTTAGAGGTTTCTTATAAATTAAATCAATTTTTGTTAACATTTCAAAGTGTTATTTAATATGATATTTTTAAAGGAAACCAAATTGTATTTAACTTCTTAGAAATTACTTCTATTTTTTTTTTTTTAAATATCAAATCTCAATTTCTCATCCACTTCTTTTCTATGAATCATTTTTTAAACTTTCCTTTCAGGTGTATAGGTAATTTAGACATACCAACAGGATCATAACAGTATGAAGCAAAGCTCAAATTCACGATTTACTTACAGTTTTTAGGGCTTTCTATGGGATAATGAAATAGTGTTGATTTGAACCCCAAGATAATAGAAATATTATTATTATCATCATTTTGATTATAATCTGGAGAGTTTAAGAAAAAGTTGCAACTTGTAATTTCCATGTTTGAAACTGTGATACCAATGTTAAATTAAATTGAAAGTTTTATATAATGTATCATTTGTTTTTTAAGCTAGGTTAAAAGTATTATTTTATGAATGCTTAATGTTCAAATTCTTCAAAGAATATTGTCACGCATGTAAGTTTGTAAGTTAATCAAAAAATTTTTAAATGGTAAAAATTAAAAAATATTTCATTTAAACAAATAATCTGCATTTTTTAAAAATGGAAACAATTATAAATTATCATCAATATTTATGTGATTTGAATGGTATTTAAAATTTGAGCATTTGGTTAATGTTATGATTATTGTTATGATAATAATTTTGAATTTTAGATTATTGTAAGAATATTATTTCTTTTATTAATTTTTGTTAGGGATTGATTACCCCATTTAAAAAACACTTTTTTTTATTCAGTTATCATCTGCATCTGAAAACAAAAAGAGAGACTTATCATCAATGATGACCTTTATAGATGATTAGAAACAACTGACACTTAATAAATCCCAAGCTGGTTTTAGAGTTGGACTGATCAACTCTTCTGCCTGAGCCAAAGGATACTAAAAGGCTTTCAGAACAAAAACAAATTATCAAGTCAAATATGTCTTTGTTGACCATCAACTGACCTATACTAGATTCAGGCTTATTCTGGAAGTTAAAAAATGCTGGAATTATTCAAAATGCTGTACAAATTGTCAAAGTTCTTCTTAAAAATAGTACACACAAAAAAATGTGTCACACAAGAAGTGTGCTGTTGAAGAACAGTTTCCTTGTCCTGAGACAAACAGTATTCGTAATAAATAATATTGCCTCACCAAAAAGTAAAGATTTAAAAAAAACTGTAGACAGTGGCAGATTTTGTAAAGCTCTATACATACAATGAGAAATGAAAACTGAAAGTAAATAACAGGACAATATGTTCCACTTTCATGAAAAGCCACATTGTAGCCATACAGAATATTTAAATATTGCTATAAGACAGCTGAAAAAAGAGCGAGGAGGAAGGCCGGGCAACACTGCCCCATGCATTCGCGTGGGACATGCAGAAGAGACTGCCACTCGAGGATTGGCCTCATCAGCCACACCAAGAGTTGCAATCAATGAAGATATATCTAATTCTCTCGCAAAAAGAAAGATACCATACATACAAAACACCTGGACTTCAAAAGAGAAGAAAAAGCAAATTATCAAGATATAAAATATTTTTTTAATGTTTTAAAACTTGAAAGAAGAATTATACAGATGGCCAAACCTTGTCAAAGTGCTGACAAGAATCTCTTGGGAAGGAGACAAGTCCTGACTCCCACCAAGTGGATTTAATCCAACAAATATTCACAGGCAGGTCAGCTTTCAAAGGATTGCAGCAGGAAAAGTAGGCATAGAGTACCCAGGCTGATCATACGGTGAAGTCAAACTTTGCTGCTAGAAAGCAAGCTGCAGTAATTATGAAGCAGAAACTATAACTGTTCAGAAGAAAAATATCTAAAATTGTTACTTCTGCAAATAATTCTTAAAAACCCATGTAGTCAAACTACCCTTTTAGGTAGATACCCTGATATGGGAAAACTGTAAATTAAGAAAATCATGGAATATCCGTATGCAATAACAAACACATACAAATTTTTATTCTTCCCTTCTGGAATTCGGGCATGGAATGGGTTGCCTGAAGAAACCAGGAAAGCCAACACTTTATCAACATTTAAAACTCTAATGAGAATGCAGGGGTAGAAACAAAGTATAACGCAATAATCTTCTGTATAGAAGGAGCGTCTGTAACAGATAAGATAAGAAGATAAGATTTAGGCTTTGACAAATGAACCTATTATTTGTGGTGTTAATAAGTTCAATTATATTTCAATACAACTGATGTGTGCAATTGATGCACACATCAAGGTCACGGTGGTCGAGCCCAGCGAGCTTGACTGGCGTACCGATAGTCACGGCTTCGAATCCATGTGAAAGCAAAGATTTGTTCACGGGTGCTAGGGTGTCCCTGAGTCCACCCAGCTCCGAATTGGTACCTAACACTAGTTAGGCGGCTGGGTAATGCATGGAACCCTCATAGCGTGGCCTGTGATCTCTGCATCATTTGCCAACAGATCATACTTCATGGTCTGTGGACGCAATTATCTACTGCATAGAAGGAGTGTCTGTATAGATAAGATAAGAGATGCAGATTTTTGTGGTCCCATTTTGATAATTATGTTAACACATATTGCAATAAGTAAAAGGTTATTTTGGGTTTATAAGTACAGAATGAGTGGCAGCATCACTTGCATTGGTCATGAATGTGTTTCAGTTGGTTTTGTTTTTTTAAATTTTATGGAGAGATTGGACAAGTTATGAATGTTAAATTATGGCAGACCACAAGAGGATGGTCTCTTGGCTTCACAGTCTTCCAACTAAGATCATATTGTACATATTATCCAAATAAAGCTACTTTCACAAGAGCCTAAAGGAAAATGACAGTTGATAACCTGTTTTTTTTAAACTTTCCCCACCACAAAAAATAGAAGTCATGGTTTTACAGCTTTATGGAAGGTGAATTTCCTACCGTAAAGATATATTTATTATGTAAAATAATGGGTTACTAATAAAAATTTGTAATGATAAGAAAATGCTCAATACTTTAAAACATCTTTCTAACTTTAGATCCGTTTCTTAGCATTTTTTAAAATTCAGTGAGAGGAATTTTTGTTTTATTGTTATTGGTCTTTGAAATCTGGGATAAATGTTTGCGATGTCCCAAAAAGTGTGATGGGAAGTTGACATTCAAGATCCAAACTACATTTGTGAATGAATTACCTGAGTAAGTCAAGGTACCACTGTGCTTGCCTTCTTCAAATTTGAGACTACCTGCTACTCTTTGTTGTTGAAACAGAGCCATTCAAATCACTTGAAATGCAACTGTGTCCTTTAATATGCCTTATTTATTACATTGCTCCTCTCACATTTAATATGTATGCATCTTCCATCAATTTTTAATCTTGAAAATAACTTTGTGCCATACATTTTATGATAGAAATATGTTATGAATTAGAGTGGTCAATTTTTTATAACACCATGGTTCCTATGATGTCAGATTTCAGAGAACATTATCTGCTTGAAGTTTCATTGTCAAAATACATTTCCTTGTAATACTTAATACATATTTTCAAGAAACTGTTGTGTTGCCTACTTGTGCCATTGTCTTGCACTATATCATTTCATCAAGACTGTTTAGCTGCTTTATACAAAATTAGATCAGAAACTTTCCAAATTGTGATTCATTCAGATACAATAATTACACCACTAAAAGTTTAAATATAAGAATTTCTTTATTAAAACTAGTTTCAGAGTCAAATTTTTATAGTTTGTACATTTAAACAGAAAACCATTTTTAAAAGGCATTTTGCAAAAAAATAAATGTTAACATGAAAATACATTATTGGAGGTCAACATATTTCTGTCATAATTGATAAACAATAGGATTGGGAATTTCTACCCACTTTATTTTTTAATTTATTTTTAGTTGATTAATCAAATCAAATCCTCCTGATTAAGAAAAAATACTTTAAAATGATCAATTCTTCTGTATAGGAGCATCTGTAACAGATGAGATAAGATTCTTTTCAAATAGAAATAGAGCTTTTTAAATGGACAATAAAAGATGGTAATTCTCTTTTGGCTTAAATAAAAGTAGTCTAATAATTGTTTTCCAATAAAATTATATTATATCATGTTGATGTGTCCATGTTGCTCAAAACCATTTTCTTTTCTTGATAAGTTATTTATTTAGAATTTATTATAAACAGAAAAAAAATCCAACTACTGTGTGGATCAATGAAAGAAAACGATAAACAAACTACAAAACAAATATACCATACCAAGTAAAGATAAAATTATTGTTTCAATAAATCAATAAAACTAAAGACATATAGTGTTATTTGTCTCAGTTCAAATTTTTAAAAAATTCATTAGATGTGTAGCAATATCAATTCATCACTAGAAACAAGTCAATGGAAAAGAGCCAAGCATGATGGAATGTGACTGGTAAAATCTAAGTAACATGCTATAAAACTCAGTCAAGCACAGCAACATGAGTTGTTTTTTTTTAACAGCCAAGAAGAATTATGCACAATAATATTGTCCAGCCCAGAAGAGATGTACAATAGATAATTAAATAATGTGTACTTTTATTTAAGAAAACTTTAACAAAATATATGCCATTATCTTTTTTGAAGTTCATTGTTTTATTAAAATATAAATCAGATCCATCCAAAAAAATTGGAAAAAAGACAGTTTTTAATGTGAACATAATATAAATGTGGAGGAAATAAAAAATAAAATCACTTAAAGCCAATTTCAAATGTATGGTGGAACTTTTGAAAAAAACATATTTTTTACAACAAAGATAGTTTCTATATAATAAAATAAAATATTCATTTCTGTCAGTAAAAAGTATATTAGAGTCAATTTGATCAGTTTAAGATAATCTATTCAGTTTTCAAATGAAAATCATCAAACAGCTTTAATGAAAATGCCATCATCCTCAGGCCTTTATAACATGTCTGACTGACTGAGTGCTAACAAGAAATATCAGTTATGAAAAGAAATGGGCATTGGCCACAAGTTAGCCTTTAAATTTCAAAAGATGTGAAGGCAGTTACATAATAAAAGTCCATAACTGCTTTCTTTAATTTGTAAGACTCATGATCCATCAAGACAAGCAAAATACAAAGAATATATTTTTTTTAAAACAAGAATAAAACTTAAAAGTATACCAGTATACCCTTTTTAAAGCAGTTATTTTATTTGACTTTCTTGAATCATTACTTATCAAGCATTTTACCCTACGGGGAAAAAAAATTACTGTTCAGTATCAGTATTTTCTATTGAGCTTTTAAAAAACAGCAAGAATTAATTACATGTAATTACATTTGTATCATGTCTGAATTATTTTCCTGTAAAATTTTGTGCTTTAACAATAAGGCAACATATAGACCAATTTATTTCCAAAGAGTAACATATACCAAAGATACATATTTTTCAATTCGTGGGTATTTTTCTTTGTTCTATTTTTAAGTATCTTTATGTATTGAGAGAAGACTCTAGTACTTTTAAATTAGGAAAATTAATTTATTTGTTCATAATCCCGTTTCATTTGTTTTAAAGCTCCAATATAAATAATTTATGAAAACTATTAATAGTTTCACATCATACAATCCAGTTTATAGTAAAGGTATAAAAAAAGTTACATTTATATAACTTTATCAATTATTGACTTATTACTACACCATTTTTATACCAAATATAATCTACAAATATGATGATGTCCTACGAAGAATAATATAAAATAATAAAAATCTTGGTAAATAAATTTTTTTAAAATATATATATAAGAAATAGCTTTTCCTCATTTCTTCTTACTCCGCTTATAAATAATTTGGGCATGCTCTAAGCTTATCCTTACAAAAGAAAAAAGGAATCCTTTACAAAAATTCTACATCTACAGCATCACTACATGATTAAGAGAAATTGCTTCTATTACCATTGCTAATACAAAATTCCAAAAAGGAATATCTTCACTACAAAATAAAATTTCAAAATTATTGCTTCACTAGTTTTTTAAAGACAACCCATACGAACCTATGATAGAGTTTCTAAAACTAAAAGTATGAAAACATATCTTTTAAGTATGAGACATAATGTTTAAAACATTTCTTGATGCACTATGTTAAAATAAACTTTTTTTGGAAATGTTACTTTTGTACTAATCCAAGAGTAAACCAGTAAGTCGTTTTGTTGATTGTCCTCTATTAATTCTTTACATGTATAAAATCATTGCTGAAACAATAGCCAACATATCTTTCTATAACTGCTTACACAGCCAAACATCAGAGAAAGCACCCATTCTTAAAAGATTCTCACAATTATTGTTATTGTACAAGCAGAGTATTATTGATCAATGTGTATCATAGCACAAACCTTTAAAAATTATCAAAACTATTGAACGTAAAGTAACAAATCAAAAAACATATTATACTTTCATTATTTAGAAATTATCTTAATTATTATGTTTCATTTAACACTCATCCAAAAAAATTACACATTGTAAAACCCCGCTATTAACACTATCCATTTCTGGGGGGCAAATCCCACTGTATTTAATTTAACAGATAATCCTTATAGCAAAAGAGCAAAAGTTACATTGTGACAAAAAATATGTATTTTCAGTGTGAGGCCTAGGTCATAAGCATTAGAACACACACACACCTATAATATAAAACGTCTGCCGCAGTCATTTTTACCATAGTATTAATAATAACTAAAAATAATGACATTTTCTTCAGGAATTAAATACAATGAATGCAGAAATGCAGAGTAGGTGATTTCAGTTTTACTTAGAGTAAACTTCAGTAAACCTTTAAAAGTTTCAAAACATTAGCATGCAGTGAAGTTTAGAACATAAAGACTTAAAAGTAAAAATAAGACAACCATTTCAGTGATTGTAAAAACAAAACATTTTATAACACTAACCATGGCTGTAGATATTCAAAAACAAATTATTAAAAACTTAATACCCATTGCTCCATCAAAATAATCAAAGAAAAAATTAACTAGCCAAAAAGCACATTAGAAAATAAACCATCATTTGATAATTTTAAATATGATTCAAAATACACTATTATTATCTATTGTTAAGGTTCCATTAGTAGTAAGGTCAAAAATATTTTTTTTAAAATACAAAACGTATACAAGTATTTAAAAGAATGAATGTGCTCAGATCCTAAAAAAGTGCAATCAAAAGGAGTATAATATGTGATTACACAGTCTTAACACAACCTAGATTAAAAATTATGTAACCATATCAGATTTATATCAGGTACTTGTCAAATAAAGCAACCTCTTAAGAACTTAAAACTGAATATCAATACATAGTCTACTTTTGTCAATGCCCAGGAATTACTCAGAAAATACATAACATTTGCTTGTGACCTAATTAATTTTTTTGTATGCTTAATTCAGAAGTAAAATGTCTGAAACATTGTGACTATAAAGACAGAATGACATTAAGTCTAAGATAGTGATTACTTTATTACCACCATGGTTTTGAATATTTCTTAATTGTAAAGTAAAACTTTGAAAACAAATAAGTCAAAAATATAAATCTTGAGCTCTGAAGAATTATTCACATCTCATGACTGGCAAGTTCATATATCACATATAATTTTTTCAATGGTCAAAGCAACAAAAAACAATATTTTTAGCCTGAATTAACACATGTATACAAGGAATGCAAATCAAATAAAAATGGGAACAAAAATGTATTGCCAATGACAACCTATGTGCAATATTTTCTTCAAAATTTATAATGTTTCAATTAGTATTGACAGAGATTTCAAGACACGAAATCCCAATTTAATAAGATGTGTAATATTTTTCATTTCATATTTGGGAGGTAAAGTTTTAGCATGACATAAATACAGTCTCTAATTAAATCTTATGACTAGTTACTTTCTTTATAATATTCACATAAGTTTATCAAATAAATATAATCAATACATTGGTATCTTGGCATATGTCTGCTTTGGAATGAGTCCAACTTGGTATGCATCCAGTTTGGATGTGAAACATTTTTTTCAGTAAATGACCTTTGTTTGGAATATAACTTTATAATATAACCCAAGTGCTAAAACTTATATGAAGTCACATTGATTCCCCCCTCAATTATGATGTCCCAAAGTTTTGCAGTGCCTCCACATAAAAGCTGTGTTTCAAATCACTTTATTGTCATTTTAGTAGGTATTTAGTGTGAGGCTGCACTCTATCATAACACACGAGAAGCCATTTAAAACGTTATTAAATAAATTGTAAGCAATCAATTATTTAAGTGAAACTTGTTCTGTACTTTGATGTGACATCACAGTTTTTAAACACTCCCATCATTGTCGTCACAAGTGTGTGACCCCCCCTCCCCCAGGTGCGTGACATCATTTATGGATGGCCCCCATGAGTCAAAATGACACATTATGCATGCATCACTTGTAGGAATGACAGCACACCATGCGATACTCAAGTGTGCTAGTATAGCGGTTGCTACCATACACTGAACTACTCGCATAATTATCCAAAATTAAATTGTCACATGATTTTGTGTTTTTCTCGTAAATTTTGATTTCTATGATTGTGAAAAAAAAAGACCTTATGAAATGGGCCAATGTAATTGGTTACAAAACAAAGTTCAGGGACATTAGAGCATGTTGAAAAATTGCTTTTGATCTGGATGAGTAACGAGAAGAAAAAAATCATTTCAACTTAATTTATTTATGTATTTTAGTATTAAGCAACATTTAAATTATTTTATACAACCATGTCAATATGTAAATAACAATAAGATTTTTTTTACCATGGGAACGGATTAATCATTTCCCCTCTATTTCTTTTGGAAAAAATAAGTAAATATGCGTCCATGGACTAAGGACATATACCAAGGTACTAATGTATTTATTTTTATTTAGAAACAAGTGTCAAGTAAAAAAATTTTACATTAATTTTTTGGTTTTTAGCCAAAATGAAAAGGTCTAAAAAGAATAAACCAAATTACAGCACAACACATCGCCAACCTCCAGAGGTCTTCTTCTTTTTCTTAGGTGATGGCAGACGCCTAAAATAATTAAATATTGGTTGTGATTACTAAGAGAACTGTTATAAAAAGGATTAATTATACAAACTTCTTGGTGGTTTTATATAATACATACATACTTTGTGCCCAATGCTCTGTCTTAGGATAAAGCAAAATATATTATATATGTATTTATGCCTAAATTTCTGAAGCCATCAAGCTTTAGTTATTTAGTATTTTATTTTCAGACCTGATCTCTTCTAGCTCAAAAATATGCAATACCCGTGAAAAACTTTAAAGCTTCATTTTTGAAAATCAAATTGAATTACCTTATTACTCGCACAACTTCATGGAATGCAAGATCCACATTCAATGGGGGATCTTTAGCACTAGTTTCAATATATGGTACCTGAAATGTCCATCATTATATATTATTTTTATTTACATTACACCCATCAAGAGATATTCAAAAGCTCTTTACTCCTTTAATAAGAATAAGTAAGGGCCATCATTTTAGCACTATAACTGTAGATAGGCATATGAATGAGAATAAAAAAATTAATTTATATATTTTGTTTATGAAAATGTCATTTGCAATGGTATACTTAAAAAATTTTATTTATAAAACTAACCCTTAAGTTAGCAGCCAAATGCAGTCCTTGCTCTTCACTAACAACCCTTTGATGTAGAAGATCAACTTTATTGGCTGCCATGATCATTGGGAAGTTATCTCTGAGAAGAAACAAAATATAAATTTGTATATATATAGAAAGGTGTTCATGACTTAAATTTAAGTGTATAAATAAAAAATAGTATGCAATCATTACCTATCTTTCACACGCAAAATCTGTGTGTGAAAATTACTGATATTCTCAAAGCTTTGCTTATCTGTGACTGAATATACAAGCAAGAAGCCATCTCCTTTTCTCATGTACTGCTCTCTCATGGCACTAAATTCTTCTTGGCCTGCTGTATCAAGCACTGAAATATAAAATTAATCATTTATAGACATGAGCTAAAATAGATTAAATTTAAGATAAACCAAGTCACCTTATGAGTTCATCTCTGCCACAGCTATACTTAGTCATGCACAATTTAATTTAAAACGAGCAACAAAGTCCGTCATAGGGTTTTACACCTACGTTTCAGTGGCATATTGTCTAGGAGTTACAGTAGTGATTAGCAGGAGGGACACATTTCAAGATGGGAACACAGTACTGAATGATGACAAAAATACTGCAGAATACTGCACCAAAAATAGCTTGTTTTGAACGTCCACATAAATTTGATCAATATGTAAATGAGATTTAATTTTTCTCCGCTTGTGATTGGCTATGGGAGTTTAAGGGACCAATCGCTATCAAGGACCGGACAGACAACTGCCTTTTATTATTATAGATACTAGAGTTAAATATTTTATTTATCTTTTTATATTTATTAAATTAATAACAATACTTTAATTTAATCTTCCTGGGATGCATGTTTTCTTGAAGTAATTTTATGGTTATAAGGTACAACATACAATCTTGCTATGATAACATACAATCTTGCTTTGATATAATCCAAAGAAAAGTTTACTTTTTATTCTATTGTGGTACTAAAAATGTTTTATTTATTAGCCCTTAATTTCCACCATGATATCCAAAATATGCCTTATAATTACTAAAAATTTAAATGAATAAATAAAACATTCACCACAAATTGAACTAATATCCTACAGTAAAACCTATGACATTGATTTTTTTTTAAAGAGGAAAAAAGAAAAATTCAAGCATTACACACAAAGAAAACTTCCTACTGACCATCTAAGATGCACCAGTCACCATCAATCTCTGTGTACTGAATGTAGGAGTCTTCTATTGTAGGATCATAATCTTGCACAAATAATTTCTGAAAAAACTGAATAGTTAGTGCAGATTTCCCCACGCCACCATCTCCAACTACTACAAGTTTGTAGGTATGAGCGTTTTCAGCATTTACTGGTTTAGAGGACATTTTCACAATTTCATATATGATGGCTATTGAATTCAACTAACATCAGGCCAAATAATATTACAGTTCTGGAGGGAAAAAAAAAAGATTGCAAAATCACATGTTCAACTTCTCCATGTTGATTTCACTCAGGGGAACCTCGTGGAACCACAAACATCCTCACCATCAACCGCTAGGGGGTGTGTCACTACATTAAATTTGTAGCATTGTTCTGGAAAAAAAAATTCAATCAGTTAACATCATCATCCATTACAATCACTTAAGTGGTGTGCTCTATAACTCAATAGGTACCATCAGTGAGTCATTGCTTTATCAGTAACCCTAAGTGCGCTGCTTTTCTAGTGCCTCAATAGGATTTTAATTTACAAATGTCTATCATTCAATGTTTTTTCATTTACATTTCCCTTTTACTTCAAATTCATTTGGGCAGCAAAGAAAACTGGATGCCAAGTATTGAATTTTCAATGAAAACTAGTAGCATAATATGCACCAAAAGTGTTGCAGTTTTGAAAGAGTACAATCTTTGCAGAGAACAGCATGTGTTCTTTCTTTTCATAGATATGTGAGAAAGCTAGAAACTTGTATTATCTCCCACTGGACTGGATGAGTCTACTGATCTTTAGAGAACATCAACTTCTCGTGTTCATTCATGGTGCCAACTCAGACTTTCAGATAAGAGAAGCGTTGATATCTGTCTCCAGCATGCTCAAAATAACTTTTCATGGCAGTGCAAAAAACTTTGCAAGGCAAGATATAATCTGAACAGCTTTGAGGTGTTGATGGAGGAAATAACATGCCTGGAGTAAGAAAGTGTCTAATGAGACAGATAAGATTTTATTTGATCTGCATCTTACACCAGTGAGCTTTCTGTGAAAAAAGATAGAACTGATCCACAGATGTCAGATCTTACTTGGCTGTCAAAGTTTTCCTTTCTAGTTAGACATCGCATCTCACGCTACATGATTGAACAAAACTTAAAACTTCTGTGAAATGAAGGATAAACTTATTTGCCTCTGCAGACTACAGAATCATTAT
Source organism: Radix auricularia (assembly GCA_002072015.1). Classification (NCBI taxonomy): domain Eukaryota; kingdom Metazoa; phylum Mollusca; class Gastropoda; family Lymnaeidae; genus Radix; species Radix auricularia. The sequence goes on from MUZC01001480.1 coordinate 533,074, forward strand.
TACAGGATTTCATTTTTTGAGAAAGTAGAAAGATGTCATTCTTTAAAGCATAAATGAAAATTGAAAATACAAAAACTTTTCTCACTTTCAATTTCAATGAATTGTCTCAAGACTCAAGCCACTCAAGGCAAGTTGTTTTATTCAACACTCACTCACTATCACTAAGAAACTTAGTTTTAAATCATTCATTAAATGTAAATGTTACTAAATACTAAATTTATAAAATTAAAATAGTATATTTACAGTTACAGTATAGTCTAATATTATTTTAAGTCATAAGTCTTAATTTAATTCTTAAATCATATACTTAAATATACTTGTGTATATATATATATATATTATATATAGTATATAATATAGTAGAATACTTAGTATTGTATATAGTTTTAGTGTGACCGTCACATTCACATAGTTAGAATAAGTTACATAGAAAATAGAATTCCCAGCACTCCGCTCTTCAATTACAATTACAATTAATAATCGTGGTGGTCGAGAGGTAGCGCTCTCGACTGTCATACCGATGGTCACGAGTTCGAATCCACACAAAGGTGAGGATTTGTTCTCGGGGCCTGAGGAGTCCCCGAGTCACCCAGCTCCGAATGGGTACCTAACTAGACAATAGTTAGGCGGCTGGGGTAATGCGTGGAACCCCTATAGCCGTAGCCTGTGACCGCTACATCACTTGCCAACAGATCATCTCTCATGGTCTGTGGACGCAATTATCTTCTGCATAGAAGGAGCGTCTGTATACTGTATATCTAAATCTAAGATAAAATAAAATTTAATAAATGATTAATGATAATGAATGATATTTAATATATAATGTATATATACAATTAAAATGTAAAGTAAGTTTAGTTTAGTCACTTAGTATAAATAGTTAAGTATAGTAAGTTAAGTAAGTAATCTAACTTACTAAATTTTAATTTAAGTTTAAGTAAGTTAAAAGTTAAATGGTTAAATGTATAAATACTAAAATTTCCTCTGCAATGTCTGCAACATTATTCAACTACTAAACATAGCCCTGTTATTAATAGAAACACGGAAGAACGAATACCTGAATTTAATAATAGAGTACCTAAAAATAGTTGCCATACCCCATTTTCATTTACAATATAACGTCATTAATACCGTTCATTACTATTTACTTTAATTTCTTAGTGTGTTTATAGTATAGCCTTCACCTTTTACCACAAAAATACAAGGTGGTTGTAAATATATAACTGTATCCGGTTAAGATTATGGCAAGCCCGAATCTTATTTAGTTTGCACACAAAAACTCAGAAGAAAATGTTTGAAAGTTGATGGTTTTAAATAATATAATATTTTGGGATGAATTTGGAATGATTTATATTAAAACATTATTAAATCTCTCAGCTTCTTCAAATAATTATTTATTTATTTTTTTAAAATTTTTTTTAAGAAAAAGAAAACTGAAGACGCAAAGAAATCTGGCAAATACTGCTTTACGTTATAGCGGAAGTGTGATGACAGCTGGAAAACAACAAATTGCCTGTTGCTTGCGTGTTTAGTTAAAGATGGTTACCGAAATTTCACTTGTGATTCACATTTCTTAACGCCAATAGTGAAAATTATTGTTTTATTTCATTCGATCAAGTTGCTTTAAACTACATGTTCTAAAAATGAATGAACCTTATTTCCTTAAAAATTATTCAGCGATAAAAGATATTCGCAAAATAACATGCTTTTTAGTTATTTTTCCACTGCTGACAACACTAACATTCTCACCACTGACCTGTGGCTTGACACTAAAAGACGCAGATGGTCAACCAAGTACTTTCATAGGACAGAAAACTTTCAGCGCTTCTATCCGTTACAAAAGAGATGTAGCTGAAATTAGTGCTGATACTGACACAATTCCTAATGAAGAAGCTGAAATTCCATTGAACTGTAGTCTTCCAAGCAATGCAAACAAGTCCAATTGTGTAGAAAATAAAGCAAGTGAAGAAAATAATGGTAATAGTGATGCAAAGTCCATATTTGCACAGATGAAAGATAATCAAGAAATGCTTTTGCGGACACTTTATGTAATATTGGGTGTCACTGGTATTGTGGTGCTTTATTTTATTATTCGAGCAGTTCGGTAAGAAAATTATATAAATTTATTAATTTATAATATAACTAATACTAATACAATAATGCAAATTATTGACACTGACACTGTCTTTATTTATGATGCAAATATTTTAAGGCCTTCATCTAATAATATTACCAAATTTATAAATATAAAATAATTATTACAAATGTTTGAATTTGATATTGAAACAAATCACCAATTGTCACCATTGACTGCAGGGGTGCCACCATTCCTGTTTATTCAGGATTCGTGTAGCCAAATAATTTTATTTTTCAGATTTTTAAATTTTTTATGTTGCTCTTTCTGGATTCACAAGGTTTTTTCTCACTCTTTCCCGGATTTGCGAGTTTGGTTTTCATATTTTGCTACTGGGTTTTAAAGAAAGGAAGAAAAGTCATACCACGCTGAAAGCAGTGAGATGCGGACTTGCTATAAATAGGACGGGTACCGTGACCTCTTCCTTCCTTTGCTCCCATCTCAATATCACACATCGTTCTGCGCATATAAAAAATATACGGAAAAGCTTACACAGAAGAATTTAACGGATTGCACTCCACTTGTATCAGAATTTTGTGCTTGATGTCACAGTTTTCTAAAAAAGTAATTATATTTCATCACCGATTACGCGAGATGTGTGGTATTGGATTACCGTTTTACGGTTTATAAAAGCTAACATGTCATTAGGCATTAGAGGAGTTTTTTGTCTTCTTTCTTTTACTTAAAGTTTGACCGTTAGTTCACTAGAACTAGAAGTATCTCAACTGTTTTAGTTTTAGCATGCATTAATTATCAACTGAGTGGGTGGGAAAAAACATTAATTAATTTATTTATTTTTCCATGATATTTTAATTTTTTTTAAATAATAATTACTATTTACAGATACATCAATTTTAAAAAAAAATAAATTACAACAGTTTAATTTAAGGACTTACTTTATGCTTTGGCAATATCAATACTACTAAATAATAATAATTTAGTAATTTAAGTAATTATCCAATAGTTGCAATAGTAGTAGTAATACAGTAATTCTATGCCAAACCTAAATTAGAGTTTATACTATTCATATTCATTAGGCTTCTACTCTTACAAGTTAAACAGTATAAGTACTAGATAAATTAACGATTAATTAACCCATCACTTGAAAATTATTGGAAGTCACGAAGTAAAAATATATTATTTTTTTAAATAGCGGCTGATAAATAATAACAAATTTCCAGATGATTACGCTTACAATTTGGTTTTAAACTTTACTGCCGGGAATGTTCAAAATGTTGATAAAGTGTTTTTTTTTAATTTTTAAGAACATGTAATAAGTGTTACTTATCAAATCATAAATTTGTATTTTTGGCTTTAATAGAAATTAACAAAATAATTAATAGTTAATTTTTCAAAAGTTAACTATTAAATTTAAATTAATCATTAACAGCCTTAATTTATCATTTAATTCCCCAGAAGGTTTTCTCAAAACTTCACCTCAATGCTGTAAGGAATCCCTGTATGCCGTATTGCAATCAACTGGTTATGAAATCTAAAAAATTGCGTAAAATGTATTTGTTATTATAGTCATTTTGACTTCATTTTTACCTGTAGTATAGAACTATTGTTTTTATAATAAAGTATAGCAAAATCGCATCTTCAAAAAAAAGACCTGTAAAGAACTACAAAAAACTTCGCGAATTGGGCAATAACACTAGTGAGGAAAACCGCCCCCATTGCAGAAGTCAAATAAGTCATCTTTCACACACTGAAGAGTATATACTTTCTGTGATTTCATTTCTAAGGATAGCACTATCGAGTATCGAGGCATGCTTTACAACTCTTTAGTTGTATCGGAATGGCGCGCATTACCATGCTTTGGGGCATTAAACGATATACAGTGGAACCCACTTACCTCGAGCTCACTTAGCTCGACCACCCTATTATGTCGACGTTTTTTATTGGAACCGCCAAATTCTCTCTTTGTTTTAGCATTTTCTCGTCGTTTAATTCGATTTTTTAAAGTCGTCGAAATCTCATAACACGAGCACAAAAAAGGGTCAAATTTGCCACTTAACATCGGTTATCTCGATCCCCATGACCAATCGCCAGCTTTAGAAAATGTTAGCTATGATTTTTTTATAACCAAGGGACCAAGTTTCTGCCACATCAGGGTCTGCTGGTGACGTCACAGCCCACTTGCGTTTTGCTCTCAGCGCTGTGTTGCTTCTGGTACTATGGTAATCGCCGGCTTTTGAAATTCTTAGTTTTATCGATAATCGACGTTGGTTTTTATTTTAAATTTGTAAATTTCTGCTGTCAGTTGGTGCACATATACCTTTTGTTGTTAGCAAACATGTATGTACAATTTTATAGCATGCCGATAGCTTCATCAAACAAATAACGGCAATGCTGTTGTGTTAAAAAAAACTCCAAAAACACGTGCATGAACATTATCATTTATTAACGCTAGTGATGGGACGATACCAAAATCATAGGCTGCTTACTGTAAACAAGGCTCCCCAGATTTTAAAATATATAATATAACAGACTACAGACAGTTTACCCACCCCCACTCTCAATCTCCCACACCATTGTTGTTGGTTAGTCCTATTAGCATCAAGTTACCGAAGGAATTGTAAGCTGAGGGGATCGTATGGAATAATAAAATGTACCGTGTGCAAACTTGTTGTCATTGGCAACCATTCATCCTTCAACCTCATTTTGACCATTACATGTACTGTACTACTGCTTTGTTCTCATTGTTTCATTCATAAGAATTTGCCGTGTGCAAAAGCCATTTAACTATTGGTTAGAATTAATTAAAATATGTCAAAGTTGAAGGTTCAAAAGTTCAAAAGGAGTACCTAATTTATTTGTGTACGTTTATATAGAGAAGAGTTCGCTTTGTCATGGGACGTGGTGGTCGAGAGGTAGCGCTCTCGACTGTCATACTGATGGCCACGAGTTCAAATCCACACGAAGGTGAGGATTTGTTCTCGGGGCCTGAGGAGTCCCCGAGTCACCCAGCTCCGAATGGGTACCTAACTAGACAATAGTTAGGCGGCTGGGGTAATGCGTGGAACCCCTATAGCCGTGGCCTGTGACCGCTGCATCACTTGCCAACAAATCATCTCTCATGGTCTGTGGACGCAATTATCTTCTGCATAGAAGGAGCGTCTGTATATATAAGATAAGATATATATAGGTCACGATAGACCATTCTGAGTCCATTGTAAGACCCAAAGAAGATGATTAGGAAGAGAATGGTTCGGGGACAATGAGGGGATGTGTAGGTTACTTATTTGTGTAGCTTGAAAATCAAGCAAGTGGCTTCGAAGCACAGTATCAGTATCGCTCAATCTGGGAATCACCGCAAAACGGCGTTATATTTAAACTTAAACGGTCTTTAAAACTAACGGTCTTAACAACCTTAAGAAAGAGTGAAGAAATAGGGTCCCGATATTCCGATACGATTCTGATTAATCGTCCCATCACTAATTAACGCACAACACGTACATAAAGAAATTTCAAGCGCATGTTAATATTTTGCCGCCATATTGGTTTTCGCTTTAACTCGATCATCGGTTATGTCGATGCCATTTTTCATACCCCAACGCCGTCGACTTAAGCGGTTTCGACTGTATATATATACTATATACTTGGGGGCCGCGGTGGTCGAGTGGCAAGTGCGCTCGACTGGCGTTCTGATGGTCACGAGTTCGAGTCCATGGGAAGCCAAGGACTTGTTCCCGGGACCTAGGACGTCCCCGAGTTCCACCCAGCTCCAAAGGGTGAAAAGTGGCGGGGTAATGCGTGGAACCCTTAGCCGTGGCATGTGAACGCTGCATCACTTGCCAAAATAATAACTGCTGCCTTGCAGATGGTCTTGGCTGAACAAAGGCTATGGAAGCAAATCCAGAAAATACAGCAGGCTGAAGTCGGAGACCACGGGCCAATTGGCGCAAAACTCGTGGCACGCAAAACTCAATATTCAATATTGAGAACGGAGAAGAAGACTATATACTTAATATACACATACATACTTCAAAATCTCATTCCAATCTAGAAATACAACACAATTAAGATTTATAATTTAGAAGGCAAAAGAGAGATCTATAAGTGAGAGAATGAGTGAATTTTATATGTAAAACTTCATAAGCGCCTGCCCCACGTTTTTAGTCATATTAAATCAAGTTACTTGAACATCAAGGTTCTTGAACTTATAAGTTTTAATTTATACTCTTCTTTTTAGTCCACTTATAAATACATGTTATTTTTTTAAAATCTTTTTTATCTTTCTTTTATTTTATTTTACTCAGTGAACCTGCTGTTATCCATTCTTTGTGTGCCCGTTTCCTGTTCCCTAGCACTTCTTGGCATGTTGACTGGACTGTTTCTTTCACTTTTCAGTGGTCTCACCTAAGGCTTAGACTTTATTGGATAGTGAGACCTTGAATTCTTCCTTTATGGCTTGGTCCTTCAGGAGGGAGGTATTATAGCGAGACCTGTATGATAGTTGCTCGGTATAGTGTCTTTTTTAGCTTTACTTTCAGCCTGGCCGCAAGATCAGCTCCCCTCTTAACACAAACGTTTTGGAGAGATCTCCTGAATTTTTTACAAAAACATACATGGTCTATTTGGTTCATCGTTCTCATGTCCGGTGAGACCCATGTAGCTTTATGCATTCTCTTGTGCTGGAAAATACTCCCGCATAGGTCACAAATCTTCCACCATTGTCGTTCATCTCGCCTATCCCTCCCATCTTGGCATTTAAGTCTCCCATGAGGATGACAATGTTCCTCCGTGGATGACCATGGTCATTATAGTCTTTAGAATTTTTCTTTGTCTCCTTCAGCACCTTCATCGGTTGGTGCATAGCATTTGATGACATCTAAGTTGATGCTACATTTTTTGTCCGAAAGGTTGCTAAAAGAATTCTAGGTCCATGAGCCTCCCATCCAATGAGTGCTCCTTGTGCTGCCCTTGATAGCATCATGTAAATACCCAGGACATGTGGGGTATCATCTTCTTCATGTCCCTAAAATAACACCATCTCCCCTGAGATTAATCTCTTCTGGTCCTATCCAGTCCATCTTGCTTCGCTGATTCCAAAAATGATCAGCTTATAGCTCCTCATCTCTGCTGCAATTTTACCAGCCTCGTACATCGTGCGGACATTCCAAGCTCAAATGACGGTGGTGGTCCTGGAAGAGATGATGGTTGTCAGCCTAATAGCTTCCAAATGTTGGCTTTCACTATTCGACGTCATATTTCCATCATCAAGGTATCCATCCTCTCCCAGGACTGAAATGTCTTTTGTTCCTCATTTCTGTGTTGTAGCCATGTTTTTTTTTTTACCTTGCCCCTTGCGCACAACCACTTAGGGGGTTGTCCCTCACAGCTCAATGGGTAGCTGCTTTTGTTCTGGTTGGGTCTCTAGCCTTTGTGGATCCCTCCACTTCCTACAAGGCTGATTTTGGTCCAGTTAGGTATTTTATTTCCCAGGTACCCTCCTCCATATCTTGTGGGCTTTCCCCTATCCGCCGCTTTAGTGGGGGGGGGGGGCTCGATAGAAGATCAGCATCTCCCACAAGATTGGCCACGAGTGTTGCTAATTTATTTTATATTACAAGTACAAGAGGCAAGATAAGCTTAACAGTAATACAAACAGAGTGTTAACTGGTCCTGAAATTCGATTTCGGTCTTATATTGACAGTTTTTAAAGGCATTTGACTTTAGATCACCACATCAATATAAAATTTGATGTTTTCTAAAAATGTATTCCGTGTGAATTGAAAAGGGAATGCAGCGAATCAGAGCTGAACACAAGCAGGCGGTGACATCACATGTTCTTTGAAGTCACCATCAGACGACGCGAGGCGAAAAATTGATACACACTCTCTTTGTTAATTCTTAAAAAATTAAGGAAAACAACCAGTCAGTCAGTAAATCTGTCTTTTTGTAACGGTTAACCAGTCCTCACAAACGAACTGACTTGATAAATTTGATAACAAGCCGTTTTAATACTTTTAATACATTAAATATTGATCATTACAGTTTACTTCTACTTCTTTGTTTGAACGATTTTTTTTTTTTTGAAAAATTTTTCCATATGTTTTTTTTAAATTCGTTGTTTTGACGGTACCACAGCAGAGGCGAACACTAGCGTAGGTACATAATAGGCACTTGGGTGTCAAATCAAACCACACTGAGCGAAAATAGTAAAAATAAGGATTATTTGTAGCAACCTAGATAATTGTAAGAAACCTTAAATATTTTCTTTTTTATTTCCAGATTGAGAAGAAAGAGAACTAAGTCAAGAAAATATGGTATAATAACTCAACAAGGGGATCGTGGTGGTGATATGGAAATGGAACCGTTGGGAGATGGTGATGATGATGAAGAAGATTACACAGTGTTTGAAGTGAATGGAAGAAAGAAATAATGTTTCTTATAAATGCTTGAATCTAGGTATTCATTATTTTTTTAAAATTTAAATTCATTTGTTAAAACTTTATGCACAACCATCACTCAAAATAAGCAGCATTACCTTCTCTGCATAAAATAAATTATGTGTCAACCTGAATAATTTACCTGTACTTATTAAACATTTAAATTTAAGCCATATTGAAAGGCTTTTCTACAGTTTTCAAGCTGCTAGAATTTAGTACAATTTTAGTTATCCATCAGTTTGACATGAGTGCATATTGTAAGCAACAACATAACTTACATGGCTTAAAGCTTACAAATGAACATGAAAATTTCCACCTTAAAATCCACAGTAAAAACATACATATTTTGTGCAATATATTTAATCACTTCCTTTTTTAATAACTTGTTCATGTTTTACACTTGATTTTGATTACACATGCATATAATATTACTAAATAATATGATGTGTAGGTTCATTTATTTAATACACATGAAGGGTGACAAACTCTTCTGTATTTCTAAAATAAGACTCTCATAGTGTAAAAGTTAAGTTAAAACGGTTAATGCTAAAATTTATGTGTTCAATAACAATTTGTTTTAAGTTCAAATGCCAAATTAATAGCTAAAAAGGGTTTGGTTAAAGAAATTAAAGCAGAGCATTCGACATATATTTGTTTTGGTGGGGGGGGGGTGAAACTAAAGAAATGATTTTATGCAATTCGGAATTACAGTGCAGCAAATTTTGTAAAATATTGCTAACAGATGGATGCTGTGCAACTTAGCAAGTGAGGTTTTTAACTTTGCATGCGAACCAATGAACCTTACATACCAATGTTCCCTTTAGGCTGCCCAGCCTTACAGCATCTAACAGACACACATCAACTTTTCATATGGACAAATTAAAATTGATACCATGCCACAAAACACTGAAGCATCTTTATTTCTATTTCTTACAGCGGTTTAAGGAATAAAAAAAATTAGTGAAAAATAAAAATATGCATGTCCCTTCACACAACACACCCTTAAATTTGAAAGGAGCTCTTTAACAGGGTGGGAATGATACATACAGCATCTTACACACATTGTGATGGGGGAGGGTTGTCTTCTTTTGTAAACTCCACATAGAGAGGGATTTATGGGGGTGGGGGGGATAGTTTGAATATAACAACAAAGCTTGAATGTTTTACTTGTGGTATTGAGGACTGTTATTCTCTCGGAACTCTCATTTTTGGAAACAAGTAGTTCAAGGTAACCTTCTCCACCAATAAATTTTTGCTAATTATGCTTTTCATATTAAACATGACTGCATTTTCCAATTCTTCTTGCCTTCTCTTTGACAGTATCTTACAATACTCTTGTTAGTTTTTCTATTTAAAAAAACACATGAGATCTCTTAAAGCTTTTTCTGTTTCAGATGTTTTTATCTTGATATTGGTCCTTGGTTAATTGAATACAATATTTAGACTTCATCTCCTGAGACTCTTAAATATCATCATACAACTCCACATTTAATGGCATGGTGAAATCAAGCTAAAGCTAAAATTCTCCAAACCACTAAGTTTAAAGCACTCGGCTCACATGCTCTATTTGATGCACGCAAGCACTTCATCTCTCTGGTTGTATTAAAAAAACATGAGTCATGTCCTAAGATTCTGTGAAAGATGTCCTAAGATACAGTGGATGCCTGTACTATTATTTCCCTAAAAGTGAAATCCAAGATTTGAGATGTCAGCATTTGTTGACACATCAGCACTAGTTTCTAGATACAAGACATTTTTGAAAACTGTGATGTGGTTTTTCCTGAAAATTATGGATAAGTATAATAACTCAAGAGCTGCACTTTCAGAAAAAGGGAATATGGATTTGTGTAGACTTTTTAAGAGAAAACTAAATTTTTATGCTCAATGTACAATATAGCAAAATTGCCCTTTAAAGAATCTAGTGCTGGGCTGATTTTTTGCTTGGATACGAACACTATAAAATTGCAATCTAGATATAGGCTGAGACTCAGAATCTGAGCGTTACATAAAGAAATGGTTAGGGGGTATTATATCAGCATAATGGACATCAGATAAACTCTGACAATAAATGGATCTTGTTGAAAGTGAAAGACATATGCCAGAGTAGTTTCAGAAATGACTAGAAGTCTGGTAGAGGGTGTCTGGCATGCATTTTCATGAGTTGTAAAATTTTACATGCACAAAACATATACAACTTATTATTATTATTTCGCCTACAAATAATCAAATCTTAAATGGAACATTGGTCCTTTTTGGAAGAAGGTTCAAAGGCTTGAAGTTACAAATCAGTTAAATTATCTTAACAATTCAGGACAGATATTTCATCTTTTGGTTTATGCTCATTTCCAAATAAATTGAAGTGGGTAATAGGTGGGCTACCATATTCAAAAATGTAGTTGCATTTGTTCTCTTAGATGCTCAAATTTTTTATGCCAGTAATTTTACAATTATCTTGCCAATAAATCCATGTTCTAATTATTTATTTAAAAATTCGCTCAGTGTATTTTAACTATTTTATTTTATATACATTTGATTCTAGATTTCTATCTTCTTGGCTTGAAATTCAGCTGTGCCTAGTTGAAACACTGATGGACACTGTAACAGGCTAATTATTAATATGACTGACTTTATCACAGTGGACAGAAAACAGAGTGATTCAGTTTACTATGAATAATTATTCATATAAATGAAATTCATCTATTATTTAACTGCAGTGTTTTATAGACCCCCCAAAGGGTTTAAATTTATTATATTATCATTTGTTTGTCACAACTACATATTAAAGGTCAAATATCACAGTTCTCAAAATTCTAATTTCTGATGTTTATCTGGTATTTCATCGTATCTATTGAAAATGTATTATGGTAAATATTAGCTTATCATTAATGATGTAACTTACAGATCTGATTTCATTATCAGATGATAGATATATTAATATGCATCAATGACATATAATTACATATTTACAGTGTGTTTATTTTTAAATTAATTGTAATAAGTAAGTTTATACTTTGTTAATTAAGTTTTTGGTATTTAATATTTGTTCAGTGCATAATTTCTTTTAGCAATTAACCTCTATAGAAAAGCAGGGAAAGTTTTAATAAATCTCTATTTTTTTTAAAAAAAGCATTCTAGCATTATGCTAGCCACACAATCCCTTGGTTGTTATTGATGGCTAAATGAAACTTGTGAACGCTACTTCCCTTGCCCCATAGGCTGTCATGGTCTGAAAGTGGTTATCAATGGATGTAAATCGTGTTATTGATAAAACATGGGAAATAAAAATTTTCAGTATAGGCAGTCATAACCTTGCTTTACACCTTAATTAGACAATACACATTAAGTAGGTTGTTCTGATTAATTAAATTAGTTCATTCTAATGTAATATTTTCATGAGCATTTACCTTTGATCCTTTTAGGATAAAATTAAGACCAACCCATTTTTTAAACACTAGTTTAAATGTTACTTTTTTATTACTCACTGTATTTCTGTATTTTCAACAAAGGATACACGTTGAATGATATGAACGCCAAATGTCTGAAAAAACATAACATTTTATTCCCTTATGCAGTTTTTATTTAAAAATTAAAATATCAATTTTGTGCAGCTTAATTGTAGTGATGAGTAGCACTTCTCAAGCCAGGGCAAACAATATGCCCTTTTGGACTGCTCACTCACAGTCACAGGGTTAAATCCAGTATTGAACTTTTTATGTTCCTAAAAATATTATATAAATTGAATTTTATTATTAAAGGTGTTTGTTGTTGTTTGTTAATTTAATTATTTTAAATATTCTGATTATTCTCTATTTTCTTATACATTAAATCTTCATCCCCCAAAAAATAATATTTTTTTACCTGTTCAAATAGATCAAGAAATGTTTGAAGAATGTGTAATTATAATTGTTTATTTTTAAATTTTTTGAATGTATATGAGTAATGATTTTAATATTAAATTAAAACTTCAATGTTCTAAAAATGCTTTAAGTAAGCTTATTTTGTTGTTACTTTATAACACTACTGGTACCAGTAATGGTTACCTAATTTAAATTATCTTTGTAAATTTAATATAACTGCATTTTAATTTCTAGTGCCTTGATAATACACTGGGCACAGTCATTGAAAATTCATTATCATTTATTTTATTTTTTTTAATTAAAAAATTAATTATGAAATTTTCATTTTATTCTTACGTTGTTGTAGAATCTGTTTGAACTTTAAACAATACAAAGGTTATCCATTATAGAATAGTCCATTTTAAATTGTTTTATCACAATTCTGTACATTGTTTTTACAGTTGAAGCCAAATTAGGTTATCTGATTCTCTCCTCTCTTATTCTTCTGTATTTACTGTGTTTGCAAAAATGTATGGGATAAGTCAAAATATGTCGCTATACAAATATACCCATGGGCCATTTATCAGAATGCAAAATTATCAATTTAAAAGATTTTGAATTTTTAGTAGTAAAAAAAAATGGAATGGGGTAAAAGGATGTGTGAAGGATATTTTTTTATTCACTGATTAGTAAAGTAAAGTTTAAAAATTCTTAAATTTTTTTTAAACATTCCTGCATGTGAACTCCATAGCATACCATTCCAGTCTGTGCAATATGTGTAATTATGCATTGTCTACAGTGTATTATAAATAAAGTATATTATTTCATGATATGGATATTATTGTTTTAAGCTCTCTTAATTGATAACAGGGAGGTTGAAAGATTTCATCAAAAATTGTCAAATTAAAACATTTCAAACTGATTATCAGTGATCAGAAAAACCTAAAATGCTATCACTCATCTGATAACCACAAAATTTTATTTCTGAATGTTTTAGTAAAAAGGATATTCTAAATAACTTGAAGGAAATTACTTGTTCTAAAACCACTTTTGTCAGTGTCATCAATTATTAATCAAGACTGTGTTATATTTATATAACTGTAACTTTTATCTTACCTTTTGCTGTTTTGTGCATGATATAAATAGGTACTCACAAAAAATGTGTTAAATTAAACTATAACAATAATATTGTTTAATTGTTTTTAAGATGAAAAATCTAAGAATGAAGATATCAAATATATGACTTTATAGCTATATTAAGAAATCTATCTAAAACAACTGGTATGAAAAAAATTCTTGAACCATGTCCCCATACAAGTGTGTGATGGGACAAATATTACCTAATAAACCTTGAGGTTTCAGGGTGTTTTTTTTTCTCAATTGCTTTATAGTAGGCTTTGTTTTGGATTTTTTAATAAAATAAAGACCACAATTTAGGTATTTTTATAAAATTCAATCTGAACTGGTAATAAAAATCTTAAGTCCAGAAATATGTTGATCTTTAAGTTTTTCTGAATCAATCTTATAGTTATAGTCTTGCTAATTTATTACTTTGAGTGTACATTATTTTAAATTTTTCAATCCATTTATTGAACTTTTTCCCATTCTTTGGTTCCTCTGTACCGGTTTCTACTTTTAAATTATATTCTGTGGTTTACCTTGAATGAAATAAATATAATTATTTTATTAATCTTGTTAGCTTTTTTTAAAGTCTATTGTACGTTGTTTCAGTTGCTATAAAACTTGTTTTGTTTAATATTTTATTGTTTTATATATTTTTTATGTGCTGGTTTTTGTTTAAATTTTGTATCATTCAAATGTTGTGTGGAGCCTGGGGCAATAAAGTTTAATTTAAATTTAATCTATAGTTCTCAAACTTTTTCTCGACCCCACCCATTGAGGTGTAAATTCACACACCGTAAGGAAATCTTATAGACTATAAAATTTAAAACTCAAACCACAGTGCATCACTTCTATGATGTGGATGAGACTGCAATCAGGCTCATAGATAGATAACGTGTAAACAGGGTATGAGTGAGCCTGACAAGATGTCACAAAACAGCAAACGTTTCGGCAAAGAGCCTTCTTCAAAGAACAAATAGTACACAAATAAAACACAATAGTACACAATATAAATTGGAAAAACTATGCAATTGAAGAATTTAATGAATATGTTTTAGACACTATAAACAACATAAACCTAGAGCAGATAGTTTTTTAAAAAGCAACTAGGAAAAATAAAACATATAGGCGACGAACACATTTGAAACACAATTAATAGGTCTAATAGATGAACTATCAAAAGGCTTAGACAATAATGATCAAATGGATACAATATTACTAGACTTCTCAAAGGCATTTGACAAAGTTCATCCCCTTAGTTTACTTTAAAAAAACTTAAGTACATGTACTTTGGAATCTCAGGTCCTTTACATCAATGGACTTCCTTTTTGAGTATGGAACAAACTGTAATAATTATTGAATCTAAATGTGCACCAATAAAGGTTAACTCAGGAATTCCACAAGGAACTGTGCTAGGTCCCTTACTCTTTTTTAATTTATAAAAATCTTCTTATCTTATATGTTACAGACGCTCCTTCTGTACAGAAGATTATTGCGTCCTACGTATTTCTATGGTTTGTGTTTAGTCCTGTATTCTTACTAGAGTTTTAAAAGATGATAAAGTGGAGGCTTTCCTGGTTTCTTCAGGCAACCCATTCCACGCCCGAATACCGGACGGAAAGAAAGAAAACTTGTATGTGTTTGTTCTTGCATATGGAATAAGAAAGGTGTTTTTAACTTTATGCCTATTTGATGGTTGTATTAGGTTATCTTTGTGTTGTATTTCTAAATTAGAATTAATTGCCTTATGTATAATTACTAATTTACTCTTGGTTCTTCTATCCTCTAGTGTTTCAAGGTTTAATGATTTAACTAACGGTGTTACTCTTGTCAGTTTTGAATATTCTCCAGTAATGAATCTGGCAGCTCTTTTTTGGATTTGTTCTAACTTATCAATATTTTCTTTGGTGGATGGGTCCCATACAGAAGATGCATATTCTAGTATAGGTCTCACCAGGGTGAGGTAGCATTTTAGTTTTATATCTTTGTTACATTTGTAAAAGTTTCTTTTTATAAAGCCTAAGGTTTTGTTTGATTTTTTAATAACTTCATTGACATGGGGATTCCAAGATAGTTTCTCATTTATTATGACTCCTAAGTATTTCGCATCTTTAGTTTGGGTTAGTTCTTTTCCATGAATGAAATATTTTGAATTTATTTGTTTCTTTTTCTTTGTTACTCTTAGCAGTTGACATTTTTCTGGGTGGAAGGACATACTCCAGTTAGCTTCCCATTTTATTAATTCATCTAAGTCTTTTTGTAAAATTTTGCTATCTTGTTCTTACTTGATTGTTCTATAGATTATACAATCATCAGCAAATAACCTAACTTTAGTTCCTGTTGAGATATTGTTGGGTAAGTCATTTATATAAATTAAAAATAGTAAGGGACCTAGGACAGTTCCTTGTGGAACTCCTGAGTTAACCTTTATTGGTGTAGATTTAGAACCATTAATTATTACAGTTTGCTCCCTACCCAATAGGAAATCTTGGATCCAGTGATGTAAGGGACCTGAGATTCCAAAGTATTTAAGCTTTTTGAGTAAACTAAGGTGGTGAACTTTGTCGAATGCTTTTGAGAAGTCTAGTAATATTGTATCTATTTGATCATATTATCTAAGCCTTTTGATAGATCATCTATTAGGCCTATCAATTGTGTTTCGCATGATCTGTTCTTTCTAAAGCCTTGTTGGTGTGGGCATAGGGCATTATATTTGTCAAGGTGGTTAACTATTCTGCTATATATTATGTGTTCCAGTAATTTACATGTGATACTAGTAAGTGATACAGGTCTGTAATTACCAGGGTCGGACTTATCACCTTTCTTAAAGAGTGGCGTTACATAGGCTAATTTCCAATCCTGGGGCACTTTACCCTGGTTTAGAGAGGCTTGAAAAAGAACTACAAGGATTGGGGACAGTTCATTGCTTAATTCTTTTAATAACCTGGCAGGTAATTCATCTGGGCCAGTAGCTTTGTTTATTTTTAAGTTTTTTAGGAGTGAATGTATACCTATCTCATCTACAGTTATGTTACCTATTTCTTCCAATTTATTTAAATTTATTGAAATTTCCTTGTCGCCTGAGGCAGAAAATGATGATGCAAAATATTTGTTAAGGATATTAGCTTTATTTTCATTATCATTATAGGTTTTATTATTTGAGCCTTTTAGTGTGGCTATACCTGAAGGCTCCATTTTTTTAGATTTGATAAAGGACCATAAGTTTTTATTGTTATCTTTAGTTATCACATTGTTTATATAATTATAAAATAAAAATGATTTTTCCAACAAGATCTCAACAGGAACAAAATTTAGGTTATTTGCTGATGATTGTATAATCTATAGAACTATTAAGTCAGAACAAGATAGCAAAATTTTACAAAAAGACTTGGATGAATTAATACAATGGGAAACTAAATGACAATTATCTTAATCCACATGACATAACTTTATCCAGTATCGTCTATGAGACATGCATTTAAAATTAATAGGCCTACCTACCTTTTAATATCAGGCCAATTTAACAGTATACTATTTCATTATATGAGCACGATAAATAGCAGTGTCTTTTTTTAATACAAAGGTTTTCAAACAAATGTTGGTTTTGTGCTGTTCTTGAAATGCAATTTGTGCAATAAAGTAAATTAATACTTTAATAAGGTTTATTTAAAATGGGGAGACTGTATTGCTGTGTCTGTTAAATGAGCTCCAGGTGTGCTGGATTGTGTTCGTGGGTTTCCGGCTTTCGCAAGAGGGTAGAATCCCAAAATTTAAGTTAATCACAACTTGATCCATCTTCAAGCTCTGCTTGTGAAACATTTGGAACCTGAACTGGAGGTCGTCATAATTAAGGGTTGGCAGAGGCATTTCTTGAACATAAATAGATTAACGAGGCATGTATTGAATTTGAAAACTTGCTGATCTAACACATTTTTTGGATGTCCAAGGCTTTAAACATTTCAAAATGTCAGTTAGTTTATAAAAATATGTCAGATTTATCAATATATCTAAAATGGCCAGGGTCATTAACGGTTGTAACCATTATATTCGACTGTAAACTTTTATAACTGTATCAAATAAATTCCCCGCCCCTTTGAAATATGGATACTCCGTGTCGTTTTGCCTTAAAATATCCACGCATAATCCTTTTGAGATTCATGTTTACATACTTTTTAGTCTTTTAAGAGTCAGAAGATGCGTTTTCGGCGGGGTTTTATCCACAAACCCGTTCCGACGCCCCCGCCCCTTAGTCGTGTGGGCAGGATCTCGCGCCTTGGAGGGTAACGTCAACAAAAAAATTATATTTTGGGGTAACGGGCAAAAAAGTTCGCCGACCCCTGTCCTAATAGGTTCATATTCGTAGTGGGGTATCATCGGTGGCGTAGCTAGTACTTTTTCAACCCGAGGCGGTCTCCAATTTCCCGCCAGTTCTAAGTCAATGATATGATGGTTTTATAAATTAATAAACACAATTAAAAAGAGAAAGGGCAGTTGTCGGTAATGACTGTTCTTTTCAAATGCCCACAAATGCTGACCTCAAAATGTGTGCCACCCGGGGTGCATCGCCCCCCACCGCCTCCTAGCTACGCCACTGGACATCATTCCGACGACGTTAGCCTACATTTTTTAGACGTCGGCTAAAGAGTTCACATTTCCTGCACACTTTAATCAAATGTGGATTTAGCTCCTTCACCCGTGTCTGGAATATGTTGTTGCTCATTCTAGTGCCATCCTACATGTTGATGCAGGTTTTCTTTCTTTTCTCCCCTTAAATATGGCAATTCAAAGCTATTTTAGAGACCTCTACACATTGTATCTTGCATGAAATTGAAAACCATTGCCATGTTACCAGTGCCGGGTTTACTTATTTTCTAAACAAGCTATAGCTTATGGCCCCCGCCTTCTCGTTCCCCACCCCCGGAATATTTTTGTCATATTTGGCATCCACATA
Organism: Radix auricularia; assembly: GCA_002072015.1. Classification (NCBI taxonomy): domain Eukaryota; kingdom Metazoa; phylum Mollusca; class Gastropoda; family Lymnaeidae; genus Radix; species Radix auricularia. Next base: position 551,512 of record MUZC01001480.1, read on the forward strand.
GAATATCGGGACTTCAAAAGGGCCCCAATATCTCAAATAACGTATGGCCCCATCAAGTCTAAATTCGTCACTGCTTATAACTTACAAGGGGCGAACACACTTTAGAACAAAATTGGATCTTACTGTATCGTGCATTTTAGAGGACGCTCACTTGAAATATCCTTTGGTATAAGCTCCCGTATTTTCAAGTCAATTTCTGAAAGTATTATTTTAAACAGTGTCAAAATTGAGAGCGGGGGCGAGTCTTAATACGTCAGGATCAATGCATCTTAACAGCTGTTGTAGGAAGAACTTTAAAAGAAAAATTTTCAAAGATTTTCTCTCGTCTCATATTATCTTCGTTTGCTTGTGTGAAGAATTAATCTTGTGTTCAGACGCGTTGATCGTTTGTCACTTTCCCCCCTACATATTAGTTTGGCCTGAGACTTAGCCTCTTAAGGCCTTGGCTAATACGTTGGCAACGGTTCACCGACAAAACGGCCCCGGACAAAACGGCCCCTACAAAACGGCCCCGATCAAAACGACCCCGGACAAAACGGCCCCGGTCAAAACGGCCCTATTTTTATTAGGATTTTAAAGTTTTTATTTTTTCTTTCTCCAATTTTGTTCAAGCCATTTCATACACAATTTCCAGAAGAGAAGAAAGGGCACTTTTTAAAATGCGTTTCTTTTAAATTGGCAAAATGATTTTAAATGTCTGTGATGGTCGAATAAGGTTATTAGTTTATTGTATTTGCAAGTTAAAATTTAATGGCATTGTTAGTTGTAGTATTACAACTCCACTCTTCGTTCTTCTACCGTTAAGTGTTTTAGATTTAGAGATGCTGCTCCTTTTTAAATTTGTTTTTGTTGATGTGACGAGGGCCAGTCTTGACCATAAAAGTACCACACCACCTTTATATTTACCTTGTTTGATCTCCGTCCATGGACAGGCCCATACCATAGCGCCTAGGACAAAGGAAGAGATAAGACGGAGTGAGTGAAATCTGACGGGGCTCGTGAGACTTTAAACCCATTGTTTTCCCCATGCCCTGGGGCACGTATTGGCATACAATGTTACGCAGTCTCAGCCGTCTTTATTTGTCCAACCACAACCGGCCAGCCATAAGTGCTTATTGTACGTACATCATGGTTTCTTGAAAATTTCCGATCTTAGTTTGTAGTATATAAACATACAAATAGGTTAGAAAATATAAAATTTGTTAAAATACGCCCAAAATGCTCAGAAATTAAACATAAAAAATCTCCTTAATTAAAAGTTATGTCGGGGCCGTTTTGACCGGGGCCGTTTTGTCCGGGGCCGTTTTGTCCGGGGCCGTTTTGTCTGGGGCCATTTTGACCGGGGCCGTTTTGTCCGGAGCCGTTTTGTCGGGACCGTTTTGTCAGGGGCCGTTTTGACGGGTCACCGTGGGCAACATGCTTCATCTGCTGAGCGGTGCGATACAAAACTGTCTTGACATGGAACTCTTTTGCCTCCCTAACCTCCTCTGCTTTGTATAGCACGGGACACGAAGTTAACAGCTGTAGTACTGTTTCAGAGGCTAGGCTGCAATGACGGCAGTTCGAGTCCCTGTTAGATAATAACAGGCAATTGTTTATCATTTAAAGTGGTTGAATTCAGTAATCCCTCAATAATGTAGTATATTAAATAAATATTGAATTAGCTGCAACCATACGATTGCGGTGGCTAGCTCGCAGGGGGAAGCTGATTGGGCTAAAACCAGGTCCCCCAAATGATTTAAACCTAAATTAAGGGCCCCCAAACATATTCGATTGTGTAATAGTAATAAAGTGGCCTGACCGGGTCCCAGGTGGAATTGCAGTCCCGTGCAATCTTAATCCATCCTGCTAACTAGAATCGACTTCATCATAATCTTAGAAGAGGGTGGAGATCAAAATAGAGGACAAAAATTGGGTCCTTACGATGTATTCTAATGATTTCTTTTAAAAAATAAGTTTCCCAATGTGATGAAGAAGCATTTTAGAACGCCACCATTAGTATCTTCGGCTTTCCCCACATAGTTAATAATAAATTTGTAAAAGTTTAATCAAAAGTCTTAAGTATCTTCCACTTCAACACGAAAGGCTGGCTTCGTGAACATTTTGTATAGGGGCCGTCCATAAATGACGTTAAAAAAATTGGGTCGACTTTTTACCCCCCCCCCCCTTTCCGTCACACTTCGTCAACAAAAAAAAAAGTTGACTCCCTCAAATATTCAAAACTGACAAGAATAACACCATTAGCTAAATCATTAAACCTTGAAACACTAGAGGATAGAATAACCAAGAGTAAAGTAGTAAGTATATATTACTATATATTAGGCAATTAATTCTAATTTAGAAATAGAACACAAAGATAACTTAATACAACCCTTATATAGGCTTAAAATTAAGGATAAAAACAACTTTCTTATTCCGTATGCAAGAGCAAACGCATACAGTATACAAAATTTCGTTCTTCCCGTCCGGAATTAGGGCGTGGATGGGTCGCCTGAAAAAACCAGGAAAACCAACCAACACTTTATCAACATTCAAAACTCTGTTAAGAATGCGGGACTAACCATAAGCCATAGATAAGCGTAGGACGCAATAATCTTCTGTAAAGAAGAAGCGCCTGTAGCAGATAAATTAAGATAAGATAAGATACAAGGTGTAGACCAGGAGCCTTATCTCGAAAATAGCCTGATGGTCCTTGGTTATTGATGAGTGAACTATTAAATAAATATATTTAATTTTTTTTTTTAAAAAAAGCAATATAAATCCAAATTGGTTCTTTAGAGATTTATTTATTTATTTTTTTTTACAGAAAACTTTCCCTATTATCTTCACTCCCCCCTCCCCCGTCCTCATCACAAAGCCCAAACCACTACTCGTTCCAAACAATAATAATTATTTGTTTTATTAAATACACATTTCTTGCATTGGTGATCGGGAAGGTGAAACGCAAAATCTGTTAAAAACTTGTTGAGTCAAAAATATTTTTAAAAAAAATAATCTGTTATTATTTTATAAGGGCTTATATTTCTATTTTATATAGAGTAAATTATTGTATATTATTTATGTTTATATTTGTTAATGTTCTGTATTTCAAACTATTTCAGTGACGGGTAACTATTTTTTAAGCTTAAAGTTTTTAAAAAGTCATACTTTGCAACTAACTCAGTCCAATACAGAAGTGATGTCAAGTTGTGACCCGAATTTCTGAATTCGACTATTCGTTTATTTTGGATTATACACTTAGTACAAAATTTCAGATATGGCAAGTGACAAGGAGGTAAGATATCTAAGAATCATAGAAACATAAAACTTATTGGAAAACAAAGCAATTGATCAATACTGTCTACTTTAACTTTATCTGAATGTGATCATTTTCTTGGGAAATCTGGCGTCTACCACCCGCCCGTTTTACTGGCTTTTCATGGAAGTTCAATTACAGTTCCTCGTTCTTAGCACAGCGAACAGCAGTATTTCATACTTATCGTATCTGTTTTAAAATTATTATATTATTTTGCACTATTTACATTGCTTAATTAAAACATGATTTTTGCCAGGGAAAAACTCATTTATTATTCTGTTGTAAATTTAAATTATGACTTATGACACAGTATATTGAATTTAATTGAAAGTGACAATAAAAAAGAAGAAAAAAAAAAAGGAAAGCAACAGCAAAGTAAAGCAAAGCCTAAGCAGTAAATGAAATTTATGGTCTATTGTCTACAAACCATACTATGGACTGTAGGTGTAAGCGTAGGCACAATAGTCTAAGTACTCTAAGAATTAAGTCTAAATTTTTATGTTGCTGTTTTCTTTATAATTTATGGCCATACATGTATCAAAATCAATGTATCAATTTTAAAATTTTAAATAATTGTAAGGCTAATTATCGTTGTACGGATCCAAGATGGTGGCCGCGTCAGGACGGTAATATTGCTAGGTCGGAAACTCTATACACCGCCCAATTTAAGAGAAATTAGTTAAGTTTTAACATTTTTAAAAGTGAATGTTTCCAAAATGGAAGGTAATAAAGAATTTAGGGTTAGGGTTAGGTTTAGTTGTAGTGCTTCAGAAGTTTGCATAAAAACAAAGATGGTGGCCGGATCCGCTAAACGATAATTTACCAATTGTAATTGTACAGATTATATATTATATAGCAGGGGTGGTGAACAAGTTCGACAAAAAGAGCCAAAATTTTAAACTGTGAGAGTCAGAGAGCCATACCACACAAAAGCATATAATTTAACAATAATATATTAAACACATAATATAACATGCTCAGCCAGGTGTTTTTTGTTGCCTTGTTGGAGTGATGGGATGAATATCTCAATGGGATTTCTGGCATCTTTTGTTTTCAGTAAACTTCTGCAAATCAGGTTTGTATTCAGTTGTAGCCACTCGGAGCAGTTCCTTTACATAAGTGTCCGTCAGAATGGACCGGTGCTTTGATTTTGACACAAAAAATATGATTTTAGGGGTTTAACCTGCCCTTAAAGAAAAGAACTTAAAACTGCAATAGCTCGCGTCCGGGAAAAGACTGAGCCTCTTTATTTATAAAACATTCTTTTAAAAAGGTTGGGAGATGCAGGGACTCGACCTAAAGGAGGGGGTTTCCCTGAACTCATTAAGGAACATTGACTTTCAGAGGTGTTTTCCCAGAAGTGACGGAAGTCACTTTGCAGGGGTTTTCCTAGAATCTAGAAAGTACTCAGAACTTACACCTTGAGAGAGGTTTCCCTTTCCACTAACTTGTGACATAGGAATGAGTATCGAATGACGATGTATCTAAAACAAAATCCAAACTTGGCAAAGAGCCACAGTATACAAAATAATGACAAGAGGCAAAGAGCCGCATTCATTTTCGCCCGGAGCCGCACGCGGCTCTCGCGAGAGCCGTGTGTTCGCCACCCCTGTTATATAGGCATAGTATAGTATAGTATAGGCATAGGCCATAAGCGACAATCTGCTATTAAGGCTAAGGCTATTTATTTTAAATTTATGGGAATGGGCCGATAATTATTATTAATTATAATTTGTGGTAAGCAGAAAATTGCTTGCTTTATCATTTTATTTATTTTTGTGAATGCTTTCCTAAATTGTTTCACAAATATTTTGATATACACGCTTTCGCCACAATTTAAAAAAAAATACCAGTAACTCTTGCCTAACATAGAGCACAAAGACCAAGATAGGAAGTACAAAGTAAACAACTATAATGACCGATTTAGCTTGTAGTTAAAAAAAAATGTGTACCATTTTCATTTTGTTTAAGTTTAAGCTGTCCTATTGACTCCTATTATTTTTTGGGGGTCAGCTTTCGAGCAGGTTATACACTTTTCTCTTCCAAAAGAGGTGAGGTCGGCTTATGAATGAACGGGCTATAGTTATAGACTATAGAACGAGCATATGCGCATACGGTAAGAAAAAATCCTGACCATACTAATACTGGGATTCGAACCACATTACTATTACATTAATGAATAATGCAACTAAGCTTAGACTAACCACTCACCTGAAGAAGCAGATGAAACAACTTGAAATGTTTAAATTATAAATAATTATTGTTAAATGAACACCAATAAGTTTTATGACAGTGCTACTTTTAAAATTTAGTAATCATGAAATTTGAAATAGTATTAGCATAGAATTTACACATTTTAGCCTAAATCGAGTGATATCGGCTATTATTTTTTCTACACCGGGCGCTGACAAGCCGTGTGGATATGCTCGGTGTTATTCTCATGGAAGAAACCGTGCGGATAATCACTTGGTTTATTTGTAGTTTTTTTTTTTGTAATGGGAATGAGTAGGGAAAAATAATGAGAAAAAAAGTTCTAAGTTACTAATCTGACCATATTATTTTTGGCTAAGATTTCTATAGCATTGGTAATGTTAAAAAGTATTGACAACTTTCTGCGAATAGCCATATTTTTTCATTGTGTACCTCTTGTTAATGACATGGCTCTTCTTAATTATAAGTCATGATTAATGTTGGTCAGATTTTTTTATTTTAAGATTTGGTGTTATTTGTATTTAAAACTACATAGCCTGCCTCGGAACATGAAGAGTTTTTTATCTTTTCTCTGACATGAAATATTTTGCAAAATACTTAAAGTGAAAATGAATACTTAAAGTGAAAATGTAAGGAAAATGTGTAACACTTATTGGTTTGGGGGATATTTTCTTCTAGTATTTTTTGTCCTCAAGCCTTAATCAAACAATTCACTATGGCAGATCACAAGTGACATTTCCAATCTCTACCATTAATTATTAATTTTTTTATATAATGTTTAAAAAATATAAATGATATAGATAGATAGATAGATAGATAGATAGATAGATAGATAGATAGATAGATAGATAGATAGATAGATAGATAGATAGATAGATAGATGGTCACGGGTTCGAATCCACACGAAGGTGAGGATTTGTTCTCGCGGCCTGAGGAGTCCCCGAGTCACCCAGCTCCGAATGGGTACCTAACTAGACAATAGTTAGGCGGCTGGGGTAATGCGTGGAACCCCTATAGCCGTGGCCTGTGACCGCTACATCACTTGCCAACAGATCATCTCTCATGGTCTGTGGACGCAATTATCTTCTGCATAGAAGGAGCGTCTGTATATCTAAGATAAGATATATAATTGTTAAAAGATTTTTACAATTAACATTTTTTAACACTTAATTGACTCAAGACTTATAAAAATATTGGAAGTCAACAAGTAAAATAATTTGGGAGAAAAACAAACTTATTTCCGAACAATTTTGGTTTTAAACTATTGACTGACGTGAATGTTTAAAATGTTGATAAAGGTTATTGTGTCGATTGAGAGAAATTGTTAGCCCACCATGCAATGTTCACTCTAAGTCTAAGCTTCGTTGGTCCATGTGCAAATTTTAAAAAGTAACACGTGTGCAAAATTGCACGTCCATTTTTTCAATATATTTTATAAAATGTGCTGCGCTGTGATTCTAAACTCCTGTGTGGCATCGGTCAAATATCTATGCAGCCGCCCCACTAATGGGGAACATTGCTACCATGGTTCTAACACTTCACTTATATATAACCTACAAACCATACATCCACTACAGTATCAGAAACTCCAGCTGAGACAATCTAAAGCTATGTGAATGATTGTTCTGTTCGGCTGGTTATATTGTCAATAGGACCCGCTCATCACTTGAACCAAATAATGTCATTACACTTGTCTGTTTGCATTGTTAGTTAAAAGATGTCATATAAAGGAGAAATTCGATTTTGAAAAGTACGTTTAATAAGTGTTACTTAAGACACCATCAATTTCAATTTTTGGTTTTAAACGAAAATAACTATTAATTAATCATTAATTTTCAAAAGTTAACTATTAATTTTAAATTAACCGCAATATATTATTATTTAATCTTTGAAGTTTTCTAGAAGGTTTTATAACAACTTAATTTCTAAATAAACAATTTTAGGAAAACAGAATAATTTTAACTGTTTAAACATCCTGTAAATTAAATGATTAAGGAGATTAAATATTTAATGATTAAAAACACCATCTATTTTCCATTGTGTCCAACTATCTTATTGAATGAGATACATCCTTCCCTTCTTGGCTGTCTAAAGTATGTTTCCACTTAAAAATTCAGAGTCAATTATCTTTTTAAGTTAAGTGCCACCTTCCTTTGTTAGTTTACTTTGTTGGAACAGTGGGAAATATAATTAAAAAAAAAAATAACACATGTGTATTGCTGAATATCAGATCTAAAGAGCAAGGATGATTGCTTTATTTTTAAAAAAATTGACTGATCTGCACAATGTTTGTCTTTCTCCACACCCAACTTAGATAAATTGACTTTCTTTTGTCTTATATAATATATCAATTTTAAAAAATATATTCAAACTCAAATCAAAAGTTAGTTGTTTTACTTTTACATTTATCTTTTTTAAAGGGTTCCCCAAACAAATCTAGACAGCAAGATGACAGGAAAAAAAGGAGGAAAATGAGTTCTCATGATGTGAGGTAAATAGACAAAATATTCAAGTACTGAAAGTTAGCTATAACTGCTGATACCTGCTTAGATGACATCTGCTCAGGTTTATTACAAATTCAGTTTAACTTAAAGAGTTATTGATTTTTTTAAAATAGACATAAAACATTATAATTTAACATAAACAACCCATTCCCCCC
>MUZC01001480.1:559719-579866 GCA_002072015.1 Radix auricularia
AATCCAATTTCAATGTTATTAATACTTCATTTTTTTTTTTTAAAGTTTAAATTTTTAAATTAATTTTTAATACTTCTTTAAATGTAAAGAAAATAGGAATATTGACTAAATTTTATATTTTGCAATTTAATGGTAAGTCCAAAATGTATAACTCAGACTGATATTATCTTGAAATCAATGCAGCCCTCATCATAAAGGAAAGCGTAGGAGTTCTAGCAGTTCTCAAAGAAGCCCATTGTCATCTAGATCTGCAAGTCCTTCAGAAAAGCACAGGAGTAAAAGGAGGTAATTTTAAAAGGGAAGCGCAAACTGCAGTCTTTCAAAATATGTTAATCTTATAAAAAAAGTTAATATAAAAGAGTCATTACAATCTGCTTTGATGCAAATTTTTATTAATTGTTCATGTTCAATGATTATTAATATTAATTATAGCTTCAAATTTGTGTCCTGTTAAGTGAAAAGTCGAGCAAAATAAAAGATGACAGATCAAGAAGCCGTACCCCAACTGCTTACCGTAAAGATGCTGGGGACAGGGTAAGTAAAGTAGTATTTGATTATTCGCTTGTTACATTATAATTATTAATTATATAATTATTTGAAAAAATTAATATCTTCAACATACAGCTAAATAGTTTTTTCTTCATATTTAAAAAAAAAAAACCTACTATATTTCATGTCAGTCAAAAAATTATGCTCATAAATCTGAAGTCAATTAGACATAAGTAAGATCATTCAGAACTGCTTAAAGATCTGAGGCCTGCAGATTTTAAATGAAATGAAGAGGTAAAATATATAATGTATGCATTGTGTTTATATTTCCTTTTACTAGAATCATTGATGTCATATATACCTTATAAATGCTTTCATATAGGTTTTCATTTATTCATGAATGGTTTTGTTAAAATAAAAAAGGTTAAACTTTACCAAAGTACTGAAGCTGGCCTATCAACTCAACATAATCAAATATAGTAGGGCTGCGGAAATTAATGATTAATTTCTCGATTAATCGGTAAAAAAATTATCGATTAAAATTAAAGAAAATATCTTAAACAATTTTTTCTATTTATTAATAAATAATTATTTTAAAGTAAACTTTAAAATAAGCAGGTTTTATAAGGAAAATGAAATTAAAAAATAAAAATTGTTTTACTTATTTAACAATAACAAAATTAAAATTCATTGACATTAAATTGAACTACTTATATTTAAATATATCTCCTAAAAAAATAATTAAAAAAATAAATAAATACTTAAAGTTATGGGAATTTTATGAAATTTTCAGTTTAATGACGTCATACATCTTATTTTCAGCTTTAATCGTAATTATTGATTAATTTTTTTGGTAATTTTTCAAAAGTTAACGATTGAATTTAACTTAATCGATAACAGCCCTAAAATAAAGTGAACATCTGACAGTAAATGCTGCATTTAACCATGAGCATAACTGTGCCTAAGCATAGACAAATAAATGACATGTATACTGACTAAAGTGCAAAGATTAGTTGCAGAGGTTAATTTGGATATAACTACAATTATATTACGCAGATTTATTTCTAAAAGTATAACAATTTTATATGTAATAATGATTACGAGAGCAAATTATGAATTAGATTTTAATTTTGATTGTGCAAAAGTTAAAGGAAGCAAGACTGCAGAAAGGGAGTTTATTCATATATTAATGCCCTGCAAATTAAATATCTTTTTTGCTTTTCATTATTCCACAATGGTATGATGTCACACATGGAAACATCTAAATGTAACAACATCACATGCCTTATATTCATTAAGTTAGTTAAAACCGCTCGATTTTAAGGATGGATGGTAGTGAGGTTGCTTTTCCTTAAGCTTTCAGACCCAAAAGAGTATTTTATAACTTAAGCAACACTCAGCTGTGTTATCAGTTGGTGACATCAAATGCACTTTGATAGCACAATTATGTTAGCTCTCCTTAGTGATTTCTGGCAACTTGGAGAATTCACACAAAAAAGTAATGTGATCCAAACTAAGCAATAAGGAGTAAACAGGACAACTGATTTTTTAAAAAAAATTATTAAAATGTCTTATCATTTTTCACTAGTGAACTCATGATTATATTTCAATTGAAATTTAATGGTTGATTTAAGATTAGACCCAAAAATAACTTTTGAGTAATGCATTAAACAGCCAAATGGAAGTAACAGTTGATTTGTCCAGATTAAACAGTACTGGTCATACTCTGAGGATTGTTAACTGTAAACAACCATAGTATATACTGTGAAAATAATTTTTCTTAATGACAATCCAAGTAGGCACCTATTTTTTAAAACAAAAACTCCACCTACTTCCATATTATGAGTTATTTGTATGGCTTGATAGGATGCCATCCTGAAGGTACCCAGATTTTACTTAACTGATATGTTTACTTTATTTTAGACATAAGTTAAGTAAATATTGTAATTATTTTTCAGGATGACCCTAATGTTTGCCACTGTCTAGGAGTGTTTGGACTTAGCAGCTACACTCAAGAAAAAGATCTAAAAGAAGTTTTTGGCCGATATGGAGCCATAGATGATATTTGTATCATTTATGACCGACAGGTAGTTTTAAAATCCATCTTATTATGGAGTGTACACATTGCTAAAGTGATCATCCTAACATTTAAAAAAAAAGTCTTAGTAAATAAATTTTAAAAAACTAGTTATTGTGATTATAAAAGTTAATCATTGTTTTTATCACAGAGTGGACATTCAAAAGGATATGGCTTTGTTTATTACAAATCAACAGCAGATGCTATTGAGGTAAGTTATAATTTACTTAATTTTTTTAAAACTTTGAAAGCAAAAGATCAAAGCTTACCAATTTCTGTTGTCATCTTGCTTATGACAAGTGTAAGATATAAAATTTTATTTAATAACCTTAGAACTTTCACAGCTTTGTGATGGCTTTAAATAAAATTCTGCCATAATAATTGCAGTTAGAGTTGCTTGGTCCTTAAAATGTCTTCCTTAACTCTTAATATGTTAAACTAATAATGTGTCCCTGACCGCTATTACCAAAGTGTCATAAAGCGTTCCTAGATAGCGCTCCGCTAGAAATGAGATCACGGAACGTAAATGCTCTTCAATGCTTGAAAAATGATGTATTTGACTTCCGTCAATGGCGGCTGTTTCCTTTGCTAGTGTTACCGCTCGATTCACGAAGTTTTTTGGTAGTTTTTACTGTTTTTTTTTTGTAGATGCAATTTTGCTATACTTATTACTAAAATAATAGTACTAAACTACAGTCTTTCAGATGCACAAGAAGAGTTGAAGTGCATTATACAGAGAATGTCTCAAGAAGACATTGTTTTATAGTGTATTTTTTGAGTATATAAGATATAGAAAAGAGTTGTATAAGAAGATAGAAAAGAGCTGAGAAGTTTAAAACATAAACAAGATACTCTCTAGTGACATACCATATATACTATATACTTGTTCGATATCCTGTTTGTTCATAAGTGGACCCCTCCCCCCCCTCTCCTTTTGGAAGAGAAAAGTATTAAAAGTGTGTATCTCCCTCGCAAGCCGACCCCCCCTCCCCTTCCCCAAATAATAGGAAGGCTTATACAAAATGGTACAAAACATTCACAAAAATAAATAAAATTATTAAATAAAGTAAGTGCAGATGTTTAATAATATTATAGCCTATAGCTTCTGGTAGAGCAGTCGAATCTTGTAGAATTTAGAAAAGGACCTTGATGGTCTACAATAACACTAACAGCACCAATATTCAATATACATGCAGAAATTACCTAAGACCCGCTCATAAGCTGACACCGTAACTTTTCCCCCTAGATTTTGTCCAATAAAGTTCTTCTTATATTTTACAGACGCTCCTTCTGTACAGAAGATTATTGCGTCCTACATATTTCTATGGTTTGTGTTTAGTCCTGTATTCTTACTAGAGTTTTAAATGATGATAAAGTGTTGACTTTCCTGGTTTCTTCGGGCAACCCATCCACGCCCGAATACCGGACAGAAAGAAAGAAAACTTGTATGTGTTTGTTCTTGCATATGGAATAAGAAAGGTGTTTTTATCTTTATGTCTATCTGAGGGTTGTATTAAGTTATCTTTGTGTTGTATTTCTAAATTAGAATTAATTGCCTTATGTATAATTACTAATTTACTATTGGTTCTTCTATCCTCTTGTGTTTCAAGGTTTAATGATCTATCTAATGGTGTTACTCTTGTCAGTTTTGACAATTCTCCAGTAATGAATCTGGCAGCTCTTTTTTGGATTTGTTAAAACTTATCAATATTTTCTTTGGTGGATGGGTCCCATACAGAAGATGCATATTCTAGTATAGGTCTCACCAGGGTGAGGTAGCATTTTAGTTTTATATCTTTGTTACATTTGTAAAAGTTTCTTTTTATAAAGCCTAAGGTTTTGTTTGATTTTTTAATAACTTCATTGACATGGGGATCCCAAGATAGTTTCTCATTTATTATGACTCCTAAGTATTTTGCATCTTTAGTTTGGGTTAGTTCTTTTCCATGAATGAAGTATTTTGAATTTATTTGTTTCTTTTTCTTTGTTACTCTTAGCAGTTGACATTTTTCTGGGTGGAACGACATACTCCAGTTAGTTTTCCATTTTATTAATTCATCTAAGTCTTTTTGTAAATTTTGCTATCTTGTTCTGACTTGATTGTTCTATAGATTATACAATCATCAGCAAATAACCTAACTTTTGTTCCTGTTGAGATATTGTTGGGTAAATCATTTATAGTTGGCTTTAGAACGAGTATACATGGTATGTTAACAGAGGCCTATGTTGCTAAAAGAATCCAAAATGCTAATTAGGATGAAAATAATTATATTACCACAGACTTCCTTCATGATATGATTTCTGATGGATTTTAATTAAGCTAATCATTGCTGACATAATCCCTGTAACACAGTGTTAGCTCTAGGGGATTTGAGAGATATGTCAATATTTGCCATATTCTCAGGAGAGGATGGAGAATGAAAATAGAAGGCAAAAATTGGAGCCAAAATATCTATTCAGATATTTTTTTTTTAAAGTCTTTTTATAGCATAAGAAATTGTAGCAAATGTTATTGACAAGAAAAGTTTCTTATTACAGTATTCTACTTATTTGACCCTTGCCTTTGTTAATGTAGTGGATATTTTAAATTTGCTGAAGTTATTTTTATTTAGTTTTAAAAAAATATTTTTTTGAGAAACAGAACTAACATTTATTTTTAACAGATTTGTTCTTTTTAAGAATACATTTAACTGCACTGAAATTCAATTGTAACAATTTATAATGTGATTTATGAATCTTTTCCAAATTTTGATTAGGAAAAGTTGTTCAAAATTTTGTCCAATTATTATTATTTAAAAAATATTTTAATTACTAGTCTTTTTAAAAAATAAAATTTTAAGAAGTTGGTTTTCCTTTTTTCACCTATTTATGAATTTAATTTACAAAATGAATAACACATTTAATATATGATAATAATAATAAATTAATAATTTATATATATATATGTGACATAAAAAGAACGCATGAAGCAATGATAACCTATGAGTAACTCAACATTTTGTGTTTAGTAAATGGGTTAGTCTAAATTATTTTTTTTTCTTAGGCGTAGCCTAAATTAACGTTTAAAGCGCCATAAGGTTTTTGTTAAACTTCCGCCTCATTCCCGTAAGACATTCCTGTAGTGCTATCAACTGGTTATAAAATTTAAAAAAAATTGCGTAAAATTTATTTATATTATTATTGTCATAGTGACTTCATCTTTTAGGATAAGAATAGTTATTTTACGTATCTAAATGACCATCTTGAGTGTAATACTAATTTTACCTGTAGTTTAGTACTTCATTATTTTTGTAATAAAGTATAGCAAAATTGCATCTTCAAAAAAAAAAAAACCAGTAAAAACTAACAAAAAACTTCGCGAATCGAGCGATAACACTAGCAAGGGAAGCGAAAGCCATTGCCGGAAGTCTAAAACACCCTTTTTCACGCACTGAAGAGTTTTTATTTTCTGTAATTTCGTTTCTATAGAGAGTTCTATTGAGGTGCGCTTTACAACGCTTTGTCAATTTAAACGTTAAGATCTTTCTAATTACATTAGGATAGGATGAACATTTCTACAAGTTCATTTAATATTACTTATCAGGCAAGAAGAGAAACTCAAGGACTTGTACTGGATCGCAGACCCATTAGGGTAGATTACTCATTTACTACACGTCCTCATTCACCTACTCCAGGCAGATATATGGGGAGGAGGTAATGCATTTTTAAAACAATATGAAATCTCAATTTTATTTATAATTGGTTAAGTATACTTATTCATCTTCCAGGTCATTTTATTTATACCTTAATGTAAATATCAAGTTATTTTTTTTCCCTAAAGTTTCATTTGTTTTACATATAGTAAATCTTTTCTTTTTGTTTTTAAATTTTAAGTAAAATAAAAATATACATTGCTCATTTAATTTAGTACAATAGTGTGCTAAAATTTATCTTGTGTTATACTTTAAAAATGCAATATTTAGTTAATAAATAGAAAGTAATCAATATTACATTTTGGTTAATAATTGTAGTTGTAGTTTTAGAATATTAATAAAAAATTAAAATCAAGATTAGTAGACTGTGCAACTTTGATTATCAAAGTTTTTAGGGAAGGGGTCTGTCATTTTGCCTTTTCTTTGCTGTATGTGTATTTATAACCTGTTTGCGCATCAAAATAAGTAGTCTTAAAAATTATATTATTATTGTAGCATTACTTCTACACAGAGGGAACAACAAAGTAACTTTGAAATAGAAAATACAATGCATGAATGGCATAAAATAAAATGTGCAATTTATGAATGACATAAAATAAAATGTAGCTTAAAGATTAATTATTTGATAAAACTAAAAGTACCAATTTAGGCTTTATAGTATTTGTGGATTTTGTTAAACCCTAATCAACAGCATTTTAATACATTATCCTCCTCTATTATACTTCGAGAACAAGCAGAGATCTTGAGAAATATTGTCATGATGGTGACTATGATGAACGATCCAATTATCGAGATGGTGGCCGAAGGGGAGGTTACCGTGAAAGGCAGCACTACTGCGACTATGATAACAGAGATGACTACAGGGATGACTATGATGACAGTTATTCAAAACGCTCCAGACGTTATTCTCCATATTCACGTAAGTTTTTGTGATATTTTATCTGATGGATGCAGATATTTTTATTTAAGTTTTTAAAATCTGTCTAGTTTTATACAATATTGTGCCTATTTTTAAAATTGTTGCAAGTATTCAGAGATGAACAGTGAAGAGAATGTGTGTCTTTTTTTTTTTTTTTTACATAGCTAAAATAAATTTATGAATGTTTTTGCCAAGCATTATTAAAATACAAAATTCACAGACAATGTGTAATGAAAACAATAAATTTGAGCTTTATTATTAACCCTTCTTGTGCCATAAGGTTTTCGTAAAACTTCCGCCTCAGTGCCGTGAGAATTTCCCGAATTGTGATCAACCGGTTATGAAATTAAAAAAATTGCATAAAATCCATTTATATTATTATTATTGTCATACTGACTTCATCTTTTAGGATAAGAATAGTTATTTTATTTATCCAAAAGAAGTCATATCTTCGGAAAAAAACCCCCCCGTAAAAACGACCAAAAAACTTCGCGAATCGAGCGATAACACTAGCGAGGGAAACAGCCGCCATTGCCGGAAGTCGAAAACATCATTTTTCACGCACTGAAGAGTTTTTATTTTCTGTAATTTCGTTTCTAAAGAGAGTTCTATCGAGCACGGATTATCGCTCTTTGGTAAAAAAAACCAGTAAATTGCGCATTATTGCACTTTGACACATTAAGAGTTAAACTAATAGACAGTAAACGTTTTGGCTAATGCCTTCATCAGTAGAATGAACTTCAAATACATACTTACATAAGCAATAAATTATATTTAAATTCTTAAGACATACTATTTCATTGTTTGTTGTTTTTCCTTTCTTTTTATTTTTACATAAATATTTCATGTTATAGTATGTCTTAAGACTTTAAATATAATTTTATTACTTATGTAAGTACTGTTTCTTGTACAATGAAGGCATTAGCCAAAATGTTTACCGTCGTATTAGTTTAATAATAAAGCTCAAATTTATTTTCGTTACATAATTTTTTAGTGTATTTTGTATTTAATTTAAAAGCTTTATTGCAGTCCTATTTTACATGATATATTGCTCCGAGCATTATTGACCATGGAATCTGCAGACAATTGTTTTCTCTAAATTAGTTCACTTCCCATTTGTATCCCTGCTGCATTATTTATATTTTCTTAACTTTCAATTGGAAATGAATTTTTTTAGTGATTATAAATTGGAATTTAAAATATATAATGTAAGAAGCGACATAATTATTTAAATGACATCTTTACAAAACAGTATTTCTCACATTTTTGTTTTTAAAATTATTTTTCCTCACTTAAATGAATCAAATTTTATTTATATTCAAATAATCTAAAAACCATGACTTGATGCCATTTTTGCCAGTATATGGGGTTTTCAAACATTTTTCCTGTTTAGTCATCATCTACAGTGGAAATCTTTAATAAAAGAACTGGATAATTTATTTAACAACACATATCTGATATTTATGAAATAACTACAGTTAAATAAAATTCATTAAAATTAACATGTTTTATTATCAAATTTTGATTTTAAATTTATCTCATATAATTATATTTTTTTAACTACATAAAGAATTTTACTCAAGAAAATAAAAATAAGAATGGTAATTTTACCTATATTTAAATATACATTACTTGTAATTTCAAATGATCTATATTTTATCTATATGCACTTCAAAAAGCAAAAGGTTTTTAAATCTTGTAATAGGAAATACAACTAATAAAAATTAGAAGAAGAATTACCTAAATATTTATTAGAATGGTTTCAGAATATCTTCTTGACATAATTATGACCTGTCTAGTCTGCAGAAGATGTTGACCACATTTTTAGACGTGGTATAAGATTTTTAAAAATATCTGCTCTACAAAAGTTCTAGTTTCTTGATAATTTTCTACAGGTCGTCACTAATACCCTGGTACAGACTAAAACAGTATTCTCAAGAGTTCAGCGTTCCGACAACTTAATTCTTTAATTTTAATGTTAATATTTAATCCACATCATGCAATTTTGTTACTTTGTTGAAATATTACTTTCCAATCTCTAAGAAATTGTGATTACGTAAAAAATATTGTTACGTACACAGTTCAAGATGTCATTTTATTATAAAAATTGAATGATGGTGGCATGTAAACCTGTAAACTATGTAAACCTGTTGTAAGTAGGGATAGATAGGGTCCTATGACGCCGATTACATAATGCTACAAAATGCGATTGACACTTGTCTAAAGAGGTGTAAATAATATTTTTTTTAATGTAAAATTTTTAAAATGAATATTTTTTAGTTCAATTTCTTTTAAAAAACTGTTAAGTTGCTTTTAAATTATTTTGTGTGCTTTATTTTATTTTCATTACTGCTTGGTAAATTAACAAACCCATAGTCGTAACATTTTAATTTGGTAAGAAAATAAATACTTTCAATATAAAATAACCTTCTTTTCTTTCTTTTTTTAAAGAAAACATCATTAAATTCATTCTGAAAATACTTTCCTTTGTTGAGGCTATGTTACTGGCTATTAAATATTTCTGAGATTGTGATTAACCATCAGTTTCTTTTGTATCTTTCTGTTAAGGGTGAATGCACATGTGAAGTCTTAGATGTTGAACAATGAAGAAAAGTTGAAATGAAGAAAGAACTCACAAGTGTTCTTTAGTGAATTTCTTGAAAACAGAAGAAGAAATTGACACGATTTTCAGAGTGAGAATGTTGCCTATTTCTTCTGACATTTTAAAATATGAAGAAAGAAGCTGAAAGGTGTTGTGGCTAACAGATAACCAAATTAAAAACATGAGTTCAAAATTGGCAAAGAAGGCACTTAAGAGAGATGCCAAAGAACTATGTCAATGTAATAGATAATTTAGAAGTGACTTAAGAAAAAAGCTGAAAAATACCATTTAACTGCTAGTTAGACAGGTCTGATAGGTTTATTTGGAATATTTAAGTTGAAAACACGGAAAGCATAATAAGCATCTGGTGAAATGGAAAAGTATCAATTTTTGTTCTGTGAAAATTTAGCATGTTCAGTTTGCATCGTTCAAATGTTGAGCTTACAAAACCAGGCACATTTTGGCTCTGAACACAAAAAAACAACTATTTTGGACAACACGAAATAGTTACAGTGCAACCCTTGATTATGAAGGAGGAAGAAGTCTTTCTTTACATCAAAGGCTTTTTCTGTTCTTTCTTCTGTAATTGGCGCACTCCATGAAGAATAAAAGAAGAACCATTAAAGAACAGTTGCAACATTGAAAATTTCTGAATATTTCAGAAAAATAAAGATGTTAGGTCATAAAGGTTAATTTGAAGATTATTGATACAAACTTCTGATTATGGAAATCAGGCCTTCTGGTAAGTTTGCTGTTTTTAACTTTCTAAAAGAAAACGAAGATTTGTATGGCATGGGCTGATGTTTGGTCAGTAATTATCAGTTATTTTCATATAAAACACGTTTTTCATCATTAAAAATATGCAAATGAATAAATTAGTTAGCATTTTAAATACAGTTATTCCATTAAAATTCTTTAGCCTAGCCAGATATAAATGATACATAATTGTATTGACATTTATCAGGTATTGATTTTGATGTACAAGTGGATATGTGAATCATGTGTTTGTGATAAGTATATCTGTTTACATTTAAGTAACAAGTGAGTATTGTTCTTGATTCAGTGGGACCATGCCATAACTCAAAGGGAGATAATAGCTCGCTCACAATGTTCTTAGATTTCATAAATTCAGCTGGATTGAGAAAGAAAGAGTGCCAATTTTAAAAAAAATAATTATTCTTGTACTATCACAACTCCATTAAGACTAATTAAAATACCAGGCTATTTGCAAGGGTTATTGTTAAACCACACTTAATGCAACACTCACTGTTTTTAGATTTAATAGCTTATCACTTTAAAAAAAATTAAGATCAGCTTTCCATTGTTTCAATTTTAAAAAAAAATTGTATATCACAAAGTAAGGAAAGGGGAGCAGGGTCTTTTGACCAAATGTTAATATGTGATCAGGATCATATGATAGTGAAAAGCAGTTATAATCATTTATAAAATTTGTTTTAAAAGTCTTTCAGTCAATAGCACTTTGCAAGATCTAAAAAATTAATTTGTTTTTATGTAAGAAGCAAAGGATAACAGTGACTTAAATTAATTCTAACTTATTTATACAGGAAAATTAAAATTATAAAATTTGGCTTCAAGTGTAATATATAAGAAAATTTACTTTATTTATAAAGGTTTTTTCTCTGGTCACCATGATAAGCCTGAAATTTTCATTTCAAATATCTAGTATAAACAACCAAACTGTAACTATGTTCTAGTTCTAAATAAATGTACTGGTTTCACAAGAAATGCCTATTTTATAGTTTTAGTGCCTTTAGTGTCCTCATTCATGCATGCATGTGCTTTGTGATGTCCCATCCCAAAATTTTATATGAATTGCACATGAAATATAGCAAAGAAATATTAGTAATACTAATACTGGCAATATTTGAGTGGTATATCTGGAACATTTTGAAAGAATTTTTTCTCATTTTAAAAACATTTTGAATTCTGAGACAACAAAGTATTACATCAACCAAGATTTTAAAAAAATAAAATTAAAATAAAGTGATCATGACACTGAGTTTGTTGGAAAAAAAATTTATGTTACTTTCAGAAGGTCTATGATTCTTTCAGTACTGTCACATAATAAATTCAGCACCATCATATGAGTTCCACTTTTCATTTCGTGCAACAGCAATATCGTTAAGAATTTTTAACCCATTACAAAATTTGGTCCCTAAAATGTCAGAAATTTCACCCAATGGCAATGTCAACATGATGGCTGTAAGATGAACCATTTTGCTCTGTTAAAAATTTTCAATTTATTATAAGTCTTGGAGAAGCCAGGCTACATTGATAAAATATTCCACATTGAGACGTAATAATTATATACACAGAGGCCTTGACTTTTCAAACTGCAATACCTAACAAAACAGAAAATTCCTTTTTAAAAAAAAAGCTTTTTAGACCAGCAAAGTTCTCTGATACCTGTGTCCATGAACATTATGATTTATACTTCCTTAGATATTCATAGGTAATGAAACGGCTGTACCCAGATTAACATATTTTTATGTTATCATTTATATTAACTAACATTTCTTCCTTATCTACAGGGCAAAGGAAAGTGGGCAATAGGTTGACAACTCACCACTAAATTGTTCAGTGGGACCTTGCTACTTTTTTTATTATACTGAAATGATATAAAGACACATTTTTATGTACTATAAGTATAACTAGAATAAAAGTAAAAACAACATGAACCATCTATTTATTATTTTTAAAATGAAATTATGATGTTTGTTGTACACTTTTTTTTTTAATCAGGAAGGGAAGTTTTGTAATTTGTATTTTAATGTCTTAGCCTGATATTTTAGCCTAAAATGGTATATCTTAGCATTAGGTAAGAAGAAATAGACAAAGTTAAATAATGGTGACATTGGAGTGTATGGATTTAAAAAACAAACAAACAAAAAATGCATTTCCATGCTGTGAAAAGAGAACCAATATATTTCAATATAAAAAAAACACATTTCCATGCTGTGAAAAGAGAACCAATATATTTCAATATAATAATAGTGCCTCTATAACAATGCTCCACTTTAATCTTTAACACACAAAAAAAAGTCTCTGTTACTTACATTAATAATGAAATTATAAATGCCACCTACAACACTTTAAATTTTATTTGTTAACAAAGCTCCAAGTGAGAAATCTGTGTATTGCAACCGTTTCATTGTGATAAATGTTGATTATTTCTAATGGGGATGTGCTGAATTCAAATTTTGAAATCCGGGTGGATGCTTCTACTTCTGCCAAGAGTTTTGCTAGCTAAACAAGATATGAATTTTTAAATTTGTTTTTTAAAGTTTAATTTAATTTGTGTGTTTTTTACTTCTGGAACTGCTAACCTTTGATGAAGAGAGCCATCACAAAAATGGATCGCTTTAGTTTTACTTTTAGTAATTTAAATAGTGGTGTCAGCCAAATCATACTAGTAGGCCTACTAGAAGTTTAATTTAAATTTAATGAAGTAGCTAAATGCAGCAGATATCAAATTCTAGGCATAATTGTTGTTGGATTTATTGAAAAGGTATTTTTGAATGGCATCTGCATCTACGAATTGTAGTGACTAGTAATCAAAGAATAAAGTTAAGTGTTATAAATTCTGTAATTTAATTTTCGGTAAACACTTAGAATCTCGACCGTGACGTCATTATCGGCGGCCATCTTATTGCTATGGCACATCACTTTAAAAAAAGGCATAGTAGGCCTATATATTTAGTAATAGAGTTCTGCATTTTTATATTTTTAGAATAAAACCCCTCCCCTGCTTTTTTAATTTATTTTTATTTTTAGAATATATGAGGGGAGGGAGGGCCCTCCCCTGTTATTTTTCATTAATTTTAAATTAAATTCACTTGTTTCCCCCGCTAGGGAAGGTAATAAATAAGAAAACAAACATGATTCAAAGGAACGAATTCTCGTTCCAAGCAACCGGTAGCGTTGTGACGTCATGGTTGAGATTCTTCACTTCAGCCTAATTTTCTATGACATAAAGTAAGTCCTAATAGTATACCAAAGTAAAGCTATCAAAATTTACACCTTATCACAGGGCAGTATGACCGCCTTGAGAGTCGTATTGCGTCTTCAAAATGAATGATCCGCCATTTTTAAAATGGGCAGTCAGGAAATACTAATTTAACATGCACAAACTTAATGACGCAATGAAATATATACACTATAGCGCTCAGTGTTTCTAACAGCAAGTCTCACTGTTAACAAAATGAGATACTGACAGATATTCCTGGTCATTCATCAGACCGTGTCCTGCTCTGTCACAAATTAAACCAACGCATCACTCGGTGTTTTATCGTGGGTGGCAATAGGCTGTTCTGTAAATCGTAAACCATCAAGTAATCATCTCGTGGATCATATATACTTGTGATCGTTGATGAAAATTTTAAAAAAAAAATAAAAAAACTAACAATCTCGCTCTTCAGCCTTACATCTGATGTCTGGTTTTCTGACAGACCAGCTCAAAATGATATGTGATTGCTGCTTTCGGAAGACCAGCATTCATTTTCGGATATTTTTAGAATTTGGATAACGCTGACAATGTAAAGTACACGATAGATAATTAACAAAATATATGTGAGACTGCAATCAATCTTTTAGATCATAAATACATGTATATACTATTTTAATAAAGCAGGTTATGTATATACCTGGCAAGACGTAGTCGTAAGAAAACATTGTTCTTTGACGTCTTGTCAGGCCAATACATACCTTGTTTTAACAACATGTAGTGTAACGATAGATAATGTCATGTCAGTCTCGTCATATTGCCTTTAAAAAAAAACAAAAAACAAACTTGGTCTGATCAATGACATAGTAAAAGATAACTCACTTGCCGAGACTCCTTCAAATTGCATTTTTACAAAACTTTTTCAATAAATTATTGTCGCCTAACAATATTAAATCTGTTACTTATATTAATATTAAAAAAGGGATAATCATTTTGTCAAAATGAACTTTATGTTTAGGGGAAAAGCAATTGATTGCACATTATTTATAAGACATGACGATTAATTATAAAGAAGTTTTAATAAAATACAATTGTTACAGGGCAGTGGCAACAATACTAAATATTGTCTATATTCATCTTTTGGATAACTGGGCACTTCGATTTGCTATGGACCTTTGATCATGCTGGATAAGAAATCAACGAAAGCCACAATTTTTATTTTCGCATTTAGTAATTTGCAGAATATTTCACTACTTGTACTCTATCAATCAAAAGTCGCATAACTTTTGAAGGCTCCCTACAACTTTTCAGCTTTGTCCTCACCCGCCTTAAACTTTAATTAATCTTTAAGTTTCAAGCTACTAAAATAGCCGAGGACCCAAAGCCACTGTAAGTGTAAGGGTTGTAGGCTGCACGATGACTCAGTGATGAAGGGACAGCTTCTTTTAAAAAAATTATCCTAATACCAGTATATCCTAGACTGCTCTCCGGTTAAAATGAGTGTAGAATAAATGCAGAACTAAATTCTGGTACGTGCTAAGTTGCATTCTTGAATTTTGAATCTTTAAAAAAAAATAAAAAAAGACTAATATAAGCAACAAAGGTGCCACAAATTGTTTGTCCTTGTTAAGCTAAGACGTAGTGTATCGAGTTTATGACCTTACTTTATAAGAGTTAATTTTGGAGATTTCAACCCGAAAGTCTAGTTAGTCTGACAGAAACACCAACTTGAAGTGTACGCAAAAAGCATACTTGTACTTAATTGTATTAATTTATCTGAAACTTGCGATGTCGCCAATTTTGACTTTTCCCCTAGAACGATCAGGACGATCTTCACTTTTCAACGGCGAATCGTATTGTAGTAAAGGGGAATATAGTAAATCAGAACGAAAACAAATAGCTTATTATTGAAACTATTTGAACGTATAAAAAGTGTAGTAAAGAATATTCAAAATGAACCTTTAATTATTATTAATTTACAAGCAATTTACCCGCGTTTTGCAGCGGTAAATTAGGATATCCGTTAGCGTTGAGAACCAGCGTAACACCAATTCAAAACACTCATTGATTTAAATCTAAATACTACTTAATATATATTAACTTAAATCGTCTTGTCTGTCTGTCGTGGCCCCACGGAAAAACAAAAAGTATAAAATTACATACGAGCAAATAATTGTAAATATTTTTTTCGTCTTTTACCTTTTGTGGGAGGGTACTCAATAACTTCCCTACATTTTCAGGCTCCTACATACACAGGACCTTGGAGATTTAAAAAGATGAGTCTTTTTTATGTAGCTCATATTGGGGAAAAAACCTCAATTTAGGCAAGCGTAAGAGATGATTTAATTTTTTTTTTTTACCTTTTACCATTGCGGGAAGGTACTCAACAACTTCCCAAAGTTTCAAGCTTCTAGCTACATGGAAACTAGAATAATTGGTGTTGATTCAGTTTTATATAACCCATTGTAGGAGGGGAAAAAACGGTTTTGGGTCCTCAACTACCCATGAATGGAAATTTTAAAATTCTATTTCGCCAATTATCGTCAGCAAGTTCCTAAAGTTTCATGTTTCTATCTACACGGGAAATATGAGAAATAGTGATTTTCAGTTTTTATATTGCTCATACTCATATTAGGAAAAAACTAGGTTTGGGCACCGGCCCAAATTTATATAATTTCTTTTACCTGCTACCATCGCGGTATGTTACTTAACAACCACCAAAAGTTTCATGCTACTATCTTCTCGGGAAATAGAAGAGTTAGAAATTTAAAATTTAAAAAAAGCCAATATACGGGAAAAAACGAACGTTTGTGGGTCCCCGGCCCCATGAGTGTGAAATTCAAAATTCGTTTTCGCTTGTTACCCATTACAGAAGTGTACTCAAAAACTTCCCAAAGTTTCATACTTCTACCTAAACGGGGAAGTTGGAGAATTAGTAATGAGTCAGTTTTTTTATCGTAGAAAAAAAACTACATTTGGGCCCCCGGCCCCCTGTAAGTGATAATCTATATAATCATTTTACCTGTTACCGTCACGGGGTGTTACTTAACAACTACAGAAAGTTTCATATCTCTATTTACAGGAGAAATGGGAGAATCAGTAATTTTCAGTTTTTATATAGCTCAAATAAGGAAAAAACTACATTGGGGTCCTCAGTCCGCAGTAAGTGATACTTTTCACCTTTTACCATCGCGGAAGTGTACTCTAAAACTTCATAAAGTTTCGTGCTTCTACGTACTCGGGAAATGGGAGAATTAGTGATTTTTAATTTTTACATGGCCCATATAAGGGGGTTGAAAAAGGTTTTGGGCCCCTGGCCCCACATGAGTGGGGATTTTAAAATTCCTTTTCGCCACTTTTCGTCGTTAGACTTCCCAAAATTTCATGCTTCTACCTACACGTGAAGTTGGAAAATTAGTGATGAGTGAGTGAGTAAGGGCTTCGCCTTTTATTAGTACAGATTTT
Source organism: Radix auricularia (assembly GCA_002072015.1). Taxonomy (NCBI): domain Eukaryota; kingdom Metazoa; phylum Mollusca; class Gastropoda; family Lymnaeidae; genus Radix; species Radix auricularia. Next base: position 576,928 of record MUZC01001480.1, read on the forward strand.
TTCTTTAATTCTGAATTGGGATCCTCCCCTAACGCCCAATCCTCCAAAGAACCATCACCCTCGTTTTTTGTCAGATAGGAATGACGGCATAGATGTCCCTGCTCAATAAATATGGTGCATAACTGTTGTGACGCCGTTGATATTCCCACATACTAAATACTTTGAAGTCCAAATATACCCCCCCCCCAAATCAAAAACAAATTATTTAATTAAAAATTCGATTTTTCATTTTTAAAAAAAGTAAAATTTGAGTGAATTCCCTTCTACCCCACTTTCTACGTCAATGAAAGGAGCTTTGTTTGAGTCTTTGCCAGCACAGACTTTTACGCTCCTCCCTCAAAAGAATCCCAAAATTTTCATTTATTATATCATTAAAACTCACAGCCAGTCTTTTTTCGGCGATATATATATTTTTTTACCTATGTTCCCTAAGCTGCGCATGTTGTCACTGTCCTTTGAACATTTGGATTGCATCCCCCCTCACCAAATCACACACCCATCAGAGAAAAATAGTTGGAAAGAAATAGTGCCCGGGACATGATTGAATTGACTTGAAACAAACTAGATTATTAAAATAGGACATAGTTAACTTAACAAAAGCATATCAGCTGATACTCAAATCAAAATTTAGCATTCAAAATGAACGGAAAGTAGAGCTACAACAGATTTTGAAAAGTACAATGCCTTTAGAATTTAAGTTTAAGGGAATTGTTGTGACACATCAAACTTGTGTCCGTCTAGTAATGAACGTCATCAATCAGTGAAAGCTAACACTTACACTTATTACAAATGCGATCGCTTACACAAAAGGAGTGCTATCACTACTCATGTAGCGCTTACAGTACATCGCTCGCCCCGTGTCGCCCCCATCTCCATTCCTTGATATCGCCTGCCCAGTGCGTGGAGTCGGTGCCAGATCACTTCATGATTATGTTAATATTTGGCGTGGACCTGGGATTCCCCGGGAGAAGAGAGGTTGAAACAGGGTCCGCCACTTAGTCACGACTTGGACGAAATCGGGGTATATCTACCCCCTTGACCAGTGTCGGGCCACACACATACTTGAACTCCTGTGGTGCGGTCCCGTCCTGTAGACCCCCACACACACTAACCTCCACACAGACGGCGTTATCCTGATATTGTTCACCTGAAGATGTCTTCTTGTCGACTAACCACCGTGTACCTGCTGATTGCCTTAGTATTCATCGGTAAGTAGGCTTTTACGATATTTTTCCTATACATATATGTGCATATGAAATAACTTATTCAATTAAGACCCTATGCTGTTTAAAGTCAAATGATTTTTGTCAGGGTGTGAAATTTGACTTCTTGTACAAACAGTGCCTTAAAAAAAGAAAAAAAAAACCCAGGACATATATATATATATATATATAATTAGTAAAGCAATGGACGAACAACAAATAAGATGATATGAGCAGTTCCTGGTATTTGTAAGTAATGGCATTTTAACACAAAGATACACTCTAAAAATAGGTGACTTTTACGAATCCCTTGAATTTGGAGTCAGGAGGTAAGTGCTCTGTTCCAGTCTCATCATGGCTCGGTTAGAGTTTCAATTACTTGTTTTACACTTTTCAATGCGTTAAACTCTCTTCTCGGTATCTCGCGTTCTACTGTTGCTTGCTTTATAGCATTTTTTAGCAATGTTTTTTTTTAATCATAAAGATATTCGTTAGAAATAATATGCTTATTGACTTTAAACCTAGAAAATCGAAACTTCGCCAACAAGAAAAAAAATATCTCTTGAACTGGCGACGTTACCTTTGAGGAAAACTCCGGTAACTACATTGCCTTTCCAGAGAGCTAACATGAGTCTCTTTTAAGACTTGTCTAAAAAAAACATTCGATTAATAATATTGCCATAATTGCTATTTATTATTCTCTTCCCATCGCTCAGTATCTGAAACTAAAATTTTGCCTGTAAAAACTCTGTAAAAAGTGTAACTCTCTCGTAATTTTCCAGCCCATGCAATCAATAAATATAACACAAGAAGCAATGCGGAAACAATAAAAAAAATAATTTAGTTTTTGAAAACAACTTGTAAAATAATCAGTGAGACCGTAAAGAAAGCAACCTGTAAAACTATATCGTTATTCAAAACGTGGATATGCGCTTCAGCGGTTGACTTCTACCTCGGTCTTAGCAATTGCCGGGCCCCAGGGGCGTCGCTAGGGTTGGTGTCACCCGGGGCGGTAGCTCATGGTGTCACCCCTTCATAATTTAAAGGGGGGGGGGCGGTCCATAAATGACGTCACGTGAGGTTACCAATTTTCACCCCTCCTTTTCACCCGCGTCATACTTTGTCACAAAAACGTAAACCCCAACCCCTTGTTCCGTTATGACGTCACAAAGCTTAGACACCCCTCTCCCAAACCCTAATTTTCTCAGTAAAAATTTGCATGTTGCAAATACGTATTTTGTCATTTAAATATGTATTTAGTGCAAGTATGCACTCTAAAATCGCAACACGTGGGGAGCCATTGACAAGGTCATTAAATAAATTGTAAACAATCAAATATTTAAGGGGACTTTTATTTAAAGTTGCGGGGTTTTTTATGTGACGTCACATTTTTAAACACACCCGCTCCCTAGTTACACATCGTCACAGATGCGTGACCACTCCCCCTATGGTTGAATTAAAGGGAGGGGGCTGAGCGGACTAAGGCCAGGGGCCCCCAATAATTTAAATGTTATCATAATGTATAATAAAGATGGGCCAATGTTTGTATGAATCCCTGAAAATGCCTTGGACAGTCATAAGTCAATGCACAAATATTGCAGCACTGAAAGAATTAGCAACAAACGAAAATCAGCCCCGTGTCTGTTGACTTGAAGCAGAAAGATTTCGGAAGGAACTTAAACAATTTAAAGTCTCTATGTTGAATTTGGGAAACAATTTTAGAGAGATTTCAGAAAA
>MUZC01001480.1:580451-612339 GCA_002072015.1 Radix auricularia
GACTGAATATGCTCTCTCTAATGACTATTGAAAAGGAACTTTAAAAAATCGCAAACTTAAGTTATAGGTTGAAATAATAATAAATATTTTTATAACTTTTTTTATTTCAAATAGAGAAAACAATTCGTTACCCCCCAAAAAAAACAACAAACAATGAAAAAAAAAAATCATTAAAAAATAAAGAAATAAAGAAATAACGCGTAATATCATTCTTTATGTGGGCTCGTTTGTAACCACGAAACAGCGTAAGTTGGAATGGGACCGTCGTAACCGGGGGACTAATTATATACAAACATGCATATCCATGCTTGCGCGTCTTTAATAGATAACAAAATATTGATTCAAAGACATTGATTTCAAAATTCCCTTCTTAAAAAACAACAATAAAACTTGAGGAAAATTGTACTCCCCCCACCCCTCTAAGGTGGAGGATATAGTGAGGTGGGATTCATTCATGCTGCTAGTGTGTTAAAGCCTAAATGGCTTTATGTCCAACCTTTTTAAAGATCTCTCTGCTGCGACTGTTTCTTTTTTTTTTCTTATTTGTTTTAATCTTGTTTGTGTGCTGGAATTTTTTATTATTATTGCAAGTTAACTGATTTTTTAAAAAATAAAATCTTTGTGTTTACTTTATATCATCGTATTTCTTACTTTCATCCTAGTTGAAAGAAATGTATATTCCTTGTTTTTCTAACATAAAATCGAACAGTACATTTTTTGGCTTTGGTGTCACCCCCCTGATGGTGTCACCCGGGGCGGCCCGCCCCCCGCCCCCCCCTCACGACGCCACTGCCGGGCCCTATGCGGCTCAAGGTGCGAAACCAATGGCGTGGGGCCCAGTTTGGATTAGGATAAGGATTCAACAAGGATAATACGTGAAAATTAAGATAGGTGGGGCCTATGATAGTGTGGGGCCAAACGACTGCGGCCACAACAGCTGCACAGGTTGCAGTGGTTTAGGACCGGTCTCGATTATAGGATTTTGATTGAGCTTATGCTCTGAAAATTGACAGACCTTAAGAAAGATTTAAAAAGGGGTAAAACACAATTGTGCCTGCTGTTTATCGGACATCAGCACTCTCATAATTTCCTCATCGTTTTCTATGACAGAATCAATGTGCGCACAGAAAATTAGCTACGTTTCTACTGTAGCGTTGTAAGGGGAGGGGGAGTCCAAATTCGAAAGTCCCCCAGGCCCCCACTTGAATGGGCCCCCAAATTAGTGTCCTAATTATTTTCTACATCAACTATTATGCCACCGCCATGTATGAGAGGCCCCCCAAAGAGGTTAAGCCTCCGGGCCCCCAAACCCCTGCAAATTCCTAGCTACGCCACTGCATTCCTAGGTCCTACTCATAAGACTAAATCCCCTATTGGGTTAATTTCTCAAGATTCCACGTTTTCGCAGGATTTTCAGATAATAGATAATATTTTAAAAAGCTCAGAGAAATGTCCCCATCTCGGAAAGGCCCAAGCAGGGGCGTAGCTACGGAAGGTTGAGGGGGTCCAAATTTGAAAATCCACCCGGGCCTCCATTTGACGGGGGCCCCCAAAGGAGTGACTGAAGATATTGTTTTACATTAAATATTATGTATTACGCCATCGGTCAAAATGATGGGGCCCCAAAGATGCTAAGCCCCACGGGCGCCCAAATCCCTAGTTACGCCACTGAACCCAAGTGCAAACTTAAAGAATGTAACTTTTCCTTTAAATTCTTTTGTTTTAAAAATGTTCATTAGCATAAAATCAATTATCCCACACCGTGACTTTGTGTCTGGAACGTTGAATGCACCCAACTGCGTTGAATTACTTCCTTAAAGAACTCCGGCTAGATACAGTTTCGTCAGTTTTAAGTCACAACCATACAAATTCAAAGCGAAAAATGTCTTTTAAACTGAAAGAAAAATGTTAAATTCTTTATCTGAAAATGAATTTAAGCTAGTGAAAACTCTTTTTCTGTTTTCTCTGAAAAGCAAACAACCCATATATGATAATCGATTCATCGCTTTGAATTGGCATAAAAATAACTAAACCATCGGGCGTTCACGTGCGGATATTAGATGTGATACGTACTATAAAACTAATAAAAGTAGATTATTGTTAGGCTAATGGCAGGGGTGTCCAAAAATTTTACAAACAGGGCTATATTCCATGAAGTAAAAGTATGGTGGGAGGGGGCAGATTGAAATAACATGAGAAAATTACACCCTTCGATACTAAATTACATTTTTAAAAAAAAAAAAGTCTGTTTGTTGTTTTTTGTTTTGTTTTTTGTTTTGTAAGAGTGATATTTTTATAAATGTAGGAAAGGGACCATCACAGTACCAATTATAGAGACTTAAAAAATAATTTATTCCATTATTAAAAAATAGTAAAAATTGATACATAATGGCAAAGTTAAATGATATAGATGTGATTTTTATACTAAACAACTTGCCCAGATTATAGGAGTTTAATATTGTAATCGTAAACATTTTTTAAAAAAGTATATATCTATATAGATATTTAATTTTGACAAATTTTGACGTTTTATAACTTCAGCTGAATTCCCCCCCACCCAGTTTTCCAATCTTATCTGCATATCTGTCTGACTGTGTGTTTGTCTATCTGTTTATATTTGTGTGCTTTAAAAAAGTAACGCAAAGCATGAAAAAAAAATACCATAACGCAACGTGAAAAAGCATTCCTGGCAGTGATAAAAAGGAATATGTGGGGGAAAAAGTGCAGGAGCGCCGTCCTGGTGCGTTACGCGGGGAAAAAATCACTGTTTTATTGACAGTAGTTTTAGTTAGGTGGACGAAATCTTTACATACAAATATTAAGATCCTATAAGCCGATTTCTATCACATTTTGCTGAATATCCGGTAACTAGAAGTGGCACTAACTTCGATTCCATCGATTCCAATTGAAGTGACATCCCAACCCTTGCTGTAAAAAATCTGCCAGATAGTTTAGGGGAGATGACCCCCCCTCCCCCTTTTTTAAAATAACTTTTGGGGACTAATATTCAATATATCAAACCACTTGCTTTGAATTTACTGGTAACCACTTGTGAAAAATATCGAAAAAAAAAAATAATAAAAATAAAAAGGTATGCGAAGCTAGTCCACTGTTGTTATTTTTTTTTATTGGTCTCAACCTCTTTTAAATGGAACATTTCAGGATGACAAAATTTTGTAATTAGCCGACTGTTATTGCGAATATTCCACATTTATTAGTTGGCTTTATCATCTGTCACGCGAACATACGAGCTGAAAAGACAACATGCACGGTTACAATTACGACTTGACTCTTAGTGAGTCCTCCTTCGGCCTCTGCCTGTAATACAAACTCCGAGTGCTATTTTATGTGCTCACTTGACCCGGCAATGGCCCACCGAGTGGGCCCAGGGTTAGTGCCCGGAGCGAGGGATTACCCCCTCCCCCCACCCCACAGGGGAATACAGTGTGCGCCTGCGTGGAGTGTCAGGAACATTCAAGTTGGCGCCATTTGTACACAAGGCGCAAGATATATTGATTCCCTACTCGTTAGATAAGGCTCAAATAAAACCTGACAAATGGTGGGACGAAGTCATCAAAATGTATAAAAGATCTTAGAATATTCTTTAGGTCAAACAAGACAAAATACTTTATGCAAAACAAGTGCAGTATTAAAACATCTTTTACACCATACAACACAAATAAAATATACAACACAAGTAAAATATACAACACAAGTAAAATATACAACACAAATAAAATATACAGCACAATAAAGTACACAACACATATAAAATATACAGCAAAAATAAAATATGCACCACAAGTAAAATATACAATACCAGTAAAATATACAGCACAAATAAAATATACAGCACAAATAAAATATACAGCACAAATAAAATATACAGCACAAATAAAATATACAGCATAAATAAAATATACAGCACAAGTAAAATATACAATACAAGTAAAATATACAACACAAGTAAAATAAACAAAACAAGTAAAATATACAACACAAGTAAAATATACAAAACAAGTAAAATATACAACACAAGTAATATATACAACACAAGTAAAATAAACAAAACAAGTAAAATATATAACACAAGTAATATATACAATACAAGTAAAACATACAACACAGGTACAGCATACAACACAAGTAAAGTATACAGCACAAATAAAATATACAACACAAATAAAATATAGACCACAGCACAAAAAATATACAGCACAATTAAAATATACAACACAAGTGAAATATACAACCGGCAGGAATCTTTTCCATTGAACCAGGCATCGATGCACTATTTTTCCTGAAAAGACAATTTTTTCTGTCCTTTTTTGTTGTTGTATTATATATGCGGACGGCTTTAAGAAGTACTGCTTTAAATAGCCTTCGACCTGCTTGTAACCTCTAACTCATATGACCAAAAAAAAAACAACAAAACAACAACAACTTTTTATGCCAGTTGAATTTCTGGGTAGACTATAGGTAAACCCACCCCATTTGAATATTGGGACAAAAATGTGTTTTTAAAAATGTGAATAGAACGTGTTACATATTACAAAAACAGTATATTTTTAAAACATCTTAGTATAATGTTCCATATGTCAGATTCAATTTTTGAGTCAAATATAAAATTTTGCGTTTTTTCTTTTCCGAATGACTTTGCATTGACGGTAACGTGTCGTGTTTTGAAGCTAATCACGGACCAGGAGCTACGTGGAGGGCTGCGGAAATCCCTCATTAAAATCTCGGCCTGAAATTTGCTGTGAGATTTCATCTTAGTGTTTCGAGAACTCAACCAAAGCGCGTGAATTATTAGATTTTTTGCAATAAATTATTATTTTTTTAAATTTTCATTTCGTTTTTTCTATTACGTTTAAAAAAGAAAAATTGGTTTAGACTATAAGAAATATGCAAATCGTATTCGTAATTCAAAAGAATTGCATGTATGTGAATTTTCGTTGGCTCAAACTTGATCAAGTTGCAATATATTACAATGAATATCTTGCATATTATCCATGCAGCGTTCATTCAATTCCCCCTCGGCCACGAATCACATTTAGGAGCTGCAAGCTAACCAAGTGAAATGCATCTTCGCTGTAACGAGCGAAATTAGTTCACCGCGAAAGTGAGTGGATAAAATCAGCGAGAACTCTGGGCACGTTCGTCTGTAGATAACTTAATGAGTCCTGGACATCACACAGTTGATTGAACCCAGGCCTGCACGTCACACAGATTGCCTTTGGTTAACACAATATTGTGGGCATAGATAACGCGGGCTAGGAGGTCAGCGCGGTTTTCTTTGAGTATTAAGTTCATCATCCAAGTAATTTATATTTAGAGATAACCTGTCGAGTAATCACGGATAGAAATACCCCTCCCCCCACAAATATGTACAATACCTTTAAAAACATCATAGGGGAGGCACAACCTTAAATTATCATCAACTTAAAAGTAACGACATAACATTCATTTGTTTTTATACGTTTTTAATTTTTTTTTAAATTTTAAAATAAAATTTGATCAAAATTTATTTTTGTTCACCGGATATTAATCGGAAATTTTAAGTTATTCTAAGAATATAAAGCTAAATTGATAGATCTACCTCACTTTGGTGAGATCGTTACTTGAAAATGCATCTTTTTTTATGGGACTTTTTCACAAAAGAAAACATTGATAAACTAGAAAAAAAAATCAAAACAGAGCTGCCAGATTGAATAGTGAAAACTGACAAGAATAAAACCATTAGTTAAGTAAAACTTGAAACACTAGAGGATAGAAAAATGAAGGAAGAGCAAATTAGTGTTAATTACATAAGGCAATTAATTCTAACTTGGAGAGACAACAGAAACATAACATAATACAACCCTTAGATAGAGATAGGGATAAAAGCACTTTCCTTATTCCGGATGCAAGAACAAACACATATGAATTCTCGTTCTTCCCATCCGGAATTCAGACGTTCAATGGGTTGCCTGATCAAACCAGGAAAAACCAACACTCTATGAACATTTAAAACTCTAACAAAAAGCAAGATTAGACATAAGCCATGGATAAGCGTAGGACGCGGTAATCTTCTGCATAGAAGAAGCGTTTGTAACATGTAAGATACAATAAAATTTATAGTAGTTTTATAAATAAAGTTTTACTTACTACAGAAAAAATTATTTTGACTTTTTTTTCCAGGAAAGATTTTCAACCTAATAAGTAAACTGTAATCTCAAACATTTCCCATTCTTTCAGTTATTTAGTCCTTTAGTAGGCTGCACAAACATTAAAAATCCGTAACCTCGTTTGAATCAACGTTTTGTTTACCTTAAATAAAGTAAAACGTGAAGCAAATGTGTCCTCAACTCCAGCTGTAAACATCAATGTATCACTTTTGTGTGAGCTAAGCATGCTGGTGTGTGTGTGTTTGTGTGGGTTATTAGTATTATTTTTTAAGATCGATTTCAAAAGTCTTGTTAATAAAACAAGACATTGAGATTAACGATCAGAAACTATCGATTTAACTATAAGAAATAAAATCAATCGCATGGGGTGTATTAGTAAAGCATCTTATTAAACCATGAAATCCGTGATCTGTGAAACTTTTTTTTTTTTGTCCCAGTCAGTATAATCTATACCAGTCAATACCTGGCCACGTTTACTAACAAGAAAAGCCCTCACACAGCTCACAAAGCTAAGGTAGATAAACACAAATATCTGGTTACAGTTTCAAACAATGATACATTTTTAATGCATAAATCTAATTGTTATATTGGAATTTATAATAAATGTATATTTGTACCGGACCTTTCTCTTAAGTCACGGGTTGAAGATGTAGTACTTTACCAAACACTGGAGGACGGGAGAACACAGAGTAAAGTAGTAATCATAAATAAAGCAATTAATTCTAATTTTAATGTACAACACAAGGATAACTTAATATAATATAATATAACCCTCAGATAGACATACGGATAAAAACACTTTTCTTATTCCTTGTGCAAGAACAAAAACATAAAAAAATTCTAGATTAAATCTAGATCTTCCCGTCCGGAAATCGGGGGTGGAATGGCCTGCCTGAAGAAAAAGGGAAACCAAAACTTTATCAACCTTTAAAACTCTTAAAAGAATGCAGGACTATCTTATATGTTAAAGACGCTCCTTCTGTACAGACTGGACTAGATACAGACCATGGATAAGCGTAAGACGCAACAATCTTCTTTATTTGAAGAAGCGTCTGTAACAGATAAGATAAATACTGTCTCTCAACTTCAGGCTTCAATACCGTGCTAATATTAAACTTAACACTAACTTACCAAAGTTTATTGAGCATTAGTGCATTAATTTAATATTTGAACCTGAATACAGTGGTTCCCGTAGAATGATTCCCGTGTAGAACGAAAGTTTCGTAAATAACGAACGTCACCTACTGCGAAACAGTCAAATTAGAAAAAGGATGACGTTTCACAGATCAAAACCACGCGCCAGACCACTGCAATGTCGACAAACAATGGAGAATGGAGGCCACTCATCAGTTGTTGTTCTTGTTTTTTTCCCTTCGGTGATTCTAGAGAAACAGATCAGTGTTTAAAAAAAGAGTTTTTACTTTGCAGTGACTCTTAAACAAGACTGAAGTGAACAGAATGGTAAACTTATTCAATGAAACTTTCTTCCGATCTGGGCCGAACAAGAAGACTTGAGCCTTAGTGAAATTACAGCCCATCCAGCCAATTGAAGACTGTTAGAGGCCATCCAGTTAATGCACGGGTTCGAATCTCAGTAAAAGGAAGGGATTTCTTCCCTGAGTCCACTGACATTAGTTAGAGAAACAAAAGCGGCTGGGAATAGCGTGTATAGAACCCTCATAGCCGTGGCCTGTGAACTCTGCGTCACTTGCCAACAGACCGGCATGGACTATGGACGCAATAATCTTCTGTACAAGACAGTATATGCGTCTCATTCACATCTCACCTCCATCTCACCCCCATCTCACCTCCATTTCACCTCTTTCACTCCTCCTCTGTCTGATTCATGTCATGCATCACATTAGTCAATGCTTGGGAATTTCCCTCATACCTAGCATTATTTCTTTTTAAACTCTGTCGCCCGACCTTGGCATGAATTAAAGATTTCCTATTAAAGCCAAAGTAAAAGAACAATCTATAAAAAAAAATATTAGGGTTTCAGTAATTATACACACAAAAGAAGGACGGGATATCAGTGTTTCTGAAAAAATAATGGGCAGTAAAATAAAAGAAAAATCTCTTTACTCACACGAACTTTTGTTTTAGAGTCATGGCCAAGGAGAAACACTTTAACAGTTGTGTTATCCCCTGGTGAGTTTCTATTTGTTATTATTGCAATAACGTTCTGAAAAGAAAAACAACCAACCGGCAATACGTGTCTTTTAATAACATTTAAGTTACATAACTTACTTTTTATCATGCCTGGAGCTATGTGAGGGGCTTGTCATGCGTTAAATAAAGAGTGATAAAATTTCGATAATCTCCTCAATATATCAGCCACGTCTGTCTACAACGCCATTATTTGCTTTTCGGCGTGTCAGTAGGTTTTCACATGCATGACGAGTTTTTTTATTTAACGCCTAGTGCCTCGTGGTCCTTAAAAACACTTAAAACCACACTGTAGAATTGTAGATGGTCCGGTTTACCCTTATTTTTTCAGAGAGGTCAGGTCAGACTCTTTCAGATGGCCGAAGGGGTTAAGAGGTTTTAAAAAGTTAGCGCCCACCAGTAAGTGCTAAAAGCCTTTAGATTGTAGATAGTCTGGTCCTTCTTGGTTCAGAGCCGACGATGTAAAGTCTTTACAACACGGTTAAACGTGGGGGGGGGGTGTTAAAGTACGTCGGTTCCCCCACTGCCCACTTTTGCCTCTTTATGGGGCGCTCTGGGGCACATATATAGAACATTTGGTCATGGTCAGATAGATTAAAATGTCCTTGGATTCGTTGGAATTTAGATAAATTATTGTCAGATGGGGATTCTATGTTGCCATTTAATGTGCACTATGAAAAAGAAAAAATGCATTGAAGCCCTGAAAGTTCCGTCTTCGAATTTCATCGTATTTTAATTTTATTATTTTTGGTTGTGTATTTTGTACTTGAAAAAAAAAGATGTGAAACAGTGTTAAAATAAAGGTACTTGATTAAATTTGATCTGAATTATTCTGTCCAATGGAATTTTTTATATATATATATCAATTGCGCATTTCCAAATTTCTCAGCCTTTAAAAAAAATGCATTTCCTTTTCTGTCATAACACCCGATGAAGCAGGCCAATATTAGAATGTTCATATTTTGAGGGCCTTTGACTCCGGTAATCACCAACGTTCTAGCGGCTAACAAAATAACCATATATTGAGGCTGAAAATTACCCCTTTGTCTGGCCAAGAAATCGACTTGTCATCTCAAGAAGAATTATTTCCTTTCATGCAACCGAAATCACGATTTTCATGTGAGCGAAATGCAGTTAGGATTTTCCAATATTACTTTTAGGGAGAAATATATTTTTTCCTATGACGTTGATGTTTAGGAGAGAAAGTGTGTGAGTAGAAGGTTTATGCACTACTACTAGAATGATTTTAACGATAGTAAATAGTCCTATACCGATGAATTTCTTATACAAGATGACCCGCGGCGTAGCTTACACCGCAGACTTGCTCATCATAGAATAGATAATGCAAACGGGGGTGGGGGTGAGAGAACGGACACAAACAGCAGCATGAAGTAATGGAAAAAAGCGAGTAAACGTGGAAACATGTGCAAAGAGGTTGTTGTTAGTTGTTACCTGCCCAACACCCTTTACTACCATCCCTTGTCAACCACCATAAACTGAGACTTTATGACTCTAGAGTTAGTCATGTTCCCCCCCCCCCGAAAAAAAAAGAACAGGCAGAAAAAGAATTGTTTTAACACTGTTCCTTTTGGGAATTGAACCCTGGGCTTTCCGCGTGCTAGGCGTACGTGATAATCCCTACCCTACGAATTATATCTTATTCAGTGAAGGAAAAATGTAAGTGAACTCAAGTAGCATTGTTGCCACACCCCCCCAATCCCCCCCTTTTCTTTTTCTTTGCTTCCCACTCTGCTTGCCCACTGTGATCTTTCGACCCCAACGGGGGTCATTCGTCATACTCATTTGCACATGGTCGTTTAAGTTTAAGTGAATTATATATAAAGATGTTTAATGATTGTAAAATAAAAAATAATACTAATACAAACCATGCAGCTTAATTTTGTTTTAAAGCTAAGAAACAAATTTACAAAATATTAAAATTTTTAAAACATAAAATCATTGCTAAAGGCCAAGTTTGAACAAAATTAATGGGAACTAAACTTTATTTTAAAATCCTTTCTATTAACTCGTGGAGGCTGCTGGATTGATGCCTTAAATGCCGAAAGACTTTTGATGGATTTTTAACACTTCCTTCCTCGTAAGCTAACGAGCTGAAATTTTGCAGGCAGACTTGTGACGATGATAAAAACGATCGCTTAAAATTTCAGATTGATCGAATGTACTGTAATTAAATTATTGAAGTTTTAGATTATCTATATTTTTCTCTATTTAGCATGGTTTTTTTGGGTGCTAGAGTGTCGCGGTGCGTATTATATTGAACAACTTTTTAAATACCGTCCAGTGGCGCTGTGCGGTGCGCATTATATTGAGGATATTTAAAAAAAATATTCCCTACCCGTAAATGTAAATGCTATTAATAGCTAATCTGTCTAACGGTGCGCACTATGTTTAGTTTTTATAACCCTTTTTTGTGATCAAATCGAGCTGAAATTTATCAGGTAGACGGTAGATGTTTATAAAATAGTTCCTAAACTATAAATCTTTTATATATTTGAGACACAACTAAATATTTGATTTTTGTGGTGTCCTGTGATGCGTATTATAATGAACAGTCTTTTAGTTAAGTCTCGTACTCGTATATAATATAAAGAAAGGATTTATAGTCAACAACTTTTTAAAGAATTAAACTTTAATGCTAAAAACTTTGATTCTTGACAGCAAGAAATAGATTTAAAAGCTATAATCTTAAGTGAGCGGGGTTTTACTCGTAGTGTGGGTAAAATATTATGCTGCCCGGGCCAAATGAAGACTATAAAACGATACTAAGCCCAGTATATAACACCTAACTCTAGTGTTGTTATTAGGCTGCGGCGGTGCAATATTTTTTTATTAACGCCGTGATATATGTGCAGCCTTAACACTAAACTTTGCCGGATTAGAACTTTGCCAGATCGAGATGAAAAAAAAAAAAAAATTTTTTTTTTAAAGCTCTTTAGGATATTAGAGATCTTTTACCGATTTTCCCAAAGTGGATTGAAAAAAATTTATTCATTCTAACGTACAAAATTTAGGAAGTCTGCTTTAAAATAGATTCTTAAAAGTAAAACAAGAGGATTCTGATATTCCTTTCATGACCCACCCACCCACCCAATTTTTGAAAGTGAGTTCTAAAATGCATTTTAAATTGTGTAACGTTGTGCTAAATGTAACGACGGTCATACATAAAATAATATGCTTTAGGTTAAGAATTAAAACACTCAAAATGTTTTTGTACGGAGTGAGTTGCACTAGCAGTTGATACCTGTACAACATTTATACACGTTATAAAACAACATTTATACACGTTATTAAACATTTCTTGAATTTGTTCAGTTATTGGACTACGTACGTGACATTTTTTTTTTGCTCCAAGTTTCTTTAAATAAGACAGAACTCCCCTTTAAAAATTCCCTAAGACAAAGTCTCATGATTATAAAAGAGTGAGTGGCGCCAAAGTGCACTTACAAAAATAATCCTTATTTTTATTATCAGGCTTAAAAACAATTAAACCACCCACGCCAATCTGAGCGCACAGTTAGATGACTGTGGAGGAAATCCTTTTCATGCTATAAAAAATGCATGGGCAACACAAAAAACTAACTCCACCTCACATCAAATACCATGTGATGTAAATCTTTATATAACAATTTGCATGTCCCAGTTGCGCACCATGACACGGGATTATCCTCACAGGAGCCCAATCATTTCCAACAAAACAGCAATTATTTAAACGTTAAAGATTTGTGGTCGCAAAGGGTGGCCATTGTGCTGATACGGGATCTAAGTTTGACCAAATTCACTGAATTCGTCGCTTTATTTAAGTTTTTCTCTTATTATTTGTTGTTGTTTTCTTTGTTTTTGTTTCCTAAATTTTATTTTAGGAGAATGTTAACTCCCAGTATCATCCTTTGAAAATAAGATGGTAGACTCTTAGAATAGAAGCCTACCTGTTTGAGGCCGTCCATAAATGACGTCACACAACCTTAAACAAAAAGGGGGCGGGGCGGAGGGGGTCACACATGTGTGATGATGTGTGACGAGGGGGCGGGGGTGTATAAGAAATGACGTCACATCAAAACGCGCTACTGTAAATAAAGTTTCCACTTAAACATTTGATTGCTTACAATTTATTTAATGACGTTTCACATGGCTTCACACGTGTTACTATAATATTAGAGTGCAGCCTTACACTAAATACATGTTTAAATAACAAAAAAAAAAAATAAAGGTGCTTTTAAAAATGCTCATTTTGAAATAGAAAATACGGCTTTTACGTGGGGTGGGGGTCAAAGCTTTGTGACGTCGTATTTGAAGGGGCGGGTCTAAGTTTTGTGACGACGTGTGACGGGGGGGGGGGTAAAAATCATGTTAAGCCTGGTCCCTTTTTGGACTCAGGACGTGTTAGCGCATTTTCGTATTATGTATCAGTACTTATGTTAGATATCAGCATTATGTAGTTATCAGTAATTGTGTTTAGATTTTAGACATATTTTTATGAATTTTCTTGTGTAATGAATATACCTGAAAAAAAATTATTTAAAAGTCATTTCTTTACATTTTAAANAAAAAATCATGTTAAGCCTGGTCCCTTTTTGGACTCAGGACGTGTTAGCGCATTTTCGTATTATGTATCAGTACTTATGTTAGATATCAGCATTATGTAGTTATCAGTAATTGTGTTTAGATTTTAGACATATTTTTATGAATTTTCTTGTGTAATGAATATACCTGAAAAAAATTTATTTAAAAGTCATTTCTTTACATTTTAAATTTTTTTATTTTCTCTTTAATCTAACTACAAGTGGTTTGTGTGGGCCGCTAAGATCTTGATTGAAGTCACCACAAACGATGACGTAAAACTCTCTAAACTTTTACACATATTCTAATGACGTCAACAAAAAAAACAACTAATTCTTTTGCACGCTTTCGCACCACTAACCAATAACTTTAACTCTTCAATGCTTGAAAAACGATGTATTCGACTTCCGGCAATGGCGGCCGTTGCCTGCGCCAGTGTTATCTCTCGATTCGCAATGTTTTTTGGTAGTTTTAACGGGGTTTTTTAACGGATCGAGTAACTGAGTGTTGATGCACAAATGGCAGGTCAGGACATACAAAAAACATATATACATCATGGGTCTAGGACTTATGGTTGCTGAGATCTAGGGTGATGACAGACGGACAGACGGACAAAACGGGTGCAATAGCGCATTCGACTTCTCGAAAATGCGCTAAAAATCGGCCAAAATCATGTGACGTCATTTATAGGCAGCCCGTTATAAGGTCTTTATCGATTTATTAAACATCTGTTATAAGACTGGTGATCCCACCACATGCTATTAAATTCAAAGATCACTCGCCTCTTTATGTCATTTTAGACAATATATTAAAAAAAAAACTACCCCAAAGGTAGAGGAAAGTTAAAATCCATCCGGTGTTCAATGTTCAGAAGATTAGAATGTCAAACAACAGATTTATTACCCCATTTGTTCATTTTGAATCTTATGACTTGTTGGCTGAGAGTAACTTGCAAATGAACACACATAACACAACTTCAATTGTCAAATGTTTTATCAAAATTATCGCATTATTAACCAACGCTTTAAAAAAGTTTATCTATCTATGTAAATAATTGAAAGTATGTCTCTCTGTGTGTGTGTGTGCTTGTTCTTTATAGCTCACTAAACCATTTATCCAATTGGCATAAAATTTTTGAGACTGTTGAGTAGGCTCTCGGAATGGTAGATAACTGGAAACTTTTTTTTCTTAATTTAACACTCTTGGGGCGCGGATGGCCCATACAATCATTTATTTTTCTTCTATGAGATATATACAAATTGTTTAAGCGCTAGCTACTGGGTAAATTGGGTAAACCAAACTTTGTACAGATCAACTTGATAGCCAATATTAAAATCATATAGGGCACTGAACTTCCAATGGGCACTCCTTCGGGGCATGGGGCCCAAAGTATCTTTTTCTTAAACGTTTAAGATTTTATTCCCCAATTCAATTATTAAAGATCTTGACAAATAACGATACATGTATCCATTATTATCGATATTGAAATGAACTGGTGTTTTGAACTTTATATCTTGCCCTAAATGGGCCCCGAGGCCCTTAATGTCATTTTTTACTTATATGAGCTATATAGTTTATCTGTTAGTTACCGATTTTAACCAATCTTTGTCTACGAAAACTTGGTAGCCCATATTAAAATACTTAAGGGCACTGAACTTCTAATGTCAATTTCTACGGGGCCGGAGGTCCAAAATGTCTTTTTTCGTAAATGTTTCGCATTCATTTTTTAAACTATTTTGAGAAATATATCAATGATGAAACTGAATTAAAATGAAGAGGTTTTTAAATAGACTTTTTTGCGCCAAATATGCCAGGGGGACTCTTCATATGTTTTTTCCCCTTATATTAGCTACATAAAAATTAATTCAAGCGTAAGTTAATGCGACAATAAAATGATTTTGACAACACTTAGTATATAAAAACTTAAGATCCCATATTAAATTACTATAGGGCACTGAACTCCTAATGTCCATTTCCTCGGAGCTGTATTTTTTACTGAATTATTAATAATTGTATTCCCCATTCAATTTTACTCGATTTTGAGAAATATAGCCAGTACAATGGTAATAAATCAATTACATTTTCACTAATTTTGGGGGCAGACCCCTTGCTATCGTTTCTTCTTTTGTAATATATTTAATTATTAATTTATTTATCTGTTTGCTATGAAACTAAGACTATTTTGTTCGCACCTTCCGCGAAGATTTCTGGCATAACTGTTTTTAAAATTGTACACCGTCCAAACGGCCCCTGACAAAACGGCCACGACAAATTAGCCCCGGTCAAAACGGCCCCGGACAAAACGGCCCCTGGCAAAACGGCCCCTGGCAAAACGGCCCGGTCAAAACGGCCCCTGTCAACAAAACGGCCCCGGTCAAAACGGCCCATGTCAACAAAACGGCCCCGGTCAAAACTGCCCCTGTCAACAAAACGACCCCGGTCAACAAAACGGCCCGGTCAAAACGGCTCCAGTCAAAACGGCCCGGCCAAAACGGCCCCAGTCAAAACGGCCCCAGACAAATCGGCCGTGGTCACAAGCCCTCCCCTCTCAAACGTAATTTGATTACCTCCAAATTTGTTTTGACGTTTGAGGCTAGGAGTCGCCCCTAGAGAATGTTGAACGTTTAGTATAAGCCAGCAACAAATATTCACATTGCCCAAACTGTGTCCGCTCCGGTAGGTTTAATAGCACAACGGACGAGACCGCAAATTAATGGCGATGTGTTCTTCCCCCCAGCGGGTAACAATCACGTGGTTAAAAACCCCGTGGCTCGGGTTTCATTGAGCTCAGCTACACAGTCACATCACCACGAAATAATGGGCAGTCTAAGATGAAACCAATGGTATAAGTTACAAGTTACATTTTACATGGGATGATAAAACGTAACGTTTATTCACTCATACTCATAGAGTTGTGCAGTAACTGATACTGGATCATTTACCTCATGCCTCATACCCACCGAAGAAGTGAAAACGTACACAAACTTAGTTCACAAAACGTATAATCAACAAGACTTTTCACATTCTCTAACAAGACTGTAGAAATAAATTATCATGCTAGACTTAATAAGCTGTCAAACAAGCATGTTTAGCAAAATGTGATCACTGGTTTGCTTGTTAGAATCGATCCATTCAGATGCTTAAATATTATACATCTATCAAAACTGTTAGCAGAGGCGTCACTGGGGGCGGGGGGGATACGGGCTGCACCGGGTGACACCATCAAAGGGGTGACACCAAAATGCAAAATTTCTTATTTCCCCGTTATTTAGTACTGGGAGACTCGTAGGACTTCTGTGGGTTAAGTTGTGAGGAGGGGGGGGGGACACCATCAGCTAACGCACCGACCGACATCAACCCTAGTGACGCCTCTGACTGTTAGGTCCGATATTTCCCGAATATTCCGTCTCTCTATTTAATTTAACGAAGTAAAGCCTAGGCATCAATTTAACTAGTGAAGTTTGCTGACATTTCATTGCTTGAAATAAATACCATAATGGCAGAATGCAATCAATGTTGCTTGTACCCAAAATATCACAAAGCCATTAAGAAGAGGACTGTCATTAAAAAGAAGAGTCATAAAACAAAATCCATAAGCGATCTCAAAACTCTTTCAAGCAAACCATTATTAATCTCTTTTTTTTTGGTACAAAATCGTCGCTGCTTAATTTAATATTTTTTTTGAAAAAGAAAACCTGACCACTGCTTTGACAGATTTATCAGAAAACTATAATGAAAACTTAAGCCTTCTTCTCTGCCCATAAATGACAACTCATGAGCGAAGGTACTTGGACACCAGTACTTACCTTACTGTACCATCATATAATCTAAATTACCTTTGGATACCCCTATTCACCGGTTCACAGGCAAAAACTCCGCCGGATAAAACGAAACGGCCCCGAAAAATTGGCCCCGACAAAACGGCCCCGGACCAAACGAAACGGCCCCGAAAAATTGGCCTCGACAAAAAGGCCCTGGTCAAATTTGACCGGGGCTGTTTTGTTCGCGGCCGTCTTGTTAGGGGCCGTTTTGAACGGGGCCATTTTTTACAGGGGCCGTTTTGATTGATTGGGGCCGTTATGATGGGTAACCCTACTCGCCTAATAGACTTTGTCATTTATTGGTGGAAATCATTTGATATAACATGGCGGTTTTCAGTTAAAAGAAAGAATGTACTGGATTTCGGCTCCGGAATCCGGCCTTTTTACAAATCCCGCTCCGGCTCCGGGAGAATTTTACTTCATAAATCAGGCCAATTCCGGCTCCAGTCAGATTTCTTTAATTTTAATCCGGTACATCCTTAGTTAAAAGTCATTGCACTGAGGCCTTAAGCAAATAATGCAGATTTAACCAGTTTTCAAAAGATCTTGTTAATTCTACTTTAATTTGAGTCACAATAGACCCAGAGAAAGAAAAACAAAAAGACAAATTTATTATACTTATGATAAACATTTTTTCAAATGTACTATTACTTCTATAATATAGTGTCTATAGGTATGCTGAAAACCATGATTCAATGAAAACCTTGTCTAAACATAGTAGTGTGACGTAATGAGATAAATGACGTCATCTGGTTTAAGGGTGGGCAATTCTATTAACTATGTTAACTCATTATTTAACATCTATAACTACCTATTAGCACTGTCATCTATAATCAATTCTAGACATTTTTGTGCCATGTCTATTTGGTGATTGAACGCGTCACAACTAAATGATTTTTAAAAAATTAAATAATAACAATAAATTTAATGAATGCAACATGAGCCGTGGAATAATCAAATTTTTTTATCTCAAAAAGTTTAAAGTCATTTAAAAATAATTATAAAAATAAGGTCAACTTAAAAATTTCTTGTAATGAAAACACTAAAAAAAAAATACAATGTAATTAATTAATTTTTTCCCATCACTTTTAGCAATACCTACTGTACGAAGTTATGAATTACGCTAAATGTTTGTTAAATAGAGTAACTTGCCCTTGGATAACATCACTCAGGTTGGGCCACTGTAGTCATATTTATTTGTATTTTCTTTTAATTTTGTTCTAATTTAATTGTAATTTGTTTGTGTTTTTTTCTTTGTTTTTAAAGAAGATTACGGTAAGTTGAGCAGGACATAATTAAGGGAAATTCATTGATTCCTTCAAAAAATTCCCTCGATCTGTATATACTTTGTTTTCAGTCAGATTGCGATTGGTATCACATTCCCGTCTATGTTTAATTAGATGAGAATTAAAAACAAAAAAAATGGTATACAATTAAATACAGTGCTTTTTGTGTGCGTTTGAAAGTGGGTGCGTGCGTGTGTGAGTGCGTGCGTGCGCGTGCGTGTGCGTGCGCGCGTGCGTGTGAGGTAGCCTATGTGTGTTATTGCCCTATAATGATTTTAAGGTTATGGATTAGATGTTGTGTATTTCGTGACCAAATCTCATGAAGTTTTGTTTTGTTAAAACCATCAATATATTCAAGTCATTCTAGCGTGTGACATCCCTTATGGCGATGACGTTATGTATTTTTTTCAATACTTGTATTATTGAACTGAATCAAATCATCCGATAATTCACATGCCATAATTTGAAAAGTATATAAAAAAATTAACTTAAGAAAGGAGACTTCCTGCCCCCCATCCCTCTCCAGTAATGTGGAGGCACTCAAGGGTATTTTTGTTGATCTTGCATTCACGATGTGTGAAGACGGTGTTGAGAACAAGATATGGAAGAATACAAAAAAACTCGACCTTTTCGCCTGAATGCCTTAAAAGGCACGGACGCAAGTTTTTAATTTTAAAAAATTTAGGGGAAAATGAACGATCTTATTTGAAAATGACCAGGAAGTAGACAGACTTAGAATTATAGGGAAATGTTGATGCCAACTAGGATTTATCTTAGATATACAGACGCTCCTTCTATGCAGAAGATAATTGCGTCCACAGACCATGACAGATGATCTGTTGGCCAGTGATGTAGCGGTCACAGGCCACGGCTATAAGGGTTCCCCGCAATACCTAGCGGCCTAACTATTGTCTAGTTAGGTACCCATTCAGAGCTGGGTGACTCGGGGACTCCTCAGGCCCCGGGAACAAATCCTCGCCTTCGCGTGGATTCGAACTCGTGACCATCGGTACGCCAGTCGAGTTCGCTACCACTAGACCACCGCGATTTGAATTTTTTTTTTGAACCAATTACTGAATCCTGAATACACTATCTGATTTTATATAAAGTAAACAACTCAATTTTTGTGAAAAAGTTTGCAGCGAAACTTTGACTAATCTTTCACACAAATAAGGCCCAGTTAACGATGTTCCCTATAAGGTTCGTTGCAAAGTCACACACCATCCATTTTTCTTTTGGTGCAATATTTTACAAAATGTGCTGTGTGGCCATCTAAATTGCTGCGCGCGTCGTTCAGATATCTATGCGGCCGCGCAGCTTGAAAGCAACCTTGCCAGGTACCTCTTTTAATTTCGTTTCTCTTACCGCCTCCCGGGTACACATCAATATTATAAAATATTCAGTGGCCGGCGAAAACTCAGAATTCGAGGAAGCCGGGGTTCCTGGACTATTTCCTCTTGGGCGTTGTTCCAAGGTCAACATTCAGCTAATGGGAGGAGCCGCCCATAATTATGTTAGTTCCGGATATCAGGTTGAGAATAGATCTAAATCAATTATGGAGGAAATACACGCCCAAAACGGGGTTTTATAGGTTAAAGTTCGCATTCTAATATCAGTAATGAGACCCTTTCAGCGTCGGTCATTTCCGGTGGTTGGTACCAGCGGCTTGTTGTATATTTTGTCTTGAAAATTATTTCAGGTGTGGGCTGGTTAAAGGAAAATAAAGTATAGGGTAAGATTCCTTCAAGTATCAGAGGGTAGGTTGTAATGGGCAGCTGGGGCATCGACAATAGCATTCAGTGACTTCGACTGCCAAGATTATGGTTATATATTACTATTACGTTTACTTTGTGAAGACGTGTGTGTGTGTGTGTTTTTACATCAAGGTCGAGTAGGGTGTTTACATCATTTTCTGACATGTATGTATGCGAGCGTGTGGGCACATAAGTAATGTCCGTGGGGGGGTGTGTTGCGAAGGGTGGGGGTCATTGTTCCATGCTTTATACCGTAAGTGGGCATCTTAGTTTTTTAAAATAGTACCCAGGGGTAATTAGTACCCACGGGTTTTCAGTCATAAAGTTTGTCTGTGTTGGGTTATATCAAATGAGTGGGCATGTGTGAATGTGTTTCAAATTGACGACTTAAATACCGATGTATATTTTTGTTCAAATTTGCATAAATGAAATTTCTCATTAACTTACCACCACTCCCTTTTATCCAATTATTCTCCAAAGAATGCATCTATTGAGCCAATCAATGGACTTTGTGTTCCTTTAAGTTGTCTGTTTAGTCCAACACGAAAGCTCTTGCTCATTTCACCATGTTTGCCCCTTGAACCGACCGAATCTAAACCTCTCCATAACTAAACAAGGAGAAGCACTCTGGGAAGATTGGCTTCAACGGTAACAACATTTCTTCTAATCGGGCTCGGGGGTGGGGGTCCGGGATGGATGAGTGGTTGTGTGTGTGGGAGTGGGGGGGGGGCGTTGAATTGTTATAGAAGGCAATACTCACCATCTAGCATCTCTTTAGGAAGCGACTACAGCTTTCCATTGAGAGAATTGCCGCCAACGCTCGTTGAGGACTCATGCTTGGTGATTTGTTGGTATAATAACCCCGCTGTCCGGGATGGTAGTGTGGAGATATGAATCATTCTACAGAAAAATAGCAACTCTCTAATCTTATTTCAGGAGAAGTGTTCAAATTGTGGGATCAAACATAATTGTATATTTATATTATATAGCATGTGTTGATAATTGAGTGACATTTTAAAAAATAAATATGTTCTACATAAATTCGTATAATTTATTTATCATAAGAAATTATACCAGTTAATGAACTCAATTTTTTTTAACGGATAATCATAAATATTGTTTTTTTCTTCTTCTTGTTCTACATACTTTGACATTTTACCAGCATTATAAACAAAACCAAATGTGCTTTCTAAAATGAGCCAACGCCTTTAGCGTTTAATTCTAGTTGGGCAACGAATTCTAAAAAAAAAAATTATCTCCAGAACCCTTGATCTCTTTGGCATCAAGTGCCTGCGGAAATGTTTCATGAAATTTGACAATCTTATTTCCAAAAGTCATTAAAATGTGTGTGGGTATTTTAAAAACAATATGGTATTATCATCATCAGTCCCGTGACGTTTACGGTCGTTGGGGGGGGGGGTAGCGCATGGACACACCAACAGATAACCAGATATCTTAAGCGGCAGCCAATAATTAATTCAATCTTATCCTTGTCCATTTCTTTATGTCATTGAGCCAGCTTTTCCGCTGTCTCTCCGGCCCCCTTTTACGGTGCCTTGAAGGATGATCTTTGTAAGGGCATCATGTCGCATTACATGACCAAACCGTGCCATCTTACGTCTCCTAATTTTTGTTATAATGGTTTCTTGACGACACGCAATAGGGTTTATTTTGGACTTGTGTTCTAGATAGGAGATCTGTTTTCAAATGCCCGCAGCTTGCTTTCAGTGTTACAATTACAATTAGTGTCCAGGTCTCACATCCAAGGACAATGGTTTTTGGGACATTACAAAAATACAAATTGGATGTTGCACTTTCTCCAAGGAGTCAGAGACTAATAAGGCTATTTTTGAGGTTTTGTACTTTTAATTAACAGAGAGACCTGCAATTATTACTTGTTAGATAGCTAACAGCTACCTATCTATGTCTTCATTATGTTATCTGTTCGGACTGGCTGAGATGCCGTTGTTATACGGTACTTTAGACATCAATCTGCCCCAGTCTGGTGTTTGGTAGCTGGCAATATCATCGCGCCCAACCAAAACAAAACGATTCATAAGTAACGTTATTTCTGTGAAACGACTGCCCACGGTAGGACACAGCTTAATCAGAGTCCATTGAGCCCCGGGTAAACCACACCAATCCCTGGCGCGAGACGCCACTTCAGAGACAAGTGTGCGATATTATGTTGGAAGACCGAGAGTAAAGAGCCATTAATATTAGTCGTTATTTTTTTCAATGTTGTATCAGATTCTTGATATAATGTAGACTTAGATATGACTGAAACTCAGAGTTATACGCTTTTATTGGTGACCAAAGTAATAATCTCTAAGATAAATGGTATTAATGGTTAACCAAAGTGGGGTTCAATGTATAGTGGTTTACGACGTCAGTTTTCAGTGGTGCCCTTGTTTCTGATACAAATATTTAAAGTTCACTGAAATCAATGCCCTTATTTATGTCCCTTAGCGCTTGACTCTAGAAACGACGTAATCAATGGTTCTCTTAGTACTGAACGAGTAAATATAAAACAGGATTTCAAATATTGGTCTAGTGTGCATTGATATCTACGTGTCTTTTTGCTATGGAATCCAGAATCCCCAAAGTTTTATGTGTGCTATAGAGTCCTCCGTTGCCAATGTTCTGAGTGCAATGCCCACGATACTGAAATTAATATAGACAAGCGCTCACTAATTCGGTTATGTCAGACTGACAGACAAGGACACAGGAGATTTCATGGTCCTCCAAATTTCTTATTGACAATTAGATCAGTCTGTGTATCTCTTGTCATTCTCTGGGCCCCGTATCTTTAATCATCTAGCACACATTCCTAGGATCTCTCTTTATTTTTTTTTAATGCCACAATACAAAAAATGATTTAGGCTTAAATAATATATCTCAAAAAGCAAATATTAGCCTACGATGGAATAGCCACTATGTAAGTTATAATAAATGCGAAATATATTATTTTGATTAAAAAAAAACATAATGAAGTTTTCATACTACATAGATCTAATACGTCCGTATGTTCATAAGTAACTATTCGGTAAAGTGGGATAAAGAATTTTAGAAGATTGTTTAAAAAGATATCATTAAAACAGGACGATTCAAATCCTAACTGAAAGCGTACAGCGAGATCACCGAGCCATGACTTAAGTTTAGTCTTTAAAAAGAATCAAGAAATGTTACGACTTATTTATTACTATATTGTATGTTCTAGATATATATCAGGACGAATGCTGGTCGTAAGTTTTTGGTTTTATATACCGGCACGTGTTGAAAAGAAAATGGTATTTATTCTACTGGAGAAAAGGGCCGCCCTACCAGGCCCTACCTTGTTAAGCTGTCTCACCAAGTTTATCATGTGTGAAACCTTAATTAACAGAGATGCAATCTGGCCTGTCTTGAAGGGCATGTGTCCCCATACTGGCCTGTCTTGGAGGAATATATTGCTTTTCTGGCCTGTCTTAAAGCTGTACTGGCCTGTCTTAAAGCTGTACTGGCTTGTCTTAAAAGCACATGTTGCTATACTGGCTGTCTTAAAGACACATGTGGCTATAATGGCTGTCTTAAAGACACATGTGGCTATAATGGCCCGTCTTCCCAAGACAGATCATATTGCAGAATGTAACATAAAACTGCTGATGACGCGTTAGCAATAATTTCACTGACCACGCAACTAGTTTTGACCACTGCATCGCTTTTCTTATTTTCTTTATTTATTAAGGCGATGTAATTGTTAGAGTGGACGTATATTTAGTTTTTTTTTTTTTTTACTTTGGCCTCACCGTCATCTCCCTGGCCATTTGCTCACTCCTCAGCATGTGTAGTAAAAATTATGAAGCCTCATCTAATACTTCTTGTGCCCAACAGCTTGCTTAATTCATACAATATGCCTCTGAATGTCCCTATGGTCAACAACACAATATTTTCTCCTCAATGCTCATTAAATTGTCCTTTGCACATTGCCAGAGGCGTAACAACGACTTGGCATCGGGGCAGTTGCTTAAGGGCGCCGAGGGTTAATCCTTCCATTTAATCAAATTTAGCAACGAAAAACCCGCAAAGCTGAAATTTGTCAAGAGCGCCAAAAATAAATTATACATTAGCCAAGAGCACGGAAAACCCAGTTACTCTGTGCACATCGCTAACCTTTCTTTTCACAGTACATTTATTTGAGTCTCATGTCAAGCTTGTGTATTGTGTCTCATGTCAAGCTTGTGTATTGTGTCTCATGTCAAGCTTGTGTATTGTGTCTCATGTCAAGCTTGTGTATTGTGTCTCATGTCAAGCTTGTGTATTGTGTCTCATGTCAAGCTTGTGTATTGTGTCACATAGAGCGATGAGGTTCATGTGTTACTAAATTAACTTGGTTTGAAGGTTTTGTTTACTCGTAGAGAAGTATAGTTTTTACCACTAACTGTTGATAACATGTAAGTTACAAAAATTAATAATCAATACCGTTTTTTAATATTTGGGATTAATGAAACAATGATTTTTGATATAATGAGATCCTTGTCTCGATAAAAATATCGCAAATTTCTTGTAACCTGAAACAGCCAACGAGAATATGATTAACTGCCTAGAGAAATCTAATACTGATTCATCTTTACGAGTTGGTAACGATTTAAAACGCATATTATTTTTTTAAAGGAAAAAAACAACCTTAAGCAAAGTTTACACTAGTATTTGATAGAGGATGCTCGACACTTCAATCGATGACCATGTTTGTTGTACAGAGGCAGTGCAATACAGAGACCCGCGGGGAGAAAGGAATCTGGTCGGGATGGGAGAGAGAATGGGGACTATGCTATTGCTTGAAGATCACAGGAACGATTGCGTATTTCTAGTTACTCACAGTAATCCCGATTATAATGATTTATAGAAACGCTCTTCTTTATAAACCAGCTAGCCGACCCGTCGCGCGTTGTAACGATCTCAGTATAAAGGAATAATTTCAAAGAAACCAATGAGTGGTACTATTTAAAACAATTATGCCAGAAAACATCGCAGATGTGGGCTAAAAGAATTCCGAATTTCAAGGCAAACGGATAAATAAAATAATATTAAAATATCTTAAAATAATAAGGGGCCTGATCCCAAAATGAGTGATAATTTTAAAAAAATATATTGACATTGTACTCGTCAACTTATCAAATTGTCAATGAGAAGATAGATACACAGACCTTAGATCTTCAACTTGCTCATACATATCAGACAGACGGGTGTATAGCAATAGCTCACATGAGAGAGAACCCCCCCCCCCCCCCACAAAATTATAGGCTCTGAAGCCCCATGAGTGTTAAATTAAAAATAATAAATTAGCCAGTTACCATCCCGGGAACGCACAAAACAATTCACAAAATTTCATGGCGATTGGATGAATAGTGTAGTAGGCTATAACAAACATGCAGACAGACAGACATTGTACATGGATTTGAAGATACAATGAGGTTTAAACTTTATTTATGCTGCATCACACCACAAAGCTATGGCGTATAGTGCTACTGTATTGAGACTTGGTTTTACACAAATTACCAATAAGGAAAGGGTGCGTTATAACATTAAGTAATTCATTTCAAAATTACATATTTTTACTGTAAATGAATGTTCACAACATGTTATCTATTTGCAAAGCTTCAAATAAAATGTAGATTAGCATATTTACAAGTTATGTATTTTTGAAAACCAAGTTAATCGCGCCTCCATAGATCTAGTTGTATGTTCCTCATTTTAAAACTGTTGTTTGTTTTCAAAATAATCTTTGTGATACCTACGTTAAGGCTATCGCTGCCGCCCGAACAATTCATTGCTCCGAGGGTCTTCAGACATAAACCTTCTAATTTAAAAAAATATTTAAAAATACATATATACTAGTACAATATCCTAACGACTAATGCTCATTAATGTATAGCTACAGTTTGACTACAAAAATGTTTACACGACTCCAATAAGTTGGTAAGTTTTGTACGACGCCAGACCGCAGTGGCTAATCCAATGAAAGGTCTTTTGGTCTTTTTAGAGTCCAAGAGCATCATATTTAATGCTATACTGGGCGTAGGTTTATGCGTTCATTCTCCGCGGTCCTGACTGCGTTTCAGCTTCTCAAAGAGATTTCAAAGTTTTCATGTTGTATTTAGTTCTAAGGATTCCAACATGGAACTGTCAAAGTTTGCGCCTTGTTTGTAACAGTCGCTGATGCTAGATTTGAAAAAAAAAACCCGAAAGTTTTATCGAATGTAACAGATACATTTCTGTCTGCCTTAAGATCTCATCAAAGTCATGTACGCGTTGTATTTCAGTCTGAAAGAACTGTTTATGGCATTTACGAAATGAGATATTTTATCACATGCTAAGTACATGATACAAAACAAATCATTTAATAATTCGATCTTCATGTCAGAGGACAAAGTCCTTGTGCTGTACTGAGGTTTGTGTTTCAGATGTTGATAGATTTATTCAAACTGTGAAATTGGAAACCAATACAAAATACTATATACTATATATATATCATCAACTTTTAAAATGTATTTATTTATTCAGTTCATTGTATTGAAGACGTTTCTGCTCTCTCGCCTATAAATAGTGAAAATGCAATATGATATTGTAAAAAAAAGCCGAAAGTTCTCTTTTCAGAAATTGAGTTAATAAAAAATATTTTGTAAAGAAATGTATCACTGTCTGAAAGTTGAAAGTAATTTGTTGATACTTAACCATTTTCAGCTTAAAAACGTAGTTATCCAATCGCTGTATTTCAAATAAAATTATAGTACGTTATGACATCACGTGCCATACGTGGGGCTACGGTTTTAAGCAAGTTTTGCTGTCCGGATTGGAGTTGCCATCGTCCACAGACCGGGAACCACTGCACGTTTATCGACCGTTCAAATTTCGTGACTTAAATATCTACCGATGACCTCTCGATGAAGCATAAGCTGGGAGTCCCCGGTCTTCCTTGATTGATTGTTATCTATTGCGTGTGGCC
This sequence comes from Radix auricularia, assembly GCA_002072015.1. Taxonomy (NCBI): domain Eukaryota; kingdom Metazoa; phylum Mollusca; class Gastropoda; family Lymnaeidae; genus Radix; species Radix auricularia. The sequence continues at coordinate 607,212 of MUZC01001480.1, forward strand.
TCGGGTGGGTCCAATCTTAACCGATGACCTCACCGCGGTGCATGGGTTGGGAACCACTGCCCTTGATCAATTGTTCTTGTAACGTGAGGTATCGACATGGGTCCAATCTCAACTGATGACCTCTTCACACTGAGACTCAAAGCCCAAGGCATGTTGATGGCACACTTAAACCTAATACATCAGTGGCTTTTATTGGGGGAGTGGGTAGCTGGGGTGGGGTGGGGGGTTCAAGGTTGGATTTTCTTGCAATGAATAATATATCCCTGAACTTCCCCGTCTCAGATTGCTCACACACACGTGGTTTTCTCACTTACCATTGTAACATCCTAATACAATATGAATGAAGCACATAATACATGTGTTAACATGAAACTATTTTTTGTGTTGACGAAATTGGTGGAGTAAGTGGTGATGAAGGTGATGAAGTGCACAGGTGAGGGAAGGGATAAAGTGCACGGGTGAGGAAAGGGATGAAGTGCACGATGAGGAAAGGGATGAAGTGCACGTGTGATGAAAGGGGTGAAGTGCACGGCGAGGAAAGGGGTGAAGTGCACGGCGAGGAAAGGGATGAAGTGCACGGTGAGGACAGGGATGAAGTGCACGGGTGAGGAAAGGGATGAAGTGCACGGTGAGGACAGGGATGAATGAAGTGCACGGGTGAGGAAAGGGATGAAGTGCACGGTGAGGACAGGGATGAAGTGCACGGGTGAGGAAGGGATGAAGTGCACGGTGAGGACAGGGATGAAGTGCACGGGTGAGGAAAGGGATGAAGTGCACAGGTGAGGAAAGGGATGAAGTGCACGGCGAGGAAAGGGATGAGTGCACGGTGAGGACAGGTATGAAGTGCACGGGTGAGGAAAGGGATGAAGTGCACGGTGAGGACAGGGATGAAGTGCACGGTGAGGACAGGGATGAAGTGCACAGGTGAGGAAAGGGATGAAGTGCACGGGTGAGGAAAGGGGTGAAGTGCACGGTGAGGCAAGGGATGAAGTGCACGGTGAGGAAAAGGATGAAGTGCACGGTGAGGAAACGGGTGAAGTGCACGGTGAGGAAAGGGATCAAGTGCACGGTGAGGACAGGGATGAAGTGCACGGGTGAGGAAAAGGGTGAAGTGCACGGTGAGGAAAGGGATGAAGTGCACGGTGAGGACAGGGATGAAGTGCACGGGTGAGGAAAGGGATGAAGTGCACAGGTGAGGACAGGGATGAAGTGCACGGCGAGGAAAGGGATGAAGTGCACGGTGAGGAAAGGGATGCAGTAAATGGCGAGGAAAGGGATGAAGTGCACGGTGAGGAAAGGGATGAAGTGCACGGGTGAGGACAGGGATGAAGTGCACGATGAGGACAGGGATGAAGTGCACAGGTGAGGAAAGGGATGAAGTGCACAGGTGAGGAAAGGGATGAAGTGCACGGTGAGGAAAGGGATGAAGTGCACGGGTAAGGAAAGGGATGAAGTGCACAGGTGAGGAAAGGGATGAAGTGCACGGTGAGGAAAGGGATGAAGTGCACGATGAGGACAGGGATGAAGTGCACAGGTGAGGAAAGGGATGAAGTGCACAGGTGAGGAAAGGGATGAAGTGCACGGTGAGGAAAGGGATGAAGTGCACGGGTGAGGAAAGGGATGAAGTGCACGATGAGGACAGGGATGAAGTGCACGGTGAGGACAGGGATGAAGTAAATGTTGAGGAAAGAGATGAAGTAAATGGTGAGGAAAGAGATGAAGTAAATGTTGAGGAAAGAGATGAAGTAAATGGTGAGGAAAGAGATGAAGTAAATGGTGAGGAAAGAGATGAAGAACAAAGGGAGAATGGATCATTGTTTGGAACCACTCCCCTTGTTTAATTGTTCTCGTAAAAATAAAGAAATGTAACTTAGTCTTTCAACCTATAGAACTTAATATCCTTAAAACAAATAAATATTTTTAAAGGTTCTAAGTGGAGTTATATACTTGAAGTTACCACCAACTTAGGGGCCGTACATAAAGTACATCAAGCTTTTTTCGACTATTTTTACCCCCCTCCCACTTATCACAAACTGTCACAAATCTTGGGACCCCTTCCCTCTAAAGTACGTCAAACTTTCACTATTTAACTGTATTAAAATATAGAATGTCCACCTAAAAGTAAGGATTTACCGGATTCAAAATTAGGACATCTAGCCCGAGCCAGATGTTGTCGGATTTATGAAGTAAAATCCTGCCGGAACCGGAGTCAGATTTTTTTTAATTGGCCGTATTCGGATTTGCCGGACCCATTATGAATATATATTTAAGTTAGACCTGCCAGCTGGATTTATGAAGTGAAATTCTGTCGGATTCCGATTTGCCGGAACTGGCGCCGAAATCCGGTACACCCCTACCTAAAAACTTTCAGATTATTAAAATGACTTTAACAGTATAGAATAGTTAATTGTCAACAGTTGTAACAGTTATATAACGAAACAGTTACTCATTCTACATAGAATTGGAAAACAAAAATTGCGAAAGTTAAACTTGACAATTATATAAGACTCATCGGCTATCTGCTACCTTTTCCTTTACAATGGGTGATGTCAAGTTTTAGATACTCTTCCGATTATGCAATCTATTGACGCAGGATAAGAAGTAGATTAGCGAAACTTAACCTCACCCAGTGATTAAATAATAATAACGAAACAAAATAATTTGGAAGTTAAAAATAGTACAAAATAGCGTGGCGTACTTCAGGGATGGCCACTTACAAAACAAAACAAAAGACAACAAAAATAACATTTCAAGACCAAGACATGTCTTTAAAAAGTGTAATATTTAAACACACATTTTTCTGTTATCAGGCCTATAAAGTTATTTATAATATCACATGTTTTGTAATGTATTACAAACGGCTAAATGATAAGAAATCCGATAAACGCCCCCCCCCCTTTTACCCCTGTCCTTGACAGTGCATCTTGGTTTTAATTATTCACAGCAGACGATGTATTACGTTCCAGTTTAAATCTCAAACTTAACTCAACCAAAGAGATGGAAGTCTTCGGAGAACTCTCCAACCGTATTTAAGAGGAACAGACCCACTTACACTAACAGACCAACTTACACTAACAGACCCACTTACACTAACAGACCCACTTACACTAACAGACCGATTTTCGGTATCCACTAATGGGGTCTGTTTGCAATTGTTGTTTTTCTTATGTATCGTGGTTCTATACTATTTTATGTATTTTTTTAGAAATTGCTTTCACATTCTTTTATTTGATAGAAAATTATTATTTATTTTGTTTCCTTCTGAAGATATCAAATAAACATATAGTAAATCAACGCATATATTATATCAATAATTAAAACATCAAAGTAATTTCAGAATACTCAGATATAAGCTAAGAAAAATTCCACGATGAACAAGTGGTGAGTTGTGCCATGGCGGTGACGCTAATAACCTGGTTTAAAATATTGCCTTAATTGGGCGCGAAAGATTACACATGCCATTTGGATTGCTACGTTTGGTGCCTATTAAGGCTTCTTATATGTTCGGGTACATTCACCAATTCCAATCTTCTTCTACTCATCTGGCACCGCCAAACTAAGTATCTGATCATCGAGTGTGCCCCACTCCCCCAACACATACTCAAAATACATTTTCTGGAAGAAAAAAAAACCAACACGCTGTAAGCAGTGAACCAAGCTTCCGTGGTGAACTAGAACTTTGGCTTGCAATACACCAAGTAAGATAGACGCCCTTGTCTGCATGCTCGACAATGATAATATCTCCCTAAAGGCTGCAACGTCAAGCAAGATCTTATCTAGAATAACCACAGATAAAGTCTGGCCAATGGTGACCACGTCTCGTGAACGTCTTGTTAAAACTTTGAGAAACCAAACCGGAAGTGTGTTTGAGAACGTATAATGTGTAGGTGGGGTTGAATTGACTATATGGTGATCGTTAATTTTGTTTATTAAAAAAAGTAAGAACAGAAGAAGTATTTAAATTTATAGATTTTTGATACCCTTCAAGAAATGGTATGAAATATTTGTGCGAAGGAAAAAACAACAACAAACAAACAAAGGATAGGACATATATATTTAACAATTTATTTAAAGTAGCAAACATTCAATAACCCATATTTTATATAAAACTTAAAAGAAAAACGATTGCTGCTAAATGCTCTAGACCAGTGCTTCTCAAACTTTTTAGTATGGCGGACCAGCAGAAATTTTCCATTGCTACAAGGACCATGCGCCATTTTCCCTGTATTGACGTGGTAGCGATATGTAATTTATTTTATTTTAATTGTTTCATTTTAACTGGTTATTGCAACAACAACAACAACAACAACACACACAAAAGACATTCTATAGGGTTATTTAGTATTAATGGTTTCAAAGTGAGGATTATAATTATATTTTTCTGTCCATTCTTCATAACTTCTGCGGACCAGCAGCGGATGGCCCACGGACCAACACCGGTCCACGGACCACCACTTTGAGAAGCACTGCTCTAGACAACCTATTTTTGTCTAATGTATAGCAAAGGTAAAGAAATAACTACAAGAAACAGTGCTAGATTTCGATTCGCCCTATTATTTAAACTGTTAGAACTCTATAGATTTTAACAGGCTATTCAAAGCGAGACATTTAACCAATAATTAAATTATCGCATTTTTCGAAGCGATTGATAATAGTTTAAGGGGCACGGTGATCGCGTGGCAGCGCGCTCGACTGCCGTACCGATGGTCACGAGTTCGAATCCATGCGAAGGCAAGGATTTGTTCCCGGAGCCTAGGGAGTTCCTGAGTCAACCAGCTCACTTGCCACCAGATTAACTGTCATGTTCTGTGGACGCAGTTATCTTCTGCATAGAAGGAGCGTCTGTATATCTCAGATAAGATAAGATACAATAAATTACAAAGATTCCGGAGATTATAATTGTTACATTAGATCAAACATGAATGTCGTTTTTTTTTAAAAAAAATCATGAATTAAATTGAATATTCATATACATCCTGTTTCCATTTTGAGCTTATACTTATATGAGAAATAAACCATGGTAGATCTGCACCACAAATAAAATTAATTCGAAAAAAGGGGAAAATGACGTCCTAAATTATGTCCCACTGTCACACTGGCAGATGGAGCTTTTCGGGGGGGGGGGGGG
>MUZC01001480.1:612653-627475 GCA_002072015.1 Radix auricularia
AGACCTTCGTGTTCAGTAAACAAGACCTTCGTGTTCAGTAAACAAGACCTTCGTGTTCAGTAAACAAGACCTTCGTGTTCAGTAAACAAGACCTTCGTGTTCAGTAAACAAGACCTTCGTGTTCAGTAAACAAGACCTTCGTGTTCAGTAAACAAGACCTTCGTGTTCAGTAAACAAGACCTTCGTGTTCAGTAAACAAGACCTTCGTGTTCAGTAAACAAGACCTTCGTGTTCAGTAAACAAGACCTTCGTGTTCAGTAAACAAGACCTTCGTGCTCAGTAAACAAGACCTTCGTGTTCAGTAAACAAGACCTTCGTGTTCAGTACACGGCACAATGTGTTGTGTACAGATAAAGCGTGTAGGTGTTGCAGTGTCACTTTGACCCAAACAATCTCGGATCACATGACTATGTTGTAAACTGTAAACGATCACATCAAGTATCGTTCCCCCTAGTTTTAACTTTTAGCACTATGTAAGGAAGAAAGCATTCATTCAGCTTCATGATTTTAATTGACTTACTTTGTCTCTCTCGTTCCCCCAAAAGTTTCATATTCGTGAATTGCTTAAAAGGCTTAAAAGGAATTTTGAGGTTTTTAAAAAAAAAAATGTTTTTTTTATTTATTATCTTTTTATTTATAGGATTAAACTCGGGGTCAGCGACGATGCTTGGGTCAGCACCAAATGTGTTCTTTTTTTTTTCTTCAAAATTTAAAATTTTAAAATATTATAAGACATGCACCCCGTTTTGTAATAGAGGTTTCTTCGCTTTTATTGTGTCACGCACACACCAGTGGCGTCACTAGGGGGTGCGGTGGGGGCGGGCCGCCCCGGGTGACACCATCAGGGGTTAACACCAAAATGTAAAATTCTGTATGTTCCCGTTATTTGGTACTGGAAAACTTCGAGGAGTTCAATGGGTTAAAATGTGAGGGGGTGACACCATGAGGTACCGCCCGGGTGACACCAGCCATGCATAGTGACGCCTCTGGCAGACACGCTGACCAACGGCATATCTTGAATACCTTAAGCTACAATAGCCTAGAGCTCAGATTATTTTCCTCAGAGAAAAAAAACGCCTGTTTGTCCTCTTAATAATAGTCACATGTTACATGTATTGAAAACACGTACATTGAAGTACCCAGTATAGATGTAACGTATCGTCCAGTACCCTGTGATGGTGCATATTGAAAGAATGGTCATCATGGAAGCAAAACCAACGATAAAGTTTCAAAGTAATACGTGAAAAAACTAAGGATAATTTTCATTACAATTCTGTGTTTACTGATATTAATACTCATTCTTGTGTGCATGTTTCAGCAATGTCCAGATGTACGTTAAAAAAAAAAAAATTAAAAAAAAAATAATAATAAAAAAAAAAAAAGCCGCCGTGGCCGTGATATTTTGTTGATGGCATTGTAAACTTTGGTATGTAGTAAAAGAATGTCTATAAAATAATATGTGCCTAGCATATGTGGTCTTGATAGTTGTAAAATGGCTTCGGGGTAAAATTGGAGATGAGAGAGATTGTGAGAAATATATTTAGTCAAAAAGGGGTAGAGAGAGAGAGACAGAGAGAGAGAGAGAGAGTGAGAGAGAGAGTGAGAGACTAAATGAGGGAGAGTAAACGAGGGTCAGAGAAATAGAGTATATGATACCTAATTAAAAAAATACCTTTTTTTTGTTTCGCCTATTACCCAAAACATAATGGAAAAGTGTCTCACTGACTGGCCTGTACCCCAAAGACTGACCAAGTGCCTTAGTTAGTGACCAGTGCCTCGATGGCTGACCAGTGCCTTAGTTACTGATCAGTACCTCAATGACTGACCAAGTGCCTTAGTTACTGACCAGTACCTCAATGACTCACCAGTACCTCAGTTACACACCAATACCTCAATGACTGACCAGTGCCTCGATGGCTGACCAGTACCTCAGTGACTGGCCAGTACCTCAGTGACTGGCCAGTATTTAACTGTCTGGTCAATACATCGGTGAGGAGTTCATTACCTCAGTGAATAATAACCAGAACCTCAATACCAAGGAAAAAAATTGATCAGTAAAGAAAATTGGATGAAGTCTTAAACGTTGCACTGCACTTGAGGTTCAATATATTCACAAGTGAAACGTTTTTTTAATGTTTTTTTTCCAACATAACTTAATTTTTTAAAATGGAATAGACGATATGGTGTACGTGGAATGGGATGTGTATTATGCCGCCAAACCCTCTAACCCAAGTTAATTTTTTTCTTTAAAATATTTGGCTTTAAAATCTTGTAGCACCACCAGACTGCTGTCTCCCCAGATGTGTTTAGCACACTCTCTTCAAGGCATCAGTTTGACGTCTCTCTTAGGTATCTCTTTTTAAAAATGTCATTCTGCTGAAAATGTGTCAGGGCCTGGTGCATTGACCTGATCAAAGGGACACCACCAAGGAATGCGGACATGTTTGCTAAGGATAAAAATTCTCGCTTTTCACGCTCTCTCCATAAATGGTGTAGCGCGAGGAGCTATAATAAGTTGAAGCTCCCTCCGCATTTTACGCAGCACTTTGACCCATCAAACTGCGTACCTTCAATACCATCGTTGTCACATGCTGCTTTTGTGTTGCCCGCTGGCTTTCAACGGAACAAACATGTCGTGAACACAATCTTTGCAATGGAAATGATTTTCGTTCTCTGTCACTGATGATAAAATATTTCATCCAATGTGTCTAATTCTCTCTACTCCCCTCCCCCCCCCATTTTTTCCCCTCTCCTTCCAAATTATCAAAGATAGTAAAAAAATATTCTAAATTATAAACAAAAATGTGCCTCATGTTTTGTTGTGTCAGGAGATTACGTTTAAATTTCATCATTAACCTTCCGCCTGTTCCAGGGGTTCTAAAACGATTGACTCGCTCCTCAAAGTTCAGATGTTCAAAGTTTCATTTGATGCCTTTTAAAAAATGAGTTCCCTTTGTTATTTGTGAACAGAATTCTGATAATCTAGGGTAGGACTCCTACTGTAGGAGACGCCGTTAGCAAATCGATTAGTATTTTATTAGAATTTATATCTTTTTAACAACCTGTATCGATCACTTTGCCATGCATCTGTTGTTACTGACGCGTCAACACACACTGTTTCTACACAAACTCACGCTGTTTGAAAATTATGTGACGGATTAGGAATTAATAAGGCCCTACGCTATCTGAGATATGGGTCCCCATACATGTCCAGACATTCTGTCAGTGCCAGTGACAATAAATCTCACTCTGACCAAGTGCTCAGCAAAGAAAGTGTGAGTCCTATGCTACAGCTTGTTTATCTTATACGAAAATTCGAGACAAAAAAACAACAACAACCAAACAAACATTTGATCCAACCACATCGTTCTTCATATAAATCAAGCATGGATTCCAATATTAAAATCCCTCTAAATTCACATCAAGAAGACTTAATTATAGATTTCGTTCCGCTTGATTTTAACAATTCGATGCTCTTAACATGTCATTTTGGAAGGTTGCATTTGCAATTAGAAAACTGTTTTGCCGTGCAGTAAAAAATATGTGTAAAAATATGTTTACATAGGATAAAACATCTATTATTGAAGCCACGGGACAATTTTATTTTAACGGGAAATTAGGATCGTGGGGTTGTGACTGTCAAGGGTCATTAACTCTCACAGCTTCGCCTTTCAATTAAAAGAAAACAACAAAAAATAATAAAATGCGCGCTAGATTCAGCAAACTTTGATTACAAGGGGAATGTCAATGTTCATTCTCTTTTGGTTGTTCGAGCCGTTGGGCTCTTAGGACCCGGTTCATTTTAAGCAAACCTTTTAACAATAATGTCATCATGACATTAGGGCCATCGTCACATTTATTAAATTTTATGTCAAATATCATTAAAAATGATTCAACATTTTAAAAACATTTTAAATAACAAAATAATTTGGTTCATTCTTGGCCACGCGACAACTACAATGTATGTATCAACAATTCTAACACTGATGAACTGCTACAATATATTTGTCAATCTACTGTTAATTACCGTATTCGCCGCAACTAACCATCATAGGCTAACGTCTTTTAAATAATTTGTTCATATTTGTTTTAAAAAGCCCATGAACACAGTTGCGTTTATTTTGGCCTATATTGTATTTGCAATGAATTCCATGTTGCTTAAAACTTGGGTATTTGTAAACCTTATGAATGAGATGTGATATTTGATGGAGTGATGTTGTAGTTGATGGTGTGATTTGTAGTTGATGGGGTGTGATAAGGTATTTGATGGAGTGATGTTGTAGTTGGTGGGGTGTGATAAGGTATTTGATGGAGTGATGTTGTAGTTGATGGGGTGTGATAAGGTATTTGATGGAGTGATATTGTAATTGGTGGGGTGTGATAAGGTATTTGATGTTGTAGTTGGTGGGGTGTGATAAGGTATTTGATGGAGTGATATTGTAGTTGGTGGGGTGTGATAAGGTATTTGATGTTGTAGTTGGTGGGGTGTGATAAGGTATTTGATGGAGTGATGTTGTAGTTGATGGGGTGTGATAAGGTATTTGATGTTGTAGTTGATAGGGTGTGATAAGGTATTTGATGTTGTAGTTGATGGGCTGTGATAAGGCATTTGAAGGAGTGATGTTGTAGTTGATGGGGTGATGTTGTAGTTGATGGGGTGTGATAATGTATTTGATGGTGTGATGTTGTCTGTCATCATTTATGATATAAAAAACGGAAGAAAATAATTTTACAAATAAATATTTCTGATGCAGTTCCTCAGTTAAATGAGGCTAAACAGTTAAAATATTCACCTTGCCATTAAGTGAACGAGCTCGACTTCGGCTTACCATGCAACTTGTATCTGCATAGCTCTGTTAGCGCTGTTAGCCCTATTAGCTCTGTTAGCGCTGTTAGCTCTGTTAGCTCTGTTAGCGCTGTTAGCCCTATTAGCTCTGTTAGCTCTGTTAGCCCTGTTAGCTCTGTTAGCCCTGTTAGCTTTGTTAGCTCTGTTAGCCCTGTTAGCTCTGTTAGCCCTATTAGCTTTGTTAGCTCTGTTAGCCCTGTTAGCTCTGTTAGCCCTGTTAGCTCTGTTAGCCCTGTTAGCTTTGTTAGCTCTGTTAGCCCTGTTAGCTCTGTTAGCCCTGTTAGCTTTGTTAGCTCTGTTAGCCCTGTTAGCTCTGTTAGCCCTATTAGCTCTGTTAGCTCTGTTAGCCCTGTTAGCTCTGTTAGCCCTGTTAGCTCTGTTAGCTCTGTTAGCTTTGTTAGCCCTGTTAGCCCTGTTAGCTCTGTTACCTCTGTTAGCCCTGCTAGCTCTGTTAGCCCTGTTAGCTTTGTTAGCCCTGTTAGCTCTGTTAGCCCTGTTAGCTCTGTTAGCCCTGTTAGCTTTGTTAGCCCTGTTAGCCCTGTTACCTCTGTTAGCCCTGCTAGCTCTGTTAGCCCTGTTAGCTTTGTTAGCTCTGTTAGCTTTGTTAGCCCTGTTAGCCCTGTTAGCTCTGTTAGCTCTGTTAGCTTTGTTAGCCCTGTTAGCTTTGTTAGCCCTGTTAGCCCTGTTACCTCTGTTAGCCCTGTTACCTCTGTTAGCCCTGTTAGCTTTGTTAGCCCTGTTAGCCCTGTTTAATCTGTTAGCCCTGTTACCTCTGATAGCCCTGCTAGCTCTGTTAGCTCTGTTAGCTTTGTTAGCCCTGTTAGCCCTGTTAGCTCTGTTACCTCTGATAGCCCTGTTAGCCCTGTTAGCTCTGTTACCTCTGTTAGCCCTGCTAGCTCTGTTAGCCCTGTTAGCTTTGTTAGCTCTGTTAGCTTTGTTAGCTTTGTTAGCCCTGTTAGCTCTGTTAGCCCTGTTACCTCTGTTAGCCCTGTTACCTCTGTTAGCTCTGTTACCTCTGTTAGCCCTGTTAGCTTTGTTAGCCCTGTTACCTCTGTTAGCCCTGTTACCTCTGTTAGCCCTGCTAGCTCTGTTAGCCCTGTTAGCTCTGTTAGCCCTGCTAGCTCTGTTAGCTCTGTTAGCTTTGTTAGCCCTGTTAGCCCTGTTAGCTCTGTTACCTCTGTTAGCCCTGTTAGCTCTGTTAGCCCTGTTAGCCCTGTTAGCTCTGCGACATTGAGTGCCGAAGGTTGCGATGTAAAAACATAGGTAAGTAATAGCTTTTGAAGGCTAGGGGAAAGATATGACATTTAAAAAATTAAGGACGTACGATGGGCTTTTCGTATGATAATTTTAGTACTATCTATTCATCACTCGAGAAGGGAAAAACTAACAAATTGTGGTAACCACTCACTCTGCCCTCAACGTGTTACGCCACTGGCTAACACAGAAAGGCATATAGCAGAAAATAATAATAAATATAGTAATAATAATACATAAAGCAATTAATTTTGATTTAGAAATACAAAACAAAGATAAATTAATACAAGAGACAACCATAGGGATAAAAACACCTTCCTTAAAACATATTATGCAAGAACAAGCACTCGCAAATTCTCAGTTTTCCCTTCCGGAATTTGGGCTTGGAATGGGTTGCCCGAAGAAACCAGAAAAACCAACACTTTATCAACATTTAAAACTCTATTTAAAAAAAAGAATGCATGACTAGACTCAAACCACCGATAAGCAGGGAACGCAATAATCTTCTGTATTGAAGAAGCGTCTGCAAAAGATAATATACTACTAAACAAAATTAAAATAAATAATATCTTTTTGTTATTTGAAAGTGTAATTTCAATGATAATAAATAAAATTAGCGTTTTTTCTCCCCTAATTATTATTGCATCGATTAAACGTCATAAAAATTGGATCTCCCTGTTGCCTTTAAGAACCGCATCAATTTGCCCCTTATTAAAAAAAACAAAACCAAATATCTATGGACGTCTCAGTGAAGGTTTCATTTTTAATCATGCCTCCCCTTTTGTAGATGTATAATTGTTTCCCCTGATTAGCGTCGGTGTTTGTTGTTGGGGAAAGTCGGTCTCGTCATTAGCCGCATTTAATTAGCGTTGAATCTTTCAGGTTTTGATTTACGGCTTGGGGATGAAAAGAACATTGTTTGTGTAGCGTCACCAGCTCTTAGTGGGATGTTACACAAACACCTGTACCCAATCAATCAGTATTCTCCACATATTCCCTTTCGAATCCCTCTTCACATCATTACCTTTTTTCATGCTTGGCGATCAACATCATCTCATATCGGGTGTAAAAAAATATTTGTTTTTTTAAACAGTGACAGGGTATGTATTAGCCTGACAAGACTATTCACAGAACAACAAACGTTTCGGAGGGGTGGGGGACAAACAAACAAACCCATCCTCAGGGAAAAAAATTGGCGAAGAGAAATAAAACTAATCAAATAAAAAGACATCTTAGCTGCGATGTTATCCTAAACCAGGAAGAGCGATCTTCTATCAGGCATGAGTTCAATTACGGTTCAAGACAAGCGAGCCGCGCCAATTTCATTGTTTGTCATCTGAGATCGTTTCAATCAACTTCACTTCAAACGCTAATTCAGCAGGACAAAATAGCAAACAGGGGAAATTAAGATTTTATATTTAGTTGAATTATGACATCGCGTTTTACCATGGACCTTACAGTACAGCTCTCATTTGAGTTTCTGTAACAAAAAGGTCGTACGTACTTCACTTGGAGGGTGTTTAAAAAATGGCACAATTTCTTCAAGGCGGACTTATAGCTAGCTGTAAGGTGGGCCTTGTGCTAGTGTTGGGTTCTGAGGTGTAAGTGTGGGTTGTACAATATCTTCAAGGCGGACTTATAGCTAACTGTATGGTGGGACTTGTGCTAGTGTTGGCTTCCGAGGTGTAAGACGGTGTAAGTGTGGGTTGTACAATTGTTAAGAAATTTTTTTAATACCCAACCTGATTTCAGTCCCATCCCACTGATATAATAAGAACCTCCTATCGTTGGACCTCTTCGGCACGAGGACTGGAGCAGTTTTCCTACTCGCTGCATCTGAATTTCTCCCTTACCCACTTTTCGTTGCTCTTTATTCTTTATTAAGCGCTGCATACAATTTGAAGAGAGAAAAAAGTCCAATGAAGCTGGAAAGATTTACTGATATTCACTAGAGGCTTGAGTGGAAAGACAATCAAGAAAATCGTGCCACTTGTCTTCGTTTATCAGAACTAAGTTAAGTATCTTTTATAAACCCCCAGAGGTCAAAGTCTAACAGATCTTGGGGTTGAACGATGAGCTTTTCTCTCGATGGAGCATCCCTGAAGTGTTGTGTCATATTTTATACGTGAGTTCATGGGCCCGTGATAATGAAACTATTGAGTTTTCTTTTTAAAACATATACTGAAAATAATGACAGAAATTAGGTAACGTATTATGAGAGCTGGGGAGGGGGTGGTAGGTGGACTAGTGTAATGGATGAAACTATAAAAGTTAGCAGTGGGTTGATAATGACGTCCTAGTTCTTGAGTACATGAGACGGCATCAAGATTTTGTTTTATACAATTTCAATTAAATTATTTATTCTGTGCGAACCAGATCTATTATCTTTACCAAACAATTCACAAAGTGAGTAGTGGTCCAGCATTGGCGAAATTGATATCTGTGAAAATGTCACATAGTAAGTTTGTGTATCATCTTTTCATAATTAATATTTTAACATTTGCACAAGTTAAAAATTTCATTTTCAAACTTGCATTCTCATCATTCAAAAAAAAAGAAAAAAAAAGTTGTATTGTATTTTTTCATCTCATTCATTTTGTTTTGTTGTTTATCGTTTTGATCTGTGTTTTGTTTATGTGCATAGTTATCAAAGCTTTAATTAATCTGCGTTCATATTCTCAACTCACGATTTTAAAGCTTTGAAATATAAATTAGGATTGGGAATTTGTGGCTTAAAATTTTAAAGAGATCTTGCATTTATAATAATCTACCTTTAAAGAAAAAAAACGATTTCTCTTTGAGATGGATCATGGATGCGATGTTGCAATAAATTATCCAGGACAATGAAGCAAATAACAATTTCTTCAATCCAGTGTTTCATTCCTCGCATCTCTTATAAGTTGCAAGATACCTGACCCTTGCAGCACTAATGGTTGCGTCAAAAGTTGATTTGCGGATTGCACCGTGCAACACCATCAGAAGACGGAATGGCTGACATGGCACCATTATCCCTTCCCGCTAAACTAAATCACATTTAGTCGAATGTCACGTGGTTTGGTCTGTTGATATGTCTAAGGGCTGAGTGGCGTGTACCGCACTGGTTGAAACCAACCTCAGGGGTGTCAATGATTACTAAAACCATCTCATCTATTTCCTCCCCACCCCCTCACCAATTTTACAGCCGGGACAATCTCCAGCCCGTCATCACGATCAAGGAACAGGCTGAGCTCCGAGTGGAGTTCGGACGACAGTCTGCAGGCGCCGGACGATGAACAGACCGGCTCTAACGACTGGGGTCTGCTGGACCAGTTGCTGACGAGGCCGACCAAAAGACAGTGGTGTCGCAAGGGTCTGACCTACAACCACGTCCTTGGAAGCTGCATGCTGTCATTTGCTGTAAGTTTGACGGCTAACTCCCTTTGTAAACTCTCTTTTTCATCTTCAGAGTTCACTTCTGAAATTAGGTATTTGGCTTCATGAAATGGTTAATTTTAAAAAAAAGTTGTGGGGAATCAATAACTACTTAGTAAGGCTAGCGTTTAAAAAATTATATATATATATATATATATATATATATAAGTATACAATTTAATGCGTACTTTGTGCGTAAATTTCTTAGTGTACACAAGAAAGTTTGTTCCAATACTGGATTCCGTTTTCATTAAAATTTCCAAAAACAACGCTTGTTAAATAAACCCCTTGCCCCCTTACTCGCAACGATTATGACGCGAATGTAACGAGCTTAATCTTCCATGGCTCCAGTTTGATTCTATTTGTATTTGCGAAAAGTTTTCTTTTTGCTTTTCGTAGCAATTGGTTTGTAATAAACTTTTCAGCCAATGCAAAGCTGCACAGAAACGTGGGAAAGACATCCTGAATTTCTACATGTAGCTTAGCCTAAACGTGTTTAATCAGAACTTGCCATAGGGAAAAACAACATTTCAATATTGATGATATCCCCAGGATATTTTAGGCCACAGATTTAACACGTCCCCTGGTGGTTCCCAGATTTTTGTCTCTCTTAAAACCCCAACCAAATTTTTTGAATGTATTTTTTTAAAAAAGGAAATATATTAATGTCTTTTTTCAACTGTAAAACCAAATTCTTTAGAAAACTTGAAGTCGCCAGTCGGGCAGGTGTAGTTGGAAAATGTTCGTAATTTGCATGTGGTAAAACTGCCTACAAGAGAACAGCGAAGATTTAAGTTGTTTGATTCGTATAGTTAACAAATAAAATTTGCATTTAGGGCTGCGAAAATTATCGATTAATTTCTCGATTAATCGGTAAAATAAAAACAAATATTGAGTAAAATATTTTAATCGATAAAACAGCAATTAAAACTATATAATATGTATATGATAGTACTGCAGATTTATCAATAAATAATCAATTATTAATTTTAAAAAATATATAGTTCCTTTTTTACGTACAAACTTCTACATTTAAAAAATTAAGTTATTTAAAGTGTAAACTTTAAAATAAGCTGTTTTAGAAGGAAAATGATATCAACAATTAAACATTGTTTTTACTTAATTAACAATAACAAAATTCAAATTCATTGACATTTTATTGACTACTTGTATCTATATTTTAACAAATGTGAATTGCATGTTTTTGTTACTTCCCTTGAAATGTTCAGTTTAATGACATCATACATCTTATTTTTGCTGTAATCAAAACTATCGATTAATTATTATTCGGTAATTTTTCAAAAGTTAACGATTAATTTTAAATTAATCGATACCAGCCCTAATTTTGACTCAAAATCACTCTGATTGGAAAAGAATACATTTTGTTTTCAGGCACTACGTGGACGAGGGAAGGGATATTAAAGAATCAGACAGCCGTCCACTTGACGTAAGGCCTGCCAGATTGCCTGTGAGATGTACAAGGTTGCCAATATCTGGAGTAACTTAACACAATACTAACGGCAACAAATTCCCAGCTGTGATTTCTATTAAAGATAGCTTTCAAATGTCGCATGTGCAAAATCTTGATTTAAAATTTCAATTAACTTGTCAATGAAATGTCCAACTTAGTCATAAGATCTTATATATTTTATTATTGTCAATGAAATGACCATACTAGTCAAAAGATCTTAATATTTTATTTCTTGTCAATGAAATGTCCATTTGTCATAAGATTTTTATAGATCTATATTTTATTCCTGTCAATAAAATGACCACACTAGTCATAAGATCTTATATATTTCATTCCTGTCAATGAAATATCCATACTAGTCATAAGATCTTATATATTTCATTCCTGTCAATGAAATATCCATACTAGTCATAAGATCTTAGATATTGTATTCCTGCCAATGAAATAACCATACTAGTCATAAGACCTTAGATATTTTTTTCAGTTTGGCGGCAGAATAAATCTGAGGCACAAATAATGTAAAAGTGCATTTTTGGCTTTGTAAAGATCTAAATATCATGTAAAAACAAAAAAGAACACATTTGAGACTCGACGTCCTGGGTTGACTGTGGAAACGTTGAATGACTATCTGTGTAGAGGCGTAGCTAGCTGTTAATGCCAGTAGAACTGAAAATTTTGTACCGAGCCTGAAACCGAAAAAAACCCAATCAACACAAAAATCTCCAGTGGGCTTAAATTTTCTCGCTAAATGTCGCAATCAAGAGGGGCAAGCGATTTGGGAGCATTTTTAACAAATAGTTGAAAGCTTCCAATTCTATAAATGTAAAAAGTTACATATAATGGGGTTTTTAAAACCATTTAAAAATGAGTTAACAGAAAAAACAATTTGATCAGTTTCTACTAACAGTACTAGACAGTGGCGCCGCTAGGGGGTGCGGAGGGGGCGGGCCGCCCCGGGTGACACCATCAGGGGGGTGACACCAGGCCATAAAATTCTATATATTCCCGTTATTTGGCACTGGAAAACACGGATGAGTTCTATGGATTAAATCATGAGGGGGTGACACCATGAGCTACCGCCCCGGGTGACACCATGAGCTACCGCCCCGGGTGACACCAACCCTAGTGACGCCTCTGGTACTAGACCGATATTTTCCCAACATAAAGTAATTGAGCTATATTTAAAACAATATTTTTAGTTAATTTTAAAGAGAGGATGTAAAAAATAATCATGTCGCAAACATCATACACAAGCGATCTAAGGAACATGATAACACTGCCATATAGAATTTCGCCTCTAGCTATAGAGAACTTACTGTCATTTTCTTACATGATGTTCTAGCTTTTCCTCCTATATAAAATTACTCGATTCTGAAAGGGATATTTTAGAAACTCTGTTTCAGTAAAAATAAATTTCACGTGGCCATTAATGTGTGTATCATCGTTGTTAGTGAAACCTGTCAAACGGTCAATAAATTATGTTTTTATTGAAGTTGTTTCTTGTTGTTGTTTTTTTGTTGAGAGCAACGAATACAAAGCAACAAAAAAATCTAAAACAGAAAAACAAAGGGGAAAAACACAAAATATTTAATGCCCAACCAGCGGCGTTGAATTTGTAGGGGTTTTGGGGCCGGGGGGGGGGGCTTAACCTCTTTGAGGGCCCCCTCAAGTGTGGGCCTGGAGGACTTTCGAATTGTGCCCCCCCCTCTAATAGCTACGCCACTGTGTTCCACTTATGAAAAGTCAGAGCCGACCAAATATTTCACTGAATCAATTTACTGTGATTTACACCAGATAAATTAGTTGCAATAATATAATACGTTTTTTTTTTGTTCTTAATTTATTTAGTTTCAATTGTTTAAATTTCAAATACATGGGATCTGAAATATATTGGATTTATCTCATTAAGACTTTCATAATTTAAACCTTTTTTAAAATAATTTTTTCCTCTTAAATTTTCCCTTTCATATCTCTCATTACGACATGAAAAAAATGAGCTCATTATCCCTCTGAATAGCAGTCTGAATTTTTTTAATACTTTTTTTTTTGTAATTTTAAAAAAAAAATGCTTTAAATATAAATAAAGTATAAGGTCGACCTACTGTCTGGACTAGTTGCCTCTAACCACACAATTACAAACGACGACTACAAATCTCTGGTCATTGTATGATTATCAATTTTATTGTATGGTTCTCTTTGTATTTTATCTCATCCCACAAGTGTTATGTTTCTACATCTTTGCCTTGAGGCACTAGTCTGTATTATTTCCAAGTTTTCACCATTGTGCTACCAGTTTGAGCTGTTGTTATTTGGGACATTTCTCTTTCCTGCCATAAAAGTAGGTTCGATTGGTTGATTTTGTCACTGTCACAATCAAAGATCAACTATAATAGTTATAATGTAATTTCTGAGTGTGAGCTGCTTTCTTAGCCTTGACACGAGAATGGATATCGGCTGCTGAGTAAATGGTGACGCGACGGTCGGGCATTTGGAGGGGGTGGGGGTCGGTTCCGATAGCTGGTTGGAAATTTAAATATGACGATGTCGGCCTGATGAGGCTTGCCAGGAGAATCATTAGCCTGGTTATGAGAGTTTGAACTAACGTGAACCCAATAGACAATGTTACATATTTAGTGAGTGGAACACTTTTTTTTTGTTGAATATTTAATTGGGAGCTGATTGATAATATCGATAGAGAATGCCTTTGGTAAATGTCGCGCTTTGCAGATCATTGGATTAAGGTGGCACAGACGGAGGCTGGCTTGTAACTACAATATAAGAAGTTAAACTACATTTTACAGGTGTTAAATTTATCTTAATGTTAAACACATGACGTCATGTGTCACCACAGCCTCACATCATCCCCCCCCCCCAAATCCCATCTGAGCTCCATTTACACCGACTTCGCCTTTTCTCAATCACCCACAAACCTCATTAAAAAAATATTGTTCTCAAATAACATCCTATCTTTCAACATAACCTCCTCTCTGTTACGTTTAACGGAGCTTATACCCGCTTACTATTGCTGCGACCATTCCACGTAGGGACCAATCTTCTGCTGTAATGTTGGACTTGATAATTGCGAATTGGGGGCAAATAAATTTGTTTATGTTCATTGTCAACCTGTACAAGAAAGATCAGTTCCCCTGATACACATCTCTTGACTGGTAAGGTAGATAGGCAGTGCTGCCTGGTCAGCCAAGATATCCCTCAACATTCATTCTAATTTTAAACGAAAAAGGTTGAGCAGCAATTCCGATAATTTTACCGCTACATATGCAAACTAAATGTTTATTATACAAGCAGTTGAGGCAACAGATCAGAGCTATTGTATACGACCCGTAAACAATGAAATGAAAACCAAAACAGAAAAAAAAATCATGTTAAGCCTGGTCCCTTTTGGAACTCAGGACGTGTTAGCGCATTTTCGTATTATGTATCAGTACTTATGTTAGATATCAGCATTATGTAGTTATCAGTAATTGTGTTTAGATTTTAGACATATTTTTATGAATTTTCTTGTGTAATGAATATACCTGAAATTTTTTTATTTAAAAGTCATTTCTTGACATTTTAAAATTTTTAGCGCATTTTCGAGAAGTCGAATGCGCTATTGCACCCGTTTTGTCCGTCCGTCCGTCCGTCTGTCATCACCCTAGATCTCAGCATCCATAAGTCCTAGACCCATGATGTATATATGTTTTTGTATGTCCTGACCTGCCATTTGTGCATCAACACTCAGTTACTCGATCCGTTAAAAAACCCCGTTAAAACTACCAAAAAACATTGCGAATCGAGAGATAACACTGGCGCAGGCAACGGCCGCCATTGCCGGAAGTC
>MUZC01001480.1:629370-668464 GCA_002072015.1 Radix auricularia
ATATGGGGGGGGGGGCAACAAATGTGACATCACATCAAATAGTGCAACTTTAAATAAATGTTTCACTAAAATATTTGATTGCCTATAATTGATTTAACGAGGTTTCAAGTAGCTTTACACGTGTTACAATATTTTAATGCACTCTTAACTAAATACTTACTTATATGACAAAAAAAAAGTTATTTGAAACATGCTCATTTTCGTATAAAAATACGGCTTTTATGGAGGGAATGGGCAAAGCCTTGAGAGGTCAAATTGGAGGGGAGGGTCTAAGTCTTTGTGACGACGTGTGACGAGGGGGGAGGGGGTTGAAAATCGGCCAAAGTGGCGAGACGCCATTTACGGACGGTCTTTATGGACTTCTCACAACAGAGTTTTTCTCTTTTTATTATTTTTCTTTATCATTTTATTTCAGTAGAGTTGGCCGAGAAAAAAATAATTGCCAAACACTATATTAGAATCTACAACTAATCAAAGCAAAACAAAAAAGTTGATCAAGTTACTTTTGTATTTTAGCTGAAAACGAAAACTTTCTCTAAAAAATAGTAGAAATTATGCACATTAATGCACACACAACATTCTAGTGTCACTCTTGCAAACAATATTTCCCAAATCAAGCGCAATATCAACACCCCATACTGTCTGTGGAGCTGGGCGAGCAAATCTCGAGATGAAGTGTCAAAATGGCATCTGGCCTCTGGCTACGGGACACGATTGGACTACTTAAAATAAATAGTGGTTGTTTTTTTTTCACGAATCAATAATTATGTTTTTATCATAGATTTTATTATTTTCAAAAATTAGAAAGTGGTTATTGCTTATAATGATGTTGGGGAAAAGAAATTTGAACTAATTTAAGAATTGTGCAGCATCCGTTGTATTTTGAAAATAAATACATGATTTTTTCATTAAATTTATAATAATAAGCTTCAATTTCGCTCTCTCGTTCTGTAAAAGTTACGCCTTTAAAAGCTCACTGTGCAAAGAAGCATGTAGGCCTATCATTGTCAGTAGCGTTGAAAACGTATTGTGTGCTTTGTTGTTATATCTAAACGTTTTCGTGCATTTGACATTTCAAACGCCCAAGCTAATACTAAAAATATTAAGTATGATGAATGGACAATGGACACACGCCTATCTATCGATCTCTTGTAACTACGTGTATTTAATTGCTGTTTTTGTTCGGTGGTATGTGACGTAACTAACAAGGTTATTGTAATCTAAATAAATGGACAGCGTTATCTCTTGTGAGCTGCACTTTAATTTTAAAATTTCTATGCCGAATGAAAACAACATAAAATAATTCTGTATTTAATTTAACAAACTTAATTTTACAACACTTTTAACAATCGCTAACCATTTCTTTTGATCAAACATGTCCCAGGATAGAGGCAATTCAACGTATCTCGCAATACGGCTCTTTTACATTGCAGACTCTTCATTGCAAACATTCTTTGTAATCATGTATTTATTTCCTATAGTGGAACTCATTTAATATACCACGAACTACACACACACACACACACACACAAAGTGGATTTTAAAAAATGCTTTTTTAAACCGCATATTATTTATTTTATGAGTCTAAATTGTAATTTTAAAAAATGTAACATTATCATTTTAAAGATTATTGAGAACATAACTACCGTATACCGTATATACTTGTTCTAAAGCCTACTTTGTTTTGGGATTAAATCTAGGGGGGCGGGTCATAGGTGATTTCTGTATGTACATTGAACATCGGTGTTAATATTGTAGATCACCAGATTTTTATCTACATTCTACAAGATTTGACTGCTCTACCAGAAGCTACAAAATATTATTAAACATCTTTACTTATCTTATTTATCATTTTATTATTTTTGTGAATGTTTTGATAAATTATTTTACAAATTTTGTTTTCAACAACGTCTTTTAATGTACGCACTTTCGCCACTGTTTACAAAAGAAACACAAAATACCGGTTACTCTTGGGGTCGCCTTGCGAGCTGGTTACACACTTTCTACACTACTCTCTTCCAAAAAGAGTGGTGTCGACTTATGAACGAACGGGCTATAGAGCGCGAATATACGGTAATTTCAGAGGCGTCACTAGGGTTGGTGTCACCCGGGGCGGTAGCTCATGGTGTCACCCGGGGCGGTAGGTCATGGTTTCACCCCCTCATGATTTAACCCATAGAACTCCTCCGAGTTTTCCAGTGCCAAATAACGGAAACATATAGAGTTTTTCAGTCTGGTGTCACCCCCCTGATGGTGTCACCCGGGGCGGCCCGCCCCCACCGCACCCCCCTAGCGACGCCACTGGCTAATTTCAAATAACAAAGTAAACAAAACCAACTTAAAAAATAATAATAATAAATTTAAAAAAATAATAAACGAGAACTGTATATTCAAATACAACATAGATATGTCACCTTAAGTTTTAACCAATCTTAGTTAGAGGGAAGAGCTCAAATCTGCATTTTTTGGTTTCCCATTAGTTATTTCAATGTGTTTAGCATGCTATTAGTGAACTTGTAATGTTTCCGCAAAGTCTCAAAGCTTCATTTGAGAATAAATGCACAAGGCACGTTCAAAGGACATGATAACATTTTATAAACAGCCAAAGATATTTTAAAACAATTTTAACTGAGGAGAATATTTTTACTAGAGCTAGTTTTTAAGTTTGTAGTGAAATTATATTTTAAAAAAATAAATATTAAAAAATATTAAAAAAAAAAAAAATTCTATTTCTACAATTATGCTGACAATTCTTAGACAATGTAAATGATAATGCATTTAAAACGTTTCTTAGTAATTGTGTATTCATTGTTAAAAGCTGCGGAATCGTGGGAACAGATAATTAAGGTAAATTAATGTCATTAGAATAGCCTAAGACTACTGCTTAACAAAAGTAACATCAATGTTTATACTTTTACTTAATTAACTTAAATTTTTTTTTTAAAAAAAGATTGGATTAGTCTGAATCTGCGATATATATAAAATAGGGCTGTCAACGATTATTTTAAGCGCTAACTTTTGAAAAATTAACGATTTAAAAAAAATTAAGTTGTTACCTTATCACATTAAAAAAAATAATTAAAATTTGCATTGGAACTAAATTCATGGTTTAAAAAAATAAAAAAGTAGAGAAGAGTTTAAATAAGCTCAAACTCAAACTGTTCTATCATAAGAGAATATTCAGTTGAAAAGTAATCAAAATCTTTTTTGCTCACTTTGTGACAGACAATTGCTTTAACAATTAATGTAATCGTAGGGCGGACCCTAATTGTAAGTTGGGCATTGCCAGAATGATTTAATTTGTGGATGTAAGGTTATCCAAGATTTTTAAAAAAAAATAGTTTAGGGTCTTTAAACATCCATCATCATCCCTAAACAACTGCACTGGATTGGGATTAATGAACGGGTGAGGGAAGGGGAGGGTAACTTTCGTGAACGACGTGACTCAATATTTGAGCCAAATATAAAGCCATTAGCTGAGCCTCGGAACGTCCGTTGGGCTCATTAACACGGTTGATCAGATCTGCTACCAACAGGCCTGCGAGCACCGGATGCCGATAATTAGGCTAAAGCATTAGCGGTTACCGGCCTTATAGCCTCCTTTCATTGAAATGTTTTGTCAAATTTATATCAGGTGTAATCACTGATCATTTAGAATTAGGAGATGGCGGAGAGGTGAAAAAATGGAGGGTTGAAAGAGAATAGATAAAACACGAATGGAAAATACCATACAATTAGCTTACATCGAAAAGTATCTAGTTGTTTTTTAAGCGTATGTTTTCAGCGATAAATGATAAAATTTGATTGAAATTTATAATTATAAGATGCAACTGTAGACTATAATAATAGGCTATAGGCACTAATGAATCGCCTATGATATTGCTTAAAGCAGTGATGGAGAGCCTATGTTACCCGTGCCACGGTCGGCACGCACTGCCTCATCAGCCGGCAAGCAACTAAAATATTACTTCCTTAATCAAACCAACTAAGCCCAACCCATAATTTCGGGTTTCAGTGAAGTGTTGGAACTGTTTTTATAAATAAGAGGGTTTTGGTTAAATTTTGGGCACGCGGACCCAAAAAGGTTCACCACCACTGGCTTATGGGGACTATTTTCCCAAAATGGTTTGTCACCACTGGCTTATGGGGACTATTTTCCCCAACAGGTTCGCCACCACTGACTTATGGGGACTATTTTCCCAAAAAAGTTCGCCACCATTGGCTTATTGGGACTATATTTTCCCAAAAAAGGTTCGCCACCACTGGCTTATGGGGACTGTATTTTCTCTGCTGATCTGAAACTTGACCTGCCATTGTTTAATTAACTGATAAATTAAAAAAAAATCCATTGATTTCATCGGCCGAACCTTCCTTTATATTGCACGAATCAAGACTGCTTGCTCATTTGTGACCCCCTTTCCAAACCAAATAATTAATTCATTTTTTTAAATATAAAACAATGGGTAAAAAGGCAGAGGCGTATTTTACCATTATTCGGCATAGGCAGGCTCGAGAGAGGTCTATGTGGTAAGTTGTGGGGGATGACACCATGACCTACCGCACTGAGTGACGCCTCTGGTAAAAAAAAACAAAACATCCGCCTAGTAATAATTGAATGACTTGAAGCGGAAAATGCTTCATTCGTTGGAGTGTCTTAGTATGTCTAGCTCACACTTTAACTTCAAATCAACTCAAAGACCTCGATAATTTTTAATGTATTTTGAAATTTAGAGATTACGTACGCTCAAGATCCTGACTGTGTAAGTTTATTATCTAACACTGAGAACCAATAAATGGACGTTCATTTGAAGTGATGTCTAACAGACTGATGCGTTATTCATTTTGCTAAAGCAAACGTATTTCATTTTAAAAACACAAATACAATTTCAAAATTCTGAATTAGTTATTCGACACTTGATCCGAAATTAGGGAAATTAATATTTTATTGCTCTTGACAATGTCCAATGTACTCGCAAATATTTGAAAACAGAGACATCGCATCGTCTTTTGTGTTGTTTACTAACTCGCGGCTTCAATTAGGATGACACTTGGGAATCTTTGAACTCAGTTTGTTAACATGAGATATCTCACCATTAATGACTAACCGTATTGTATTATTATATACATTAGTGTGTAAACCTAACAATATGCATCAAAAACGGTTCATTATCTTCAATAAATCTTTGAAAGCACTTCTTTCTAATAATACGAATACTTATAAAATTCCCGTAGCCAGAAAGACGGTTCTGACACCATACACAATCTGAGGACCGTTCGTTATACAGAAATCTCCAATCCTAAGAAAACCAATATCTTTTAACACTAAAGAAAGGTCTTTAAGAGGACCCAGTTGAAATTTAAGAAATCCTAAAGGTATGTACGGCATTTAAGTTTAACTTTCTAATCAATCAAAGTTATTTTGAGTTCTATGGACCTGAAACTTTAACTCTTAAATAATTCAAAGCAACTAAACTAAAACAAGATATAATTCGATTAACGAACACCGACATCAAATAGTTGATTAAAATTAAGAAAACTGCAGTGAAATTAAATCCTCAAAGGCAACATTTGCTGAAGCCAAAATGTGCAATTTTACTGATTTTGTTGAACTGTGTTGTAGTTCGTAGGAAACATGTTTAAGGTCTAACTGATCACACACAAAAATGCCAAGAACACAAAAGGTATGTTTAAGTTGTGTGAATTTAATAATGTTCAACAATACATAGCTATTAAGCTTACAACGTTCAAGTGTACAATATCAATATCTACTTATTAAAAAAACGACTTGTGGTATGGCATAATGAGGACAATACAATTGTACAACCACAAAAAAAACAAAAAAAACTTGAATCACAATTTCTAATCTCCAATGACAATAAAATAAATTAAAACCTCTATTTCTCAATTACAACAAGAATCTACAAATATTGAAATCTCTAAACATATAAAAGGTAAATTAAATAATTTAAATTGACAAAGTGATAGTTTGTACCTTTTTCTTATTTAAAATATTGGAGTCTTCATTTAAATTTATTTTTGACTCTATTAAATATAGATTGGTAAAAAAAAATGTTAAGATAAAAAGTAACTAAAAAACAAAAAATAGAAAAACAAAATTTATAATGAAAAAGTTGTGAACAGTCTTTATGTGAAATAATTTTAATATATGTACTGCATATAAACTTTTAAATATCGCCAAAACTTCTCTGCATATTGAACAATTTTGTTAGAATTTAATGTAAGCAATGAAGCTGGACTGTCAGATCAGCTAAAAAGGATTATTGATATATTTAAATTAGAATCTGGAAACTAAAAACATTGTATGAAACTCAAAAAGTAGGGAAAATACTTCATTAAGCAGCAAAATATTTTGTAAACAATCTGATGCCCCCCCCCCCCCTTTCCTTTGTGCAAATGTACATGACAATCAGTTAAAATCTTAAATGCTTCTAGGGAGATACCCGGTATTGAAAAAAAAAATGATATCAAAGGTCTAACAAATGAACTGCTTAAAATTGCATTAAATGGGCAAGGAAGAACATGTGATTATGGGAATAAATAAAGAAATAATGTTGATTGACTAATAGAGAAATAACGATAGAGAAAATAAGTAAAAATATGATCTTGGCTGGAATAAATAAAAAAAAAATGATGATAGAAATGAATGAAGAAATGATGGTAGAGAGGATGAAGACATGAGGGTAGAAGTGAATGCGCCTGACAGGAAAGAATGAGGAAATGTTGGCATGAACAAATTATCCATGACAGCAGCATTCAATAACAAAACATGGAACAATAAATCAAAATTAGAGAGAAGCTGATTATGTTGAGGACTTTCTAAATAAACTAATAATAGATGATTATCAAAAGTTACATTGAAACTAATTTACACTACAAGCTGTAAACATGGCCCCAAAATGCTTTAAATAAATTAACAGATGCCTAAGAAATTGAAAACAACCTTGTAATCTTGTAGAGTAAATTATTGAAAGTAGTTTAAAGTAGAACAATATCTCACAACTTCTGCAGGGAAGATGAATAAAAAAAAAAGATTTGTCTTATATATCATGTAATTCCCCCCCCCCCTTATCTCTAAAAGCTGATAAAAAATGTTTTTAGCATCATCTGTAACTTTATCTTTAAATATCAAACATAAATTAATCCAAAATGATTGCTCTCCAATAAAAAAATGTTTTAACATGAAATCTGATCAGTTTATCAAATGTTCATTACGCAAGCAAAGGAGATTTTAAAATTTCACATTAATCAGTAAACTATTTCACATTTTTAAAAAAATCAAAAGTTTCTCTTAAGTAAAGACCACTCAGATGAAATTAAATGTGGAAAAAAGAAATCTTTTTTTTTTTTGTAATTTAAAATTTAAATTAGCTAAAAAATAATTACTTATTCTCAAAGGCCTACCAGCATTTTACCAAATAATATCTATAGAGCATCAATATGACCCCCCTCCTTGGTCCTGGTTTCTTTGAGTTTATTATATCAACAGATCATGAGCTTGACTAACAACATTATGTCTGAACTTCACTAATAGATACTTTGTGTGGCACACTAGTTTTGATTAACTGGTTTAGGTCTCAAGATGAATCTATTTATTTCCTTAAAAAATAATCCAAATACCAAGTGGTTCTATTTACCCAAAGAATATTTACATAAAATCATGAAAGAAGAGTTCTTTTACCAGTTCTCATTCTTATAAAAGTCTAAGTTGTAAGTAGATGGTTTTGAATTGAATTAAATCCAATTGCAAAGACAATGGATTAATAAAAAAAAATCAGCATTTCTTATTAGTTGCTATCAATTTTACATTTTTAAGTGTCAAAATGAGTTTTAAAAAGCACTGAAAGAAATTATATTTAATCTTCAAAAGGTCATATTTAAAATTTACTTCAGATTTCCTGACATGAACACATTTTATGTTGGTACATATTAGGTCTTTTCCTGGAAAACACAGCCAGGTCAAATGATTAAAACCTGATGTTTTATAATGAGTATATGGTATTCAATGAAACAGCCCTATACCAGCAAACAAAAACCAACAACAACAAAAAAAACCAACAAAAACACCTGGTCACTCTGTCCTGTTCTACCAACTCATCCATGTTCTATGGGAGCAGTCTGACATGTCCCAGGAGAGGGGAGTGAACCAAACGTGTACCACCAGAGGAAACATTCCCCAAGGAAATTACAAGTGGCAGTCAATTATACATTGACCGTGACCAATGTGAGTAATGTCTTAACTCACTCACTGATGCATAAATACTTGTCCATCTGGTTTTTCTAGGGAAACCCAAATTTAAAAATAAAATTAAATAACAAATTTTAAAGGTAACAAAAGCAACAAAAAAAAAAAGCATGCAAGAAACTTCATACTGGTAAGTTCAATCCCATAGTATTGTCTTACAGTGAATGGCAGGGTTAAATATTCATGTTCTGTGTAATTTGAGAACACATTCATTTCTTTCTTTCTCTAAATTCATATCACATGACTGATCTGAGGTGGAACAGTTTTTTTAAAGGTTAAATTGAATAATTAGATAAAAACTGGAAAACTCCAGTCCGGTTGTTTGTCCAATGATTGCAATTTTTGTCAATGTCTCCATAATTCATTAGGACAACAGATGATGAGGAATATAAATATAAGAGTAGAAATTTCAACAAAATAAAACCTGTATAACATTATTCTGATGGTTAACTTACTTTGTGCTACAAGTGTCACAACACCAACAACAAGAAAAGAAAAAAACCCACTATGACTTTGTCTAATAACTTTGTAAAATTTTATAAATGAAATCAAGTTTCACAATCAATTGATCATTGGAGATTCAAATGACAAGTTCCACATCTTAGCATAGTGAATAATCTGACTAGACTAGTAACGTGTGTGTCTGGAACAATCACACACTTGATAAGATTGTGACATGAGATACACACACAAACACACACTAATGATGGCTTTCACCAGAGGTGTTGGTCCAATGATACACACTAAGCCATGCACATCATGACTTGGGAACAACTGAACAAAAAATTATTTCAAATTGCACTGTATCAAAATTTAAACTTGTAACAAAACACTACCGATTTTTACTTCTTCACAATTAAAACAAAAATACTGATTTACTAAACTGTGACCTCATCTTGTCTTTAACCAGCAATAAATGCATTCATTGCTAGAATAAGAAATGTAGAAGTAGAAACACCAAATTAAATCTCGTTGTTTTTATTTCACCATTGCAATGACAGAAGTTAACTTTTTGCAACTGACTGAATTAAATAATGACATTCAAGCGTCATTAATCATTGTTTTTTTTAAAAAAAAACTTTGAAATAATATCAATGAAACATTTATAAATATTTCTATAAATATCGTTTTTGCTAGGTCCACTGGGGGCACAAAATACTCTGTGAATAATAATCACATACCATTAGTCAGATACATTGCTCTCCTAAAGCCTTGAATTCTACACTGACATTATTTTTCAACAGTCTTTGAAGTCTCTACAAATCAATAGTAAGCACAATAATTTTTGGGTTGTTTCTTTATTTGGAGGTTCTTATTCTTAAAAAGATCTGATCAATTTTGAGAAAGTAAATAAAGGAAACACAAAGAATTACTTCATCAAATTTTAACCTTTTCACTTTAACACTTAGTGACTGCCTAGATCAAACAAAATTAACAAAGATATATAGAGACAAATGCTTTTAGATTTATGAAATAGCTATAAACGGCATGAGAAAATGGGAAAGAAAAAAAAAAGAATGTTGAATAACAGAAGCAATAGGCGGATGCATTTGTCATTACAGTATCTAGACAAAAAAACAATTGCAGTTTTTGTCTAAAACTTTTTCAAATGAACTCTCAGCACATTATGGTGAAATGAAGAACATTTAAAAAAAAAAGAATAGTTAGCTTTGCAGTTACATTTTACGTGTATTTTTTTTTACAATGAGAATGTGCATTTTGAGACTATATTTCTCCTTGCAATCACACAAGAGATGTAGAGTGCTGTACATAATATAAAAAGTCATTAAATTACACTAACAAATAAGGTAATTACAGGAACAACAGGTTTTAGTTGTAAGCCTGATATGGAAATATATTTTTTTAAAAGTCACTTAATTTTTTTCTATAATTCAAGACTGAATATTTTGGAGCAATGTTGGCACTAATCTGTTCTAGTCATTTCCTTAAAGACTCATTGTCAAAATATTTTTTTTTAATTTTTGATCTGTGTCACCTCATAAGTTCTAGTCATTTTCATTGAAGACTCATTGTCAAAATATTATTTTTATTGTTGATACGTGTCACCTCATCAACAGTTAAGAAAATTCAGCTTCTGATCAAGTTATTTTTATGGCAAGCAATGAGAAACAGGATGAATGTCATAAGATGAAATGGAACAATAAATAATTTAAAGCAGTTGATATTTACAAGCTACACATCCCTTGAGAGATATGAGTTGGTTAGCCTACAGAAATATAGTTGGGACAGCTCAAACCCTTTCTTTGTCAAGGTATCCTTTTTTTTGTGTGTAGGGAAGTCATGTAGGAGAAAAATTGCCATTTTACTGTGAGCTTATGCTCAGCCCATGCATACAAATCAGTAATATTATTTATTAACCTTTATACAATTTAAATTAACAAAACGAAAGAAATGTAATGCTGATAGAACAAACTCAAGTGAAACAACCCAATAAAACACACTGTGATAGCAATATATAATTCAAATCAATGTTACTGATGTTAGTTGTTTCTCAGCATGAAGAGACACAAGATAGTTACAGGATGAACATTTGTTAAGGGTAGTAACAGTTAGATTTTAATGTGAAAGTGATTCATAAATTATGTATATAAATAGATGGAGATGTAAAACAAAAACTCTTTTTTTTTTTACAAACAGTATACAAAAAAAAGTATACAAACTTTTGTTCAGTAGTTAATTCTATTAATGTGTATAATATTGAATATATAAATATGATGGACTTGGTAGCATGTGGAAGAAACTTTGCTCTAACCTCCAAGCACTGTGAATAAAGTGTTAGGTTCAAAGTGCAAATACATATATTCCCCATTAGGTAAGATACTTGGGCTTAAGTATGAAGTATAACTTGTTGGGTTGGTCTGCTAAATGGGGCATGTCAGGCCAAACAGTTTTTCCTTCTGTAAACCCAGTGTCTTGCCATTGACAACAGTCTGACCATGTCTCATGTACTTGATAATTGGTGTAAGCTACAGAGGGATTATCTTTATTCAAGTAAATAATTTATATTTATTTTCTTAGCTGACGACATTAGACCAACTGTAGCCATGATGTAACTTATACTGTTGACAACAGTTGGTATTACTGTAGCCATGATGTAAGTTATGTTGACAACAGTTGGTATTACTGTAACAAAGATGTAACTGATACTGTTGACAACAGTCGGTATTAATGTAGCCATGATGTAACTTATGTTGACAACAGTTGGTATTACTGTAACAAAGATGTAACTGATACTGTTGACAACAGTCGGTATTAATGTAACAAAGATGTAACTTATGTTGACAACAGTTGGTATTACTGTAACAAAGAGGTAACTGATACTGTTGACAACAGTCGGTATTAATGTAGCCATGATGTAACTTATCATGTCAATAACAGTTGATAACATTGAAACTGTGATGATATAATTTTAACGCATCTACTCATTTCTATCCTTTTCTTTTATGCATGTCAGAATCTTTTCAAGACTGCAGTAGTAAAATAATATAAAACATCAAGTTAAGCATTAAAAAAAAATATATACAACACAGAACCAGAGATTCTCTGAATGTAACTAGTCATCAAAAATTAAACCATTGCATTGGGGACCACCATTCAATAGAAAAATTCACTAACTGAAAATATCAACATCACTTTAATGCAAGCTCTTTTAACATTAATTATAATTTATTCAAAGTAATATAGTAGTTAACACAATTTTTTGTAAGCTCTCCACAAGACTAGTTAAATATTAAGATAATAGATCATGTCTGGATTCAGAAATGTTGACCCGTAGCGAAAACACAATAGCACACCCATAGCCAACATAACATGGAGAGAAATATATCTCATTTATTTATCTAAAAAATAAAAAAAAAAAAAAACTGGGAGTTAAAATCAAACTACTGCTACAATTTAGAATACATTTTTTTATGTACCACTTTTATAAAAATAATTAAATGATTACATAGTTTAATGTTGTTATGAAAGTTTAATCAACAAGTAAAAAAATAATTAAAAGTTTTAATTAAACTTCTACTCCGTTCATGTAATACCAGAGACATTTAAGTTGCTTCCTGAAGATATAATGAAATAAATTTTTTTTAAAATCAGCCCTTCTCTGAAAATCATTAACATGGTTAATTTGCTTTTGTAATTCTAATATCTAGTTTGTGTTCTTTCCTAAGATTTTGTTGTGGCCAATATTCTAGTACAGTGAGTGTTCAATCACTATCACTGTCACTTCCTCCTAGTGTTATGGCATCTGAGCTGTTTAAGAGTCCCTGACGCTGAGCCTGCTCTATGACAGCCTGATGGCAGAACACGTACTGGTCAGGCATTTGTATGGAGAATGCCCTCTGTGATCTGATCCTTCTGACAGTCTCTTTCACATCAACAGTACCCACATGTTCGAGGCGCCGTAGGCAGATGTCAACAGTAATAAATGTTCCTGGTAGATATATTTTTAAAAAATATATATATATGAAGACACAAACATTAATTCACACAGACACACACACACACACATATATATATATATATAAAACTTACTAAAGGAATACAGGGTACTGACACTTTCATATTTAATAATTCGGGGCCACAGGTCCCTTATCCATCTATTCTTATACATAAGGTTTTACATGGATTAATGCTCTTGACAAAACTTTGCACACAAATTCTTTATTATTATACTAATTCATAAAATATACTTTTTGGAGCCAGGCTGAATTTGTTGTTTCTTATATGAGCAATATAAATATACTAGAATTATTATCAATAGCTATGTCGAAGAATTAATTGCCACAAGCTTCTGTAATGGGGAGGGGGTGGTACAAATTTATACAGGTAGTCCTCGGGTTACGATGTTGATGCGTTCTTAAGAAATGTTGTAGCCCATTTAAAAAAAACCACGGTAAAGTATTATATGTACAGTCTAACAAATATAACAGTTAATGACATAAAAAGTATTTAAATAAAGATTTTAAAATTCCTTAAAAATGGGAAAAAAAGCTTTAAAGAAAAAGATAAAAAAAGAGGCAGAGACTGTATAAACAACAAAAAGGTATATGTACTGAGACTGAGCAAGCCACTCTTCCTCTCCCTACAACCACAACAAAGCGTATTTTTCCGCAGCGCACCAGAAACATAAACAAATGAAATATACTGTAAAGTGCTATAAAAAATGAACAATTCCTTAACACAGAAAAAAGAAGTATTTAAAAATAAACGATTAAAAAAAGACGAAATGACTTGTAATATTATTTTTATATTTTTATGGGGGCATGTTCATAACCACAAAACAGCACAAGTCCAGACCGGAGTAACCTGAGGACTCCTGTGCAAATGTAGCCAATGTTAAGGTTGCCTTATTATTTAACTATGGATTTTCAGAAAATTTTAATAAA
Source organism: Radix auricularia (assembly GCA_002072015.1). Taxonomy (NCBI): domain Eukaryota; kingdom Metazoa; phylum Mollusca; class Gastropoda; family Lymnaeidae; genus Radix; species Radix auricularia. Next base: position 643,039 of record MUZC01001480.1, read on the forward strand.
TAAGCTAAATGATTGATTTTAAGCAAATAGCATTCTGGCTGTAGTTAATGAAAAAAATAAGCACTAGAAAGAAATTTAATTTCTAAAAATTACAATTCTAATGCTGACTTGACAAATTATAAACTGAAGTTTATTTGAAATATTAGAGCTTTAAAAGTAATTGTTTTAAAACCTACATATCTTACTTAATTCATAAGAAAGCATTTAAGTTAAAAAAATGATTGACCCTTGTTAAAAAAAACCAAAGGAAACGAGTTGATTCAGAGTACATACCAGTGCGCCCTATTCCTGCACTACAGTGAACAACAATAGGTGGCCCTAAGGGGTGACCAGTCCATGCACCACCCATTTCTTTTGTGGAAGCCTCCTGAATATTTCGAACATGAAATAAGAAGTCTAAAAATGGAGCAGCTGGAGGCACACCATAATCTGGCCAACTTGTGAACTGCAAGTGAGTGATCTGGCAATTTTCTCCAGTCTGTAAGGGAAAAAATAAAATTTAAATGTTAAGTATCTTAAATTTGTCACTTAATGTGTAAAATTACAAATAATTTAAATATGTAAGTTGAAGGTCATGGTATTGGGAACTAAAATATATGTAACAGATGTCTATTTATTGAGCTGCTTTTTCTTAATTTATTAAAAGTGTAGAAGATCTGTGTTGGGGGTTTCTAACTTAGTGGTTCATTCACTCCTCTCTTTTAAATCAGCAACAACATGCCACTCAGGTATTCAATTCTTTATTTGATACACTTTCTCATCTGGCTGTGGTTAGGTTACTTGGTGCTCAGTCTACGTTCTGTCCCATGTTCTAGTGGCACCCCAGACTCCTGCTTCTTGGCACCCTGGCTTCAACTCGGTGACTCCCTGGATACTCTCTCGGCACCCTGGCTTCCTACTCGTGTGTCCCTGGCTTTGTTCCCCTGGTGTAACATTTCCTTCTCCTAATATTGTCCACCCTGGTTACCTGGTGTTTAACCCCTCAGATTACTGGATGGCCCGAGACACATACCCCAAGAGGTGATAAATGACCAAGCGAGTTTCTGATTGGTTGTAAGTACAAACTTTCCCACAAAGTTATTTAGGTTAGTGAAATACAAAACTTGCTTCTACCCCGACTTAGACCCTAGGCCAATCAAAGGACAAAGTTTCCCCCATGTTCTCATTGTGAATTTCCCGCTTCCTGTACATCTATTCAGCACGATTATAGCCAAAAATATTAAAATGAATGTTTCTGAATAATGACACTGAAATAAACCCTAATCTGGGATCAATAAACAGACTTACATTTGTGTTGTGAAGCATGAGAATGGTCTCAGTGTAATCATCATTTTCTATAATGCCATTATTAAAGACAATAAATTCTTCAAACTGCTCATCTGTCTGTTCTTCACTAGGCCAGTACTGACCACACTTCATTCTTGACCTTTCTATAGTTCTGACAAAATTAAGAATAATAGTAATAATGATAATTAGAGAACTTAAATAGCACTGTACCTCAGCAATCAGCTGGGCTTACAGAACTTCACATAAAATAATAACACATATTAATAAATGCATTCAATTTAAAACATTCATAACCTCATTACAAAAAACATAATGACCTGATGGTGCACCTAAGCTACGTTTATTATTTAGAGAAATGTTTGTTAAGTTGAGGCGCATCAATAAAGTAACAAGATAATGATTTTCGAGAAAATAAAGTCACGGTGAAATATAAGAATATAATAAGTAGCTCAGAATCTTGTTTTACTCAACTATTTATGTTTTGTTTAATTTAAAGACTTAACTTCTATTTTACTTTTAATCTATAAGTTTCAATGCATATATGGCAAATGAACTACAGTGAGTTATGGAACTGACACCAATGTAAAATAAAATGTTGGGATAAGCTTCAATCAAAAGTATTTAGTTAAAACTTGATAATAAAAAATGCTTTATCAAAGACATTGTATTTAATTTTAAACTTCACAATTTATTTAAAGTGTGATGGCTGATTGCCATTACATGTCTTTATAACTACAATTATTTTTTATACAACAGGGTTAAGCTGATATCAGAACTTGACAAAGATCGAGTATGGCATAATTTGTTACATTCTCTTGTTAGTTCTGAGTACTTAAGGAAAGATACTTTGCTACCAATAACGGACAGTTTACCACTTTTTTTAAAAGTGATTAACAAGCTGTCTTAACCTCAGAATGCTCTAAGTACATTTTATCAATAAAAACTTAACATTAATAAAGGTTATATAAAATTTTACCTTGTTGTCATTACAATGACTCGACACTGATTGTGCCAAACCATTCTCCAAAAATCAACAAATGTCTTAGGAAGAGGTCCTGTATTGGAAAATTCTCTTTAGTAAACATTTTAAACATCCAACAGTAGTTTTACTTCAATTTAACACATCTATCATATCATATAAAATGAGAATTATTGAGCCATTTTCAAAATTATATTAGTATTTTGGCCATGGGAAAATAACATTTTTAAAAGTGTGCAGAATGTGATGAAAGTTAAAACTGAAGCTCAAAATTTAGTTTTAACTTCTATAGGTCATTGCAATGAAAATAATGTGTTAAGGGCCAAATGTTTTAGTTTAAAAACTGCCCTCCATGATACAAAAAGACAAATATTTAATACCTCAAAAGTGAAATTAAATAGTGCTTTTAAAAAAAAAAAGATAATAGTCAAACCTTGTGTTGAAATAAATGCATTTTTTTGCATGAAACCATCAACGTAGTTAGCATTGATGTAGTCTGATGTTGGGTCATCATCTTCAGATACTGGAAGAATAACTCGACTATGATCATAACAAAGCACATCTGTATATCGGTTCTTTGGTAGGTTAGTTTTGATTCTGTTGATGCAGGCAAAGTATAAATATAAAAACTAATTTCTAAAACATCAGTCAAAATTTTTAATTCATAGAAGAATTTCTGTGTACGAGTAACATAAGGAAATGGATGCTCTATAAAATTGTGTTATGTTAGAACATCTAACTGAAACCATTGATGTTTGATTATAAGGGATAAATAAAAACATTCAACTATTCTATTACTAAAAAACCTAAAATAAATTGTTTTATAAGTTTTGACGAGTCTTAATTTTAAAAAAATTAAATTTTAAACTCTGATCCCAATGCAAAATTATTACATATAAGCTAGACCAGAGAAAATCCAGTTCTTAAAAGTGAACGGTAGATCTTTTACTGGTACAGAATGATTTAAATTTGTACAAATTTAGTTCATTTCAGAAAGACTTGGTAAAACGTATGAATAACACTTTATTTAACATTTTGCACTTGTTTACTTTGAAGTATTGAAAGTTCCAGTTGGGGCTTCCATTTTGATTGAAGCATATTCAGCAAACAGTCCTTTTCGTTTTAAAGTATTGACTTTAGAAAGAAGTTCTTGAACTGTTGTCCCAGCACTATCTGGCATATGAATGGAGTCATCCAGGATATTAGAGCCAGAAGATGGTGGTCGTTTCTTACAAGGCATGCCATCTGCGGCTAATTCACTGACAGCAGACAGATCTGAACTTCTTTTTCTAGATTCAGATGTCTTGCGTTTCCGATTGACTACATTGTCTTTATTTATAACTGAACGGTCATCACTCTCTGCGTCTTTTTGGTCCATGTCATCAGAGTCTTCCTTCTCTTTCTCTCGATCCTCGTTTGTGTGCTTTTCGTTAACAGTGTCTTTTGAACTCTCAGAGTCAAAATCACTTATACGATTTTCAATGTCAGTTGATATGCTACGGGACATTGATCGCAGAGCAGCGCATGAAGTGGAATCACAAGCAGTAAAATATTCACTGAGTTCTGGTTGTTGGTTAGTGGCACAGAGGTAGCACATTTGTAGCCAGACTCTGTGACATGGTTCTTGATTGCCTCCTAGCTGTATTGGTAGAGTTTCTTTAGGAACATAGACAGTCAGTTCAGATACATTTACAGTATAAACCTGAAAAAAAAAATTGATTTCCTGAATATTTTAAGACAAAATTTTTTTTTTGATGTATGCTTTTTGAAACCTGGTAAACACATAAGAGAGGAACATTCTCCGAAATATATATGACCAGACAAAGATAAATACAGAAGGAGAATATGGACCAATCATGAATTGTTAAGTTTATAAAATGATCCCACTATGGTAGCAGAAATAAAAAAAAAAGGGCAGGCTAGACAGGAGAGAATGCCAAATGACAGAGGAATGACAAGGGTACATCACCAAAACCACAGAGGAAAACATTTCTGAGACAGACCTAGGCTTAGATGGGTAGATTAGATAATGTAGAAAAAGATCTACAGCAACTGGGAATCCAAGCCTTGGTTAGGTCTAAGTGTAGGAAAGTAGTGAGGCAGGCCAAAGGCCTACATGGACCATAGGGCCACAGGGATGGATAGATGGATGGATGCTTTTGAAAGAAGAGAATAAAAAGAACATAGCTGAAATACTCTACAATGTGATTAGCAATGTTAAATAATACTTTAATCAATACTATTTTAAAACTGATAATTACCAAAATTTTAGTAAAATGTGCAACTTGGTGTTATTTTTTAAAGAGTAGAAAGTGCAGCCAATATCTTGAGCAAGAATGACCATAAGTCTCAGTAAAAATTCTGTATCATACAATTTCCAACTAACAGAAAAAATATAAATCTGAATTACAAAGACGTTCATTATTAAATTCAAAAACTTTCATGATACTGAATGTTACTATATTGATTTTTGTTTACCCTGTCTCTCAACTTTTCCTTCACAAAAAGCCTCAATATTTTAAATGGGGCCTTAAACCACAGTGGAGCTGTTACTATCAACACACGTTTCAATCTGGCAGGATAAGCACCCTAAGGAGTTAAATAAATATTTAAAGGGCAACATAAGAGATGCATCCTCTTTTTAGAAAAATTATTATTATATATATATATAAAAAAAAGAAATATAAAATTCTAATTACTTATTAAATTTTGTTTACTGCTTATATTTCTGAGGATAAAAAACAAAAATACCAGATGTAAATAGTGGTATGAGGCTAATTTTTAAAAAAAAGTTAAAATGAGTTTTGTGTATATTAAAATAAAAGACTTACTTTTAATAGATTAAGGATTTTAATGCTGAGATCATAGTCAAAGTTGGCATATTTGGAATCCGTCATATCATAAATAAAAACAAGTCCATGACGCTGAGTTTCAATACTGAAAAATATATGATAATATATTCAATGATATTAAAAACAATTTTATGGCTTTAATATTCTTTGCTAAATGAAAAAAAAAGCTTTTCAAAAAAACAAATATAAATTTCCAGTAGTAAGTTTTTAATAGACACAGATACGCTTCTCTCTAACTTTATTTTGATATAAGTGTAAGAATCAAAAGCTATAGCTAGTATCTATCGAGAGTCATTTTGTAAAACCTCTCTAAGGCAGCATCCAGTTGGTAAATAAGTGACTTTAGCACAACTGTGTGTGTAGTGTGTGGAGGATAATGAAGTCGAGCTGAAAACAATGCAACTGCTGCTCCAGTGTTGTCTCTGCCTGGCTGGAAAAAAAATTATGGATTCTGGGTATATGTTGATAGAATAAATATGATATTAAGTCAGAGCAGTAGATACATAAATGAAGTGGACTCATGTTATTTGTATTTTAGAAATAATTTATGACAATTTTAGACGAAAACAGCATCAGATTCTTTGTTTTATTAATCATTATGCATCAATAGTAATCTTCACTTCAGAGCATATTTACTTGAACCAACTTACATACCAGCAATGTAAATTTTTCAGTAATTAATTCTTTTTGAAGAAATTGATCATGTGCATCTATTGAAAGCAGGTCTTCTTTTTCTCGTGTGGACTGGGGACAAAAATACACATTACTGTTACTTAATGCAATATCTTATTTTACATATTTTATAAAAAAAAACTAAAAAAAATGCAATAAGAATTTTAATTAAAATTGCCAAAATTATTATTTTAATTATATTACCTCATGTGCAAAAAACAAATCAATAGCTCTTTTGAGATCAAATTTTCTTGCCATAAGAAACTTGCAACCTGAACTCCATGATACAGGGGATCTTTGACGGCTTTCCTGTACAATATTGATTTCCTCTAAAAACTGCTGAATGGCCTGTGTTGGAAGTGGGTAGATAGAAGATTTAAAATACAGACACAAATGTATGTATAAATAAAATATAAATGCTACACATGTTATAAATATATAACAAATTTTAAAAATTATTTTCACAACGTTATTTTCATTCTTTGTGTTGTAAAACAGGTGTTATTTACCACCATCTCCCAAAAATAAATAATAAAAAATCAAATTTATCAGTCAGCTATAAGTTAATGTATTACAGTATTATGTTCTTTTTCGTTTAAATATTATAGTTAGCTTTAAAATTTCAATTTAAAAATTAACTCTTCTACAGAAGAAACAATATATTAAACCAAATGGATGCTAATAAAAAAAATCCAATCACAAGAAGTAAAATCAATTCTCAAATTACAATCTGATTAAAAGGATGATTTGAAATTATTGATAAACAATGAGTAGAAAAGATTACTTATTAAGACTTTATTTTTTTTATTTTTAAATAAAAATTAACTTAGTATGAATTTAACTGTTGAGCATGTCAGTGTCTTCATTGTGTTAGTTGGGTATAACTATTAACAAATTTAAGGAGAGAGAGAGTTTTCTTAACATATTTAAAGTTACACATCTAGTAATGAAAAATAGAAGAACAGTAGAATGTTAAGTGGATTAGTTAAACAATTAGATGATTGATAAGAAGCCCTGTGTCTTTAAGGTGACTCACTGCAACAACAAAGAGCTCTATTTATTTTTGACAGTGTAGCAAATATAGTATGGTTAAAAACAGAAACTTTTCAACAAACATTTATGTGTGTAATTAAGCAACTGAACTAAAGAACATTTGATTTTAGACAGTGATTCCCCCAAAAACCCAGTACATCTATTTCTTAGTAGTTGGTTACATGACTCACACCTCACCTCTCAAAACTGCCACACATTAAATAGGCACCTGAGAGTTAAAACTAACTATCTGTAATGTGGGAAGACAGAAGACAATAATTCATTTTTAAGATTTATATTTTAGAATTATAATAACAAATGTTGCAGATGCATTAAGTTTGAGAAAGGAAAACAAATGTAAATCACTGATTATTTCTACTTATTACAAATATTTGAAAACTAATTCTGATGCTGTAGTTCAACACTTATAACCTGCTGGGTCAAGGTCTGATGTATCTAATTTAGGAATAAAGAATATCCAAGTATTCTGCTCGTTTCACTTTCATGTCCTAGGAAATTATCCTGTAACTTCCTGCTTGTCAAGTGTACACTAATAAAAGGTTTTATTGAAGAAATGTTAAATGCAAACTTTTCAAGAGATCTAAACAGTGTTTTTTACATTTTAAATCTAGATAGGGTTATCCAAAATTGGGCATTGTCTGATAATTTTATGAAAACAATTATTGTTTATAATAAGCTTAACTTTACAAGCCAATAATTTTCCATGGAAATACCAGAATGAAAACATCCTGGACAATAAGAAAAGTTTGAGGATAAAATGATATATTCAACATTGAAAGCTTTCTTTAAATAATAAATAAGTTAATAAAACATGCAATAATGAAGAGTGAATGTGATATGGAAGGCATCCATTATTATGACTGAATACACTGCAAAATGATATGCACATTTTATTTTCTTCTATTAAGAGTAATATGTGCTAAGATTAATGCATTAATAAGATTTCTGCATATGATTTTAACCAAATATTCATCATAACAGATCTGTTAATGTATTATTTTAAGTAGCACCATTGAACATTTGAATGAGTGAAAATATGAAGAAATTTACCCCCACCCAAAAAAACAACAAAACAAAACAAAAACTAAATTAATGCATCTTGAATATATTAATTATACTGAATATTATTCATAATATATGTATTTGAAAAAAAAAAGATTTCTGGCAGAAATTCAACATAGAGATCTGTTAATGTGGTATATCTGTATTTATAATTCTCTACCTGGCACAACCATGCGGGATACTGTGCATGCAAGCTGAAGAAAACGAGTATGGGGTCAACTAAACAGAGTTAACGGTTGGCAAGTGAAGGTAGTGGAGGGATGGGGTATTTATTGAGACCAATGCTTTTTGTTGTCAAATTTGTTGTTCCTTCACAACGTACATGTCTTTCGCAGTGTATTGGTTATTACATCCGCCTGACATGCGGAAGGTCATAGGTTCAAGCCCCAGAGGCAACATTTTAAAAAAAATTTTAAAAATGTTTTATGTTTATGCCCATTCTCTCCCCTTTTCTTAGCAAACATAAACACAGCTTTGTGTTTATTTCATGTGGGGGGGGGGGAAGCTTTGTTCAATGTTATACCAATTCCTTCATCAGGTAACCATCTTATTCTATCAATCACATCTTTCTGGGAAAAGATCACAGATGAAGTTGTTGCTCTCTTGCTTGGAAACATGGCTGTTAAAATTGTTTCTCAACATTGGGATAACTTCGGCGACGAGCTCTGTTGTTCTCAGTGACGGAAACGTAGACATACACTCTCAACAACATGCTCAGTACATGTATACTTCATGGGTATTTTGTGGCGAGGCTGAAATTTTCGCGATATTCCAAATACTTCTAAAAAATGCTTTGCCGATCCCCCCAAAGTTCACTCACGTTGCCAATTTTTTCGTGCTACTGTTTTCGTCTGTATACATGCTGGCGTTCTTGGATCAACAGCTGTAGGTTTTTCTGCCTTAATTCTCTCCCCCCCCCCCCCCCCCCAGCAGCTGTAGGTCTAGCATCATAGCAATATTAACTCTTAAAGTTGCAAAGCGTTGTAATGCGTCTCTTTCCGCTACCCGTAAAGCGTCGTAATGCATCCCTAGATACCACTCTCGTTAGAAATGAGATCTCGGAAAGTAAAAACTCTTCAATGCTTGAAAAATGATGTATTCGACTTCCGGCAATGGCGGCCATTGCCCGCGCTGGTGTTATCGCTTGATTCGCGATGTTTTTTGGTAGTTTTAACAGTTTTTTTTTCGAAAATACGTTTTCGCTATACTTTATTACTAAAATAATAGTACTAAACTGCAGGTAAATATTGTTTTAAACTCAGTACGGTCTTTTGAATGCGTAAAATAACCATTCTTAGCCTAAAAAATGAAGTCAGTATGACAATAATACTATAAATGGATTTTGCACAAATGTTTTAATTTCATAACCGGTTGATCGTATTACGGGAAATCCTTACGGGACTGAGGCGGAAGTTATTGAAAATCCTTATGCGACTTTAAGAGTTAATAAATATCTTATAAACAAAATTTCTCAAATTCTATATTTTGTTGGCTGAACGTTCCTAGACATAAAAATCATTTTGAATTAACAAAATTAAGGTTGTTAAGACCGCTCGTTTTTGAGGACCGGCTAAAAAAAGACCGGTTAACCGCTCGTCCTTATAACCCTAATGTTTTGAGACCCATTTGAGAACTAAAAAGAGAATGTTGTCGCCTGGCGTCGTCTGATGGCATCAAAGCCCGCTTTCCCCGCTTGCGTTCAGCTCTTTCCGCATTGCCCTCAATTCATAGCATTTTTTTTTAAAATCCAAAAAATTAACTAAACAGTGATGGTTAATTGTCTTTTTTATACTTTATTTTGAGGACTCGTAGTTCACCGGTCTAAATAAGAGGACAGGTTCAATCGTTTGTTAAAGTTAGCGAGGTATTTTTCATTAGTTAACCAACGCCTCGCCCCGTCCGTTTTGACGTCATGTTTACCTCTCTTGTGTGTGATGCCGATCAACTCGCGTATTAAAATTAATAATATAAAAAAATTATAAAGCTACAGAGTAAACAATGATGATAAAATGGAATTTATTTTTTAAAAACATATTATTTTTCAATCGTCAACTCGCCCCATCCGTTTTGACGTCATGTTTACCTCTCTTGTGTGTGATGCCGATCAACTCGCGTATTAAAATTAATAATATAATAAAATTATAAAGCTACGGAGTAAACAATGATGATAAAATGGAATTTATTTTTTAAAAACATATTATTTTTCAATCGTCAACTCGCCAGAATAATTGAATTTTGCTACGCACACGTTCCCCCTCCCCATTTTTTTTCCTGTTCAAATAGGGTTTGAGCTACACTCGGCATACTATTAATGTGGTAATCAAATGCCTTTGACTAGCAGGAAAACTGTCACTAAAAGACCGAACTCGAATTTGTGGACAGATTAATTGCCCGGTATCTTTGCTACGTCTTTCAAATACCTCTCGTAATATAGGTAACTGTACTTCACTAAGCGGCGTGAGCCAATAAGTTTTTGAATGCCTGAAACAGACTATAAACCGGTGATCAAATAATGCGGATAGGTCACGGGGTCATATGCTTTTATAGCTTTCTTTGTCTTTATAAGAAACACACTATAATTAATATAAATAGAAACAGCCTTGGCCTTGACCGTTGTTGACATCAAACGCACACTGTGTTACACAGTGCCTCGACAACTAACCAGCTGGTTCGTGGTATCGCTTTTAGTCACCGTGACAAAGCGAGAGGGAGAGGTGCGAGGCGCGTTACGGCTTGTGTTGTTTTTTTCACTACATTACCGCTAGTTTTTTTGTTGTTGTTTTTTTCTTTTCGGTTACACGGTCCTACGGTCCTGAATAAAGATGACCGGTCCTGGTCTGAGGACCGGTTAACCGTTAACAAGCATAAACAAAATATAAATTTATCTTTCAGTTAAAAGTAATATTCAATTTAATTTTTAGTTCATAATTACACAAAACTATATTTACTTTTTATAGAAGCATGAATGGAATCCTATTCATTAAGCGGTGGAGTGTGTTCCGAATGCTTTGAGTTTGAGATTAACTAATATTATAAAATTATTTTGACTCCTTCATTTTCACACACACAGTGGAGGACTGCAATGACAATAGGTTTTAAATAGCATGCCTAGATATAATATTATTGTTTCTCTTACATAGTAAGATAGCTAGTGGAATACTTTTTTTATGAGTTTACAGAATTTTCCATATAAATTTAAATAAAAATTTTAAACTATATTCTATATCTATAAGCTGATGTCAAAGGAGTTTCAACTTCAAGTTAACATCGTGGATGGGTTTTTTAATTGCAGATTTGAGATGGGTAGAATGTAAAAAAATAATTTTAATGGAGATATATTTTTAAAAATGCATTTATTTACAAGTACAAATGAAAGTTGTCCAATCACTAATGTGTACAATCACAATTAATATTAATAAGCATGTGTGACAGTGGTGTAGTTTCAGTTTCAGATTATTTTGTACTAGACTATACACTCTATTAATATTTGTCTGGGTAAGTCGAATCATAGGTGAATTTCATTAATTTAATAAATTAAATTATAATTAATCATTCATTAAATCATTAGTTTAGTCATTAGACTGTAACTGTAACCTACATTAGGCTCATTACTCATTAGCAAGTTAGAGATATAGATTATATTATAATACTATATTATAGTATAGTAACAGTAACAGTTAAAGATGCGTAAGTTTTAAGTAAATCATAATTATTAATTAAAATCATCAAATCATTTTTAAAATATGATTTAGTCAAGTAAATAATCAGTATTTTTATTTAGTTTAGTATTTACTATTTTAAAAATACTATTTTATATAATAAATAAATTATCTGTGAATCTGTCACTGTCACTGTCAGTTTCGATTCGGGTCTCAGATCAGAAAGGCGGCCACTTTTCAAAACTGACAAAAATATGCACACTATTGCAAAAAGCAAAAAACATGCTCATATGGAAAAAATTAAAATGTTAATATATTTTAAAGTTTTTCCCCCACCCCCCCTTTTGATTTATATTTAATTTTATGTTTTACCTTTTCTTCCTGTTCAGTAAGATCAGCGGCCATATTTCCTGTTACCAAAATTTGATATCTCCATTTGTTAGAAAATGTCATGTCGTAATAGCTTCTTCCAAAATTAGATGCAAGAACGCCTTTGAAATATGCTAAATACTCACATTACATTGCTATAAATTAAATATTATGGTATATTTTATATTAATGAATGAAAGGATAAATTGTGTTGAAATAAGGGAATAAAAAAATAATTCCTAAAACGCAAATTTACGACAAATCTTTTTCACAACATTGTGACGTCACTGTTTATTAACGCCATATTTAGACTGATTTTCACAAAGACTGAAATTGGTTGTATTTTTCCCCCTGCATATTCTTACAGTAGATCTTAGAAACAATTTACACACTGATTTTTTTTCCAAATAGACTCTTCTGACTTGCGATAATGGCTCAAAGCCCATCTGGTAGTGCTGTAAAAGCTCTCCAACTCGAACTTAAAAAGATTCAAGCTGAACCAGTGGAAGGTTTTCGTGTCAAACTTGCCAATGATGACAACATATTCGAGTGGGAAGTTGCAATTTTCGGGCCACCAGGAACTCTGTATGAAGGGGGTTATTTTAAGGTAACTTTTTGAAAATATTCGGCTTCTTGAATGAAAATCGAAATGTTTTATTGGTTCCTGATCAACGTGAAACTTATATTTCATCCAAGTTTCAATTATAATACTTTAACTTTAACACATTAACTTAATTATTAACTATTAACACTGTTGGAAGGTATAATTCATATTTCTTACTAATTGATCTGCAAATATTTTTTTTTAAAATAAGAAAAAGAGCTTCGTTCTAGGTAGACCTGCATATTAAAAGGGGCCGTCCATAAATGACGTCACGTCACTGGCCTGGGGCAGGGAGGGGTCAAGCATTTGTAACGATGGGGAGGGGGGGGGTTAAAGAAATGTGACATCACATCAACAAAAAAAACGCGTTTCATTAAATAAAATTTCCACATTACTACCTTAATTCAGTCATTGAATCATTGCTTGCAATTTATTTAATGACGTTTTCAATGGCTTAACTCGTGTTATCTGTCAAAGTTATGACCAACTACAAGGTATTTTGATACAATTTTTCCCTCTGAACATGAAACCAAAATCATAAAGTAAACAATCATTATGACCGATTTAGTTTGTAGTTTAAAAAAAAGCGTATCATTTTGTTTAAGCTTTCCTATTATTTTTTGGAGTTGGCTTACGGCACTTACGCGTGGGTTACACACTTTTAATACTAGTTTCTTCCAAAAGAGACGGTTCGGCTTATGAATGAATGGGCTATAGAACAAATATGTAGGGTAGTTATCAGTTGAGACAAGCCAATGTCAATGTTGATTTTTTATATTATTTTAAATCTCCCCCCCCCCACCCTTTCCTCATTCCCTTTTCCACTCCAATCGCGACCATGTTAAGAAAGTACCTAATCTAAATGTTTTTAAAAGTATATTTTAGTTGTTCAAATATATTTAGTGCTAAAACAAAAATATATGAAAGATGTTGTTGGTTTTTTTTTTTTTTTTTTGGGGGGGGGTGAAAATAATTTGGGCTTGATTAAAAATTTTTAAAGGTTTGGTTTGTGACTGGTTGGTGATGTAATAACTGTTACCACCTGCCCACAGGTGTTCATGCCCCTTGCTGAAAAAAATTAACAAACTTGCGCCCATTCCTTTGTGTTTCTTGTGTAGGTCTAGGAGAAAAACTGATTTTTAATAAGATTTACACAGTTGTCAGTATGCAAAGTTTATCAATTAAAAAGGTACTACCGCCATCAATGTTCCCTTTAATCTGTGGTTTCGCTGCCACATAGTTCACTTGCCGATGCCGCTCAGAGGTTTAGAATAACCATGCAGCATATTGTGTAGTGTTGCACACAAAAAGGGATGCTGTGCAACTTTGCTCCAGACTTTCTTTTACTTTGGTGCATGGTGTTGGCTAGGTTGCATTGTATAGCAGTCATGACCTCGAAAATTATGCAGCGTTTTTGTCCAGTACCCACGCAGCTACATAGTTACTTTAAACTATATGTGTTCTGAAGTTGTTGTGACTATAGGTCCTCAAATATTTAATTTTAACCTATAATACTTTCATGTGACTCTAAAATTAACATTTCCTACAAAATAAAATTGTGTGTGTCTTCTAACCTCAATTCTGATTTTAAAATAGCTCAAATATGTAGCCGAGGTGTAAATTTTAAATAATTGAGAACTGTTAACTTTCAAACAGGAAGTAGACTTAAAAAAACAATAAAATAATTAAATAAATTATCTTAAATCTGCACCCCGAGTTGCAGCATCTGCACTTGCTGGACCTCTTTACAAATTTTTTTGTTGGCAGAAATATACTAATACTAAATTCATACAGCCTATTTAAATATAGGCTAGCTACTATTTAGTTTAGGCCTAATATCACACATCATTATGATAATGATAATCATTTAGTCTATTATAGTATAGGCATAGGATATGATATTAAAATATTAGAGTTGTTAAGACTTCTTGTTTTTAAGGAACAATTAACTGCCTCTTAGTGTTAACGAGGTTCTTTTCCTCAAGTTCTCAAAAACTGCAAGAGAATGATCAAATTCACTATAATTTATCAAGACTCCCCACTCTTCTTGGTCGTTAGCCAGTGATGTTAAATGTGCCTTGATGTCACCACCACTAGTTTTTGTCTCTCTTGCTTGATGCCTGTCAAAAAAAAAAAAAATCACAAGGCAAACTTAGAAGTTAACAGTGAAAGGAATATTTTTTACAAAAATACCTTATTATTTTTTAATCATTGAGTCGACAAAATCATATTTAAAAAGCAATAAATGGTTTTTTAGGATTTTATGATTTCAAACCAAAAAGTAAATTCTGTGTAATCAACTAGTAATGATGAATTGAACCTATGCTTAACCGCTTTGGACCGGTTGACTGGTCAGCTAGTTAACCATTAACAACCTTAGTATATACCATTAGTTTTAATGTGTATTAGTATAATTTATTGTTAATTTTAATAGAATCATAATTAAAAATTTAGTTTTTATTACTCTCATTAACTTTGTAATAAGTCAGCTAAGTTCTGCAACTGTAGCTAGTTAAATTTATGTAATAGTAGTAGTAGTACCATAGAGTCAAGTGTGAAGGGAAGCACAATAATTCACAATATGATCACTAATACAGTGATAAAATATTGTTCTTAATTGGGGCCATAAATCCTGAAATTTGATCACATTAACTCATCACATAATTTGGAGTTCTGATTTTACTATCTATGACTATGGCATTTTATATTGAAATATTAAATTATTAAGTTCATGTCAGTAAAATAATAAAGTGAGTCACTGAAGTGAGAAAAAACTGTTCATTTCGTTTAAGACTTTATAATATATTTGTTTGTGTTGAAGTTAGACTAGAATTAGTTGATTTGTCACAATTTGTGATTATGTCATGTTTAACCTTATAAGTTACATTACATATAGTTACTGTACAAGAAAACATATTTTAAATAACTATGGAGCAAAAAATTCATGTGTACATAAATATATGAAATTATATCAAATACTCTTTTACAGCTACATTATATCTGAAATATTATTATAACAAGGCACCCTTGTTGAATTTAAGTCTAAAATCATTTAGATATTTGTTCATTGAACTAAGCTATAAGCGTAAAATACAGAGTGTGGGTCATATTTCTTCCTTATTTGCATATTTTTTTACAATATATTTTTAAAAACATTTCTTTAAAATCTATTCATGCAGTATTTGCTTAACATGTACAATGTTTGTTTTTTCCAATATAACTGTCCTTTTCAGGCACACATGAAATTCCCCCCAGATTATCCTTATTCACCACCAACAGTGAGATTCATTTCTAAAATGTGGCATCCAAATGTTTATGAGGTTAGTAGCTTAGTATATTGTGTTTTAAACTATAAAATAATTTGTCTGGTTTTTTAGTACATTTTATGTTAACTTTAGCCAATTGCTGTGACCAGTCATGAAAGATGCATACCTCATTTAGTTTATATTTCTACTTTGATTATCTGCTTTATAGCTGCTTTTAATTTTTTGTTGTTAAAAAAAATTATAAATTGAATGAATTTTGCAAATGAATAACCTTGTTTTTAGAATGGTGAAGTATGCATCTCAATCCTGCATCCTCCAGTCGATGACCCACAGAGTGGTGAATTACCTTCCGAACGCTGGAACCCCACACAAACTGTCAGGTACTAATAACTTTACACTCTACACGCACAGAAATGTGTAATTAACTGGAATTTTTATGAAAATAATCAAACGAAAATTTATGCATAGCTCTTTTAAAATTGTTTCTCTTTTACATTTTTTGATTAATTATTTTTTAAATGTTTTCTTTACAGAACAATTTTACTAAGTGTTATTTCCTTGCTTAATGAACCAAACACCTTTTCCCCCGCAAATGTTGATGCTTCAGTAATGTTCAGGAAATGGAAAGAATCGAAAGAAAAAGAGAAAGAATATGAAAATATCATAAGGTAACCTCGACACTAATTATTTATAAGAACAAATAAGAAAATAAAAAGTGAGAAAAACCTTTATGTGTAAATGGCTTTTTAATAATGCAAGAATAAGTTATGATTTTACTTAAGTAACTTCTTATAATTCTAAAACTTATCCATAGGACATGCATAAAAATTAAATAGGGTAATTGTGTAAGTTTGACATAGATTACACCTTAAATAGAAAATTTTTATTGGTTGTGTGTTAAGAAATTATATTCCTGTTGAATTTTTAAGAAATAAAATAAAAGTATTATTTTCAGAGGCAGAAACTTATTTATGGCTGACTCATTCGTACATAATAAAATCCTCAGCAGATAGTTAAAACTGTGGCCACCTACCTCCTCAAGTCTGGTTCCTTACCCACAACTATTTAATTAATTATTCATTATTTTAACCCTTCTAGTACCGGGTGCGTCTCTTTTCTGTTATAGGTATAATGGATATAAACACAAAAAAACAAGGTTATGTCCTTTTGCTGCAGTCTCTGTCAGAATTTTTAACCTTAGTGGAATAGTCAAATATTATTTTGCTTTTTAAATTATGAAAATGGACCAATTATAGATTATTTTGTGAATCTGATTTTTTGTTTCCTAGTGATGTTTTAATGGTGACTCACTCACTTGCTAAAACTAATGCTGTTAACGGTTAATCGGCCCTCATCTGAGGACCTGTCCCATTTAATCAGGACCGGTTAATTGTAACTTCATTTAGTCGGTATTAACGTATTATCATCGTCAGTGTAGGGCCCTGGCATGCTCCACCATATCCTTCCATTCGGATCGATCCATGGCTTTCCTTTTCCATGCTCGAACCCCCAGCTGGTGTATGTCCATTTCCACATCACCAGTCTTGGGCGACCAGTGAGTTGTCTAGCCCCTGGTTTCTGTCTGTAATTTTTGGTGCTCTACATTCTGGCATCCTTTCAACATGTCCTGCCCAACGTAGTCTTCCTTTTTTAATACTTGTGACTATAGGTGGATCTTTGTACAGATGGTGTAGTTCTTGGTTTGTAAGAATTCTCCAAATATCATTTTCTATCGCAGGGCCATATATTTTCTGGCGGATTTTCCTCTCCCAAGTGTTGAGCAGGTTCTCTGCCTTTCTGGTCTGGGTCCAAGTCTTATAATAGTGGTGTATATTATTTTCTTTGTTCCCTATGAGAGGTTTTTGCTTCTTAGAAGTTTTTGTAAGCTGAAGTAGGAGCGGTTGCCTGCTGTTAACCTTTCTTTCTCCTCCAAAATTATCTCATTGTGTTCGTATATGGTTGCCCCTAGATATTTCAAAGTAGCTACTCTCTCAAATTTGTGTTTGTTTATAATAATGTTATTATCTGCTATTGTGTTTCGTGACATAATCGTGTAATTTTTCTTTGGTTCGTTTATAATGAGACCAACTTATGCAGAGGCATTTTCAAGTTCCTTGAAAGTTTTAACTATGTCATTACGGTTTCTATCCAGGAGCGGTATATCGCCTGCATATGACAGGTACTGAAGTGGTTGGCTATACAAGGTTCCTTTGGCCTTTGTTCTGTTATGCCTCTCTGGAAGTAGTTATTTATGGTTCCGCTGGAACTGACATGTATGTTTCTCATTTTCGGTCTGCGTGTCGACACACATTAGTGTGTAGTGAGAGATTTATTTCTAAGTGTGTCGTGAGATTTAGTAAAAATATTTGAAATTTCTAGGGTTGTGAACTCTGAAGTTATTATGAAATTTTAAAATAAAGCAAAACAGTTTTTTTAATAAATCAACAACGAAATGAGTCAACACATGTTTCTTGTGGGGCAGGACGTTAGATACTGTTGTTGTCTGTGTATGCCATTTTCTTTTTTTCATTCTTTCTAGCGGTGTAATTGGCTTGAAAATTTTCATTCGGAGTCGTGAAAGTTTTCTAATATTCTTGGTGTGTAGTTACCCAAAGATGTTTGAGAAACACTGCTATAAATCATCACTGTTTACTTAATTGTTTGGAAGATTAAAAAAAAATAATTTGCTGAATTGAGGGAATCTCAAAAAGAGAGCAGAACACAAGCGAGGGAAGCCGGCTTTGGTGTCACCATCAGGCGACGTGAAAATGTAATACATTCTTTCGTTGGTTTTCAAAACATAAGAAAAATATGGAGCGGCGGTTAAACTGGACTTTTTTTAAAAACAGTTAACCGGTCCTCAAAACAGCCTTAGATAAAACTTATTACATTTTTATTGCTTTCAACTTTTTTATGTTAAAATAAATGTTTTTATTTAAAATTAATTATATAATTTATGTTATCGTCCTTTGTCATCGACTTCATCTTCTCAGAAAACAGGGTCATGGTCTTCTGATACATCTTTTTTTTAAAGTCTATTTTTTTAATCATTTCTACCCTTGTCTTATTAATGTATTTATTCATGAAAGAAATATGTGAACCAAAAAATGAACAGCTTTGTTTACATTCTTATACATTTCTGAACAGCTAATTAGCTTCATGTTGTTATTAATAGTTTAAAAACAAAAAGATATTTTGCAAACCTATCAAATTTTAATTCATTCCAAAATAATGTCCGGGCCATGGGGAATAATTAGCAAAATAATATCTGGTACTCAAAGGATGTATTGCCAAAAGGGTTAGCATTCTCCAACAATTATGTAAGTATTTTAATTACATTACAGCAGTTATTCAATTAAGAAAATCTTTCACTATTGAAAGTGATCATGACATGTGTTGTCCCCAGAAAACAAGTTCAAGCCACAAAAGAAGATGCAGCAAGAGACCAGGTTCGGGTACCCACAACATTACAAGAGTATTGTGTCTCATCTATACCAGCTCTTGACAACCAAGTGGATGCTGATTTTTATGATGATGATTACGTAGATGATCTGGATGCTGATGAACAGGAGATGTACCATGAGGAGGATGAGGAGGATTCAGGCAATGAAGAGTCTTGATGACATCATTAGTCTTCTTGTCTACTTCCTCTCAGTCCTGTGTATGTAGGCGAATGGGCTGTGGGGGTCTAGGGATAAGTTGTGATGGCATTGGTGGTCGCTAGTGTTGTTATATAGTATAAATGAAACCAAAAAAAAGATTTGGGGAGTCGTTTAAATTGTAAGAGAGTTACACCCAGCTATTATTAATTGTATTTTAAAATGTCTTAAGACATATCTGTAAAGTGCATTTTCTTCAAATGTAAGTGTTTTTGAATTTCTCCTAATGTTTGAAAAAATCATGGATTAGTTGCTTTGGGGCCTACAAAACTGACACACATGTCTTCCAGTTGCATAGCTGTCAAACCTAGCACACACCACAAGCCCACTTTTCTTCTTTACCCCCAAAGTCCTCGCCCTCTTCACATTACCATTGTGATCACAATTGATGGCATATCCACCCTCTTTCCTAAGGACATCATGATAGTTGAGAAAAAAAAATCCTTGAAATGAACTCTTTAATGGAGCTGATTAAAACCCATTCATAATAATCGGTTTTTGTCTGATTCAGCACAAACTAAATCATCTAGAATTTCTTTAGATTTTGCTTGTCATAAGTTTGAGATAACCTTAGTTAATTAATTTTCACATATTCCCAACTGAACACCACAATACTAAGCCTACATACAAAAGCATATATATAATTTTTTTTTTTAAATTAGCTTTTACTTATTTATTGATTTCACAAATACTTTCAGCCTTACAGAGCTCTTTTTATGATGTAAAAATCGAGTTGTCATATTTTAATCACCATGGACCGATGCAGGGATAATATATTTACCATTCCTTCTTTTTGTTTTAAATTTCTTCCTCTGCTTACTAAAGACAAATATCTCCACAGCCAAATATTAAGTTTGATATTATGTAGGGAAAAGATACAACTGATTGCTCTTTACTTTATATTTAAAAATATATTTAAAATAGTTATAAAAGATCAATACTATGGAATAGCTTTTTTATTCAGAATAATTTTTTTAAGCACTTTAAGTTAGAAGTTAATATCTAAAGATGTCTATCATAAGCATCTTTTAATGCTATTTTTTACATCAGTAGTTTCTAAATTTTATTTGCTGAAAAAGTAGCTTTAAACTTTAAAAGAAAAAAGCAAGTGTTTATTTTTTAAAAAGTAATTTTTTGTTTTGACTAAACAAAACTATGTAAAAAGAAACCATCAAATTGTTTTAAAGGAATTTAAACAATTTCATCTGCTTGGAAGATATTGATCCCTGAGAATCCTTGGATAAATATATTTTACCTAAAATTAATCCGCCTTTGTGATATTTAACAAATTTTCAATAAGAAACCACTCTATTTTTTAAAATGCAAATTTTTCACTTCCTTTATTTTAAATGTTAAAAGAAATTCTGAAAATTAGCAATCCATTTACCATGCATGCTAATTAGTAATAGTAGTAAGGGTAATGTTATAAGACACTTGCAGGGTTTAGGTTTTACCTTGGGGTTAACAGTAAAGAGCAATGCATCATTTTCCTACATATCCAGTGGTTGAAAAACAATTTGAGCTGATTTAATCTCATTCTGGCATCATCATCCCAGTTTTTTTTTTTAAAATCCATCTCATTAAGGCGGCATAATTTGTTATTCTTTATACAGACATCGACTCATATGGCGTTTCAACAGTGTCTGACAAAGTGACTGACCTTTGCTTTTTGTAATTTAAAGGCTATGAATTGTTCAAGATAGCTAGGCACTTTTTAAAAATAAAATTTACAGGTGAAGACCTGTTTTCAGAGGACAATTCACTCATTCACTGGTTAATGTATTTAATTAATTTCTTTTTTAAGTATAATGAGTGGCTTAGCAGTGATGATATTTGGATACATAAAATATCCTTATTGAGATTAGCTTGTTGCCAGAAGGGCTTGATATCCTAATTAGTTGGACAAATTTTATTTTTCAAAGGTGTACAAAAGAAAGCAGTTTTTTTTTCTCCCCATATTATGCCATTCATTCAGATGTACAAATGTAACTTAGGACAATTGAAAAATTAAGAATGTCTCCTGCTTTTGGCTCTGGTTTTATATATTTTTTTTTATAAACTGAGCTGCTTGTAATCAATAGGAGGATGTTTTATTTTTCTGGGTGGGGATGGGGAGATGAATAATGTTTAAACAATTTTTTTTTTCGTACTGCCTTTAGTCCAGATTGGTAAAATGATTGGCGTGCTCTCTTAGTTTGTTTTCTCACATTAAACTTCTAACAACAACAAAAAGCTGTTTCAGCATTTACTTTTGTTTCCTTTTTATTTATTGGACTTCTCCATGTTGTTAAATAACTATTTCAGTTTGAATTCATATATGTGATTTGTATAACAGTAGACTAGCCTGATCCGTTAATTAAAAAAAAAAAATTACATTGTAGGATATAGTGCAGTATACATTGTTTCAATTTATTTCTCATACTTGTCTTTAATTTCAAACGGTTTCTTGCATTGTGAATATGTCTAACGAAGCTTTAGGTACTTATTAATATTATGTTTTGATTTTTTAATAGGTAAATGTGTTCATCACTTTGAAAATAGTAAATCCCAGTTCATAAGTCATTTTTCATCCAGCTGATAGAAAGCACAGTTAAAGCTAGCACAAAAATGAAGTTTAAACTGACAGAGCTAAAACCTGTGTGTACTTAATATTTTCATGTTGAAAGTTTGAAGAATGATCCCACAACCCTGTTTACTGCTCATTAGAGGGTTATGGCTCATAAGTTAATGAATAATAAACTTCTTTTAGGGTTACTAAAGACATGAGAAATATTGATGATTTATTTTGTTTTTAAATTACTAGAGCTGCCTTTTTTTAGTGTGAGAAATTTATTAAAACTTTCAGTACACAAAATGATGTGCAGTGTTTGAGCTTTTCTTTTTGAAAATCTTTTTTTAAAAATCTTTTTATTAGAAGGAATATTTTTTTGGTTTACTTTTATTTCTGTTTTAATTTCTTTGTGAAAGTATACATGATTAAATTCTTCAATGAACTGTTAGATTTTCTAATTCTCATATTTCATGGCTCATGTCAGTTTTAAAGTAATAGAGTTAATATACTGATCATTTGGTGCCTGCTGTTGCTTAGAACAACAGTAGACCAAGTCAAAAACACAAAGATAGCCAACCTCATTAAATATTTGCATTCATTCTTCTGGTGTTTCTGCATTAAAAAGATGCCTAACATTTTGCAATATTTAGACGAAGAAGAAGAAAAAAAAAGATTCATGTTTTTCTACTTGTTTTTAGTTCCAGATTTGATTATTTGTTGTTTTCTTTTTAAGTTGCATTCAACAATTGTATTTTGATTAACTGCTACTAAGTGTTGATGTCAACTTTGTGTCATTACTTTTATCCATCATCTGATCAACCAATGATTTTTTGTGTTTAAATGAATGTTCTGTCATGAAGACCTTCTTCACTCAATTACATTAATGGTTAAAAAAAAAAAAAAATTCCATGCCCTTAGCACATCTCTTGTAAGCAACAAGAACCATTAAGACAAGCCAAAGCCATTTTGGAACACACATGATATTCAAACACTTGCTGTTCTTTTCGTATAGACCTTGAAACAAATTTAAGTTTATTAAAGCTCTTAACATTAATAATGAATAACCTTATTCCCTACTTATTTAATTGATCTCAGTGTCACCCTTAAATTCTGTGTAAAGATTGTATCCAAAAATGCTAAGGTTATAATATTTTTTTCTCACTCTCATTAGTCTCATGCAAAAAGTCCCATGCAAAATAGCACTGCATTTGATAAAGATTTTAAAGAATTAGTACATGGCAAGTTGAATTTGGTATACAATTGCTTTCAACACATAACAACAATTAAAAAAAGAGCGTCAGAATTAAGGTGAGTCTAGTGTGTATTTTCAGACTAATACCTCTATAATATTTAAGGTAACATTTTTTTTTAGGAAAAGCAAGTTAAATGCACATTTGTCTCTAAGGCTAAATTTCTTAGGTTTTACTGTACAAATATTTTGTTTGATAACCAGCTGTGGAGTTGTAGCCCTGTTTCAGTAGTTCTTGTTGTGTAGTGTTGAGGATTCAACTGATGTGTGTGTATTTTACCTAGTGTTGGTATGCAAGATTTAAGCAGTACATTGTTTAATTTACATTTATGGAAATTTGAATATTAAACTGAAAAATGCATGTATTGATTTCAAATAAATGTCTTTTCTGAAGATATGAAAAACCTTTTATTCTTTTTTTTCTTTGTCAGTTATATATATACGAGCAAAATACCCGTGCTACGCTACGGGGTAGGCACAATAAGAATAACTTTATTTGGTTTTGGGTCTCAAATTCTCCTTAAAAATGAATGTAAACGCATCTGGAAATTAGGGTAGTGATAAATCAAACCCCTTCTTAATAAAAACATCGATATGTGTGTCGAGAAAAATAAAAATATTATTAATTTAAATATTACCCATCACTTTTGGTATTTCTGCTTTAATATAGCATCATTATTATCATCCGTGGCTCTACATGCCATGTAGGGCCCTGGCTTGCTCCACCACATCCTTCCAGCTACAGCCCTTGTAGGGCCCTGGCTTGCTAACCACATCCTTCCATTCAGATCGATTGCTGGCTTTCTTTCGCCATGCTCGAACTCCTTTAATAACGCATGCTATATACTCTACCAAAATAACAAAAATCGTTAACAGTTACACAAATCTAACGGGCAAGGCTCACTTTCTTTTCACGTGAATCAAAACATGAAAACAATATCTTTCCACATGATTCCTTTGCTTCTTAGAAATAGCTCGCTAAACACCCATTTCATTTACAGTCTAAGCATGAAATTGGTTCCTGGCGAATAGGATATTTTTAGTCAGATAATATTTGTGAATATTGTGGCTATGGGAGAGTGGAAAAAATGGTTTATTTGTTGTAAAGGCACATGTTTCTTTAACGCGAATAGAAACATAAGAACAATGCTGTTTTTTAAAGAAAATGATGAGAAATTGATCTCCTTATAAATTTTATGTCAATCATTATATATTCCCGCTCATTTTTTCTAATAGTAACAATTCACTTTATATCAATTTTTATTCCCGTTGTATACTATTCATCTAATAAACTCATAACAGTTTGGCACAAAATGAGTTGTTGTCAGTGTGTTTTTTCGACATAACACGCACTTTCTTATGCTAGATCCTATTTATAAGTCGTAATACCCGTGATATTTCTTTACACTTGATATATTTACACCTTAAAGAACAGTTTTTACCCGAAGCGTATGTCATGCAATCACATTGTTCGAGAAATGTACCCAATTTTTCAAAATGGATGTTTCATCATTCGTTAGGTTTAGAGTAAAATACATGTTGTAAGATTAATTTTTTTCATGGGAAAAGCTCTCCAAAATATTATTTCTATTTCTAGGTTAAGCATGGCCTTAGTCAAATGAATATGATTGTTTTATGCGCCAGATATTAATTATGTGAATATTGATGCTAAATTAAGGTATGTATGAGTTAATTTGTTTTAAAGAAACACCTTAAATCGCAAGGTTTGAGCTGAAAATGTACCTTGCTGGTTTACTTTAGTTGTGCAAAAGTATTTTCTATTTGGTGGTTGGACACTTCGACCCCGGACGATTTGACCTCGGACTGTTCGACCCTGGCAGTTCGACCGCAGGACGTTTCGTCCCCAGGTCGGGTCGACCACGGACGGTTCGACCCCGGTCGATTCGATCCCGGGCGAATCGATCCCGGACAGTTCCACCACGGGACTTTTCGTTTCTAAACTGAGATTTTTTTCATTTATAATGTGCCACTTTATTACTATTATTATTTTAAATTAATTTTTGGTATATTATGAATTAGAAATTAAAAACAGAATTTCAACTAATATCCCAAACACACTTAAAAATGACCTACGTTAAATTGGGTTTTAAAGATGTATATATTAAAGTGGCGCAAAGATTTTCACTGTGATACAAAAAAAAAA
>MUZC01001480.1:675061-691931 GCA_002072015.1 Radix auricularia
TATATATATATATATTTGTTTGGGAATTTAAAATTGAATACAAGATTTTAATTCCATTACCTGGACTTAAAGACATCATTTCTGTTGACATATTTTTTTGGTTAGGAAATAGGTGCTGATTATTTGCCGCCCGCCCCCGCCCCCTTCCCTGATGCCTCTATGCCATACACATTAATTTCAGATCTTGTTACTTGTTAATGCTAAATGTCTGTTGACACTTGGTAGTTTTCTACAAAAAATACATATTTAAACATTAATCTTTAACTTAAAGAAAATAAAAATAATTTTAAAAAAAACTAAGAAAAAGAAGACGATTTTGATGGTGAAGGGAGACAGGTTACAGTTACAGCCAAACTCTGGCATTAAAAATTACATATTTAAACACATAAAAGTAAAAGCTGCAGTGATATTCAGAAGACCCCGAGTATTTTGATATGAGAGGGTGGGGGAGTGCGAATGAGTCTTGGGAGTGGCTGTTTTTTAAAATCACTTCTATTAACTTCACCGTCATGTCGTTCTTTCTGAGAATAAGTTGCTCGTGCAACCAGGAAACGCTATGTGAGTTTTCGTCGATCCAAACAAAATCTGATGTTAGAAACAAAAATGGTTGGGAAAGCACTAATATTAGAATTCCGAAAACAAGGTACAAATTAAAATAAAATGATTTATTAACAGTGAAAGCATACTTAAAATAAAGATATATGCAATTGAAATTGAACACAAAAATACCAACAGATTTTTAATATGCCATGATTTTATTTAATGAGATTCTCATAACGTTAAACACATGCAAAAATACAGTAACAAATACCACTAAATTAACATGTACCACAGTTTTACCAAATCTGCTGAAATGTGATAGTCCAGTGTTGTAACTAAGGGGTGCGGACCGGACCGCATCGTTTGACACTATCGCGAAGGATGACGTCATAGTTTAAAATGAAGTATGTTCCCGTAATTTGGCCTGACAGTGACTGGCAGACTCTGAGGAGGTCTATCGGGTATTAGTGATGGCGCGACACCATGAGTATAAGTAACACTAGGACGACACCACCCTAGTGATGCCTCTGTGACAGTCTAGAGTCTAGGACAAGATGGGTCAGAAAGAAACGTTATCAACTTTTAAAGGTATTGAGCCTGAGGGAGCTGATAATATCTGAATAAATCTGATAAAACTATTACAACATAAATGTATATAACGGAATCCACAGGAATATGTTCAACAGATCTGAAAAATGCACTACAAGAAGTTCACAGGGAGAAATGGGACAAATACTTCATCAAATAATATGAGAAGATTTTTCAAAAATGACCTAAAGTCTTTCCGATACATTAAGAAATTTCAAAAGTAAATTTAATTAACTTCACAGGGCTCCAATAGCAAGAAAATGGAGTACTTTCCAACAATTGAACACGAAAATGCTTTCCCTTATCAACTTATACCACCTCACCGTCATATAAACACGCCTCCGATGTAACTCTGCATAACAACATCTCTTAGGCAAGAAGAAAAAAAAGAAGAAAGGCCGTCCATCCCCTTCAAATTCCACGTCCATCGCTGTAATGTCACTACTACCTGCACCGTTGTCACACCCACCCCGTCAATACTACCTGCACCGCTGTCACACCCACCCCGTCAATACTACCTGCACCGCTGTCACATAGGCACCCACCCCGTCAATACTACCTGCACCGCTGTCACACCCACCCCGTCAATACTACCTGCAACGCTGTCACATAGGCACCCACCCCGTCAATACTACCTGCACCACTATCGACACCCCACTCTATGCAGCCTTTACTGGCGTCTTATAGACACGTTCTTCAATCAACATCCGCCTTATAGTAACGGTACTCAAACTAAGCTGCTGTCGTCTTCCGAGAAGATATCCAAGGAGACTTTGTCCACTTTTTTACGCATACTTGTCCTCCTGGGTGGCGCTTCATCCTCCGACGTGCTGTCAGGCTCCCCGTGCTGGTAGTCCGTGCTGTAATCTGACGTGGGTTCACTCTCTAAGTCCTCACCCTCCCTTGGCTCCATGTCCGCCGCCTCCTCACCGCTTGTCTCCGCCTCCTCATCACCACCCACCGCTTCTAGCTGCCCCTCCACGTCCACATCACCATCCTCCGCTTCACCGGGTTTTCCCTCCTCTTCCCCACCTCCCGCGTCCTTGAGAGCAAAGCGTTTCTGAAAAGCTTTAACCATGTCGTTTTGGCGTTTGGTCTTATCCTCTTGCTTCTTGACGACCTTCTGTTTACGCGCTTTAAGAGATGCCACCCTTACAGCTTTGTCCTAGAGAAGGTGGGAAGTGTGAATGAACAATACCGTTCAGAGGCAACATTATGCGATAAACATCGGATTTATTAGCGAACATCTTCTCAGTGGACTAAACAAGTGATAGCGTCTCTCAAAGTTGGCAAAATACAACTTTAAAAGCTGCATCTCAACCGTCTTTAAAAATTTAGCTTTTAATACACATATATTCATTGGCGTAGTTAGGGAAAGTGGGTCTAAATTCGAAAGTCCCCCCGGGCCCCATCCTTTTGGGGGGGGGGCACAAAAGGAGTGTAAATTATCCCATGTCATGATGTCGAATGTCAAAATGCAGCTACCCCCCTCCAAAGAAGCCAAGCTCCCCGGGCCCCCAAATCTTAAGCTACGCCACTGCACGTATTAAGAACTCTTTTACTTTTGTTAAACTGCTTAACAAGTTACATTTATTTACTTAAGCTCAAGCGTTAAATCATAAGAAATCCCTTTTACGTGTTTATGTTTTAATTTTGGACGCCCCTAAGTAAATCACCAGAAAGGATCCTGTTCGATATCTCTGAGGGACCTTATCTTTGTCCTCAAACGATATCATGACCAGGGGCCGTACTGTTAGATCAACTGGTTTTGATATTTACGCCTTCTTTTCAAACCCCTTCGCCCAACACATCTCCGAAAAACACATCGATACTCTAGTTTTAGGCGTTACCTCCTCGTCCTGACTCGAGTCGGTCTCTACGTCAGCATCATCTGGATCTCCGTAGTCAAGCTGTCGGTGAAATACAAGTTACAGTGAGATCTTTAAAAGTGTAATCTTCGTGTTAGCAATTCAAGAGATGTGGTTATGAACTATAAATACAAATATAACTACCAAACTATGTATATTCCCCTCCTCTCATAATTATCGTTTTTTGTATTCTTATAGTCAACTCAAACACTTTTCCAGCGCATTTTAAGTGGCGGGATGCTATTATATTTACTCACAGGATTCATGCAGGCCGTACAGACGTTGCCAAGATTGACGAAACACTCATTGCAGTAAGGAGACTTGCAGTTGACGCAGTGGACGAAATTCTCCATGTCACTGGCTTTGGCCTCACGACTGCAAGACAAGCAGTACTTCCTCTTTCGGCCCATGAGTTTGGTGATGCGCCTGTGAGACGGAAGAGGGTATGGGTAGGTCGGCATTGTTGAGTTAAATGTTTGGGGTTAAGGCAACGGGTAAGGGGGAAATCTGCAGGCTTTGGCGCGAGGGGTAACATAGCTTGTTACATAGTATACACGAGAGGTAACATAGCTTGTTACATAGTATACACGAGAGGTAACATAGCTTGTTACATAGTATACACGAGAGGTAACATAGGTTGTTACATAGTATACACGAGAGGTAACATAGCTTGTTACATAGCATACACGAGAGGTAACATAGCTTGTTACATAGTATACACGAGAGGTAACATAGCTTGTTACATAGTATACACGAGATGTAACATAGCTTGTTACATAGTATACACGAGAGGTAACATAGCTTGTTACATAGTATACACGAGAGGTAACATAGCTTGTTACATAGTATACACGAGAGGTAACATAGGTTGTTACATAGCATACACGAGAGGTAACATAGCTTGTTACATAATATACACGAGAGGTAACATAGCTTGTTACATAGTGTACACGAGAGGTAACATAGCTTGTTACATAGTATACACGAGAGGTAACATAGCTTGTTACATAGTATACACGAGAGGTAACATAGCTTGTTAAATAGTATACACGAGAGGTAACATAGCTTGTTAAATAATATACACAAGACGTTATATAGCTTGTTACATAGTAATCACAAGACAAGTACCATCAGTAACTCTTTTAATTAAAAAAAAAACAATTTTGTATTCTCTGAAAATCTGTCAAACTTAATGTAATGAAATACATTGCTGAATTTCGGTACCCTTTAAAAGAATGGTTAAAATGAGTAATTACTTATGTAATATACACAAAAAATGATGGCTGTTTTGATTTAAATTTTCTACATAAATTTTAAAATACTTAGGTCATAAGTTGGCCACAAAGTAATATGTTTGGAAAATGTAACTGTTGGGATAAAAATGGTCCAACAATTAAATCAGGTCACTAAATAAGAACCTCTTCCCAAAAATATTTTTTTTAAAAATGTGCTAATAACTATTATTTGAAAAGAGATTGGACTCACTTTAGAAGTGGAAATGATTTCTCTAATCTACTAATGAAGCTCAATTTTTCAATAGATTTTTCATTCTTAAATTTTCGCTGAAGCTGTCGCCTGGTGAATACCAAAAATCCGTCTCGAGACTGAAAAAAATGAAATAATTGTAAATGTATGTAAACAAAGGCTCAATGACTAAGTTCTAAAAATTACTTTTGCGATTAAAATGAACACATTATTCCCATCTAAATCGGATTTTGCCGTTTTAAAGTACAAACACAACACAAAAGTGGGCGTGAAATTTGGTTCTGTAATGAATACCCGACTAATCGTGCTATTAAATCAAGTTGTGTTCTCTATGGAAAAGCATATTCTCAGTAATACTACATTCACAACTCGGCACGACTAAAAAAATAAAGGATAGTATAGTTTGTTTTTAGTGTGTGTGTGTGTGGGGGGGGGGGGCGAGGTGATTTAAAACCATATACTGAAAGGGTGGGAAATATAGAAATACGGCGGAAAGCTTATACTTATATTAGACTTTAAATTGGTATGATACATTAAACTGTTTATTAGCCTACTCTTTTAGTAATTGACCACGACATTTGATTACTGAACTACCTTTATGGGGTAACCACAACTTAAAAATAGTTGGTCAGTTCGTATTGCAAATTAATTCACAAACTGTTTGCATTATTGAAATGAAAGAAATAGCCACGAAAAAAAAAAAGCAATAGCGGAGGCGATGTGAAAAGCACCTATGTGTTCAAGCGCCTTTAAAAATATGCAATCAAATTACATAATTAATACAAATCCAGATTAGAGCCACCACCCCTACCTGAAAATCAACCACACACTATTTTATGCCTCTAAATTATATTAATATTTATTGTCACACAGTCACACTCCCTTTCACACCATATATTGACTATTAGTACATCAATAGTTAAACATTTCCTTTAAAAATATTATGCAGAAAAGAACCGCTTGTGTTTTTTTTAAACACATTAATTTATTGCTAATTCATATTTTAATTTTGTTTAATAGCAGGGTTAGCTTTACTGACTGAGTGTTATCTAGAGATGAGTGCTTTTAAAAAATGTTTCTCATCTAAGGGGCCGTCCCTAAATGACGTCACGCGATTTCCGACTATTTTTTACCCTCCGACCCCCTCGCCACAAAAACTTACACCCCTTCTCCAATATGACCTAATAAAAGCTTTACCCCACCCCCACCCCAACTCACACACAATAAAAGCCGTATTTTCTGTTTGAAAATAGGCAAGTTTCAAATCACTTTTTTGTTATTTAAGAATATATTTAGCATAGGCTACAATCAAATATCGTAACGCGTTGTAAGTCATTTAAAACGTCATTAAATAAATTATAAACAATCAAAATTTTAAGTACAACTTCAATTTAAAACTGCTCGCTTTGAGTGACGTCACATTTCGTAATCACTCCTCTCCCCTTCCTTACACATCGTCACAAATGTGTGACTCCCTCCACCACCTCAAAAGCGTGACGCAATTTATGGAGGGTCCCTAATTGTATGGCAGTTCTAGCTCAGTTCTTGCATGAAAAAATGGTTGGTACCAAGGCATGAGACTTTTGTTTCTTTTAGTTAAACGCAGCTGGTCTTCTTTAAATACTGGTCTGAGCTTGCCTGGTCCAAAACTTCTGATTTAAGTGTAGTAAGTATCGTATTTTTCGGACCATAAGACGCACTTTTTCTTCCCCAAATAGTGGAAGGAAAAGTGCCTGCGTCTCATATTCCGAATTGAAGAAGTGCCTGCGTCTTAAGGTCCGAATTGAAGAAGTGCCTGTGTCTTATGGTCCGAATTGAAGAAGTGCCTGTGTCTTATGGTCCGAATTGAAGAAGTGCCTGCGTCTCATATTCCGAATTGAAGAAGTGCCTGCGTCTCATATTCCGAATTGAAGAAGTGCCTGTGTCTTATGGTCCGAATTGAAGAAGTGCCTGCGTCTCATATTCCGAATTGAAGAAGTGCCTGTGTCTCATATTCCGAATTGAAGAAGTGCCTGCGTCTCATATTCCGAATTGAAGAAGTGCCTGTGTCTTATGGTCCAAATAGAAGAAGTGCCTGAGTCTTATGGTCCGAATTGAAGAAGTGCCTGTGTCTTATGGTCCGAATTGAAGAAGTGCCTGTGTCTTATGGTCCGAATTGAAGAAGTGCCTGTGTCTTATAGTCCGAATTGAAGAAGTGCCTGTGTCTTATAGTCCGAATTGAAGAAGTGCCCGTGTCTTATGGTCCGAATTGAAGAAGTGCCTGCGTCTCATATTCCGAATTGAAGAAGTGCCTGTGTCTTATGGTCCGAATTGAAGAAGTGCCTGCGTCTTATGGTCCGAATAGAAGAAGTGCCTGAGTCTTATGGTCCGAATTGAAGAAGTGCCTGTGTCTTATGGGGCCGAATTGAAGAAGTGCCTGTGTCTTATGGTCCGAATTGAAGAAGTGCCTGCGTTTCATATTCCGAATTGAAGAAGTGCCTGCGTCTTATGGTCCGAATAGAAGAAGTGCCTGAGTCTTATGGTCCGAATTGAAGAAGTGCCTGTTTCTTATGGTCCGAATTGAAGAAGTGCCTGCGTCTCATATTCCGAATTGAAGAAGTGCCTGTGTCTTATGGTCCGAATTGAAGAAGTGCCTGTGTCTTATGGTCCGAATTGAAGAAGTGCCTGTGTCTTTGTGATTGTGACAACATGAGGTTCATGAATTCAGACTCTAGCGAAGAAGAGTTCTTGGAGTTTTCAGACTCAGACCTTTGTCTTTATGTGTTAATGACAGTAATAATTGTTCTCAATGCCACTGTTGACTGCTGTTCAGTTTATATGGTTCAAATATTATTCTGTTCTACTTTATTAAATATTTTATCACACTATTTGGTTCAGAATATTTTTCCCTATTTTTCTCCTCTAAAAACCAGGTGCGTCTTATGGTCGGGTGCGTCTTATGGTGCGAAAAAATACGGTATTTTATTTTCGCACCCCGGTCGCATTGTCAAACATACACAAATTGACATACTGGGAGACACTAAATGACTTACCGTAAGGTACCATATGACATACAATGAGACACCAAATGACCTACCGTGATGCATTAAATGACCCACAGTAAGACACCAAATGATCTACCGTAAAGCCATCAAATGACCTACCGTGAGACACCAAACGACCTACCGTGAGATACCAAATGACCTACAGTGAGACACCAAATGACCTACAGTGAGACATCAAATGACCTACCGTGAGACACCCAATGACCTACCGTGAGTATGTGATTGTACAGCCAAACAGCTCGAGCCCGTTCCCTGTGCGGGTAATAGATGGACGCCACCACATGTCTCAGACGTAGGACATATGCTTCAAAGATGGTAAGGAAGAGGCACAGGAGGATGATGATGAAGATGGTTTTGTAGGCCTGGAAGTTTGGGACGGAGGGATGGGGCAAGCACGGTGACGTGTCCAGGTCTAAGCCCATGTCGGACACAGGCTCCACAACACCAACCATAGCCTATCAGGGGCGGAGAAGAGCGGATATGTGCACTTAAAGCCTTCCTTGAAATGTTAGGCCTCAATAGTTGAAGTTTTTATTTTTATTTAAAAAAAATAAAGTTTAATTCCTTTAGGATTATTGTTAAAGAGACTTTGAAATTTAAATTTAAACGGTTATTCGACCTTAATGCTCTGGAATATGTGTCATGAGAACTATTTATATATTTTAAAAAATTATATGACTTAATATTTTAAAGTATTCCTTTATAATGGCGGCTTTGCAGTGAAATAATTTTCTTGTTAAAATAACTTAAAACTTATGGATTTAAAAATAATTTGTTGAATAAAAATTAATCTAATTTAATAAATACTTCAACTTAAAAAAAATAAATAACGAAGACGGTTATTTTTCTGATGCCTACTTTGTACATGTCCGCCATAGGTCCTTGACCTTTGACATGTAGCTGAAGATGAGGGGGGACGGCAGTACTCGTGCGGACATCTAAATGGCGTCTGACTACGTCAAGAATCCAGAACATTCCATAATCACAGACGATATAGTAACTGGCGTTGAATGCAGCAAAGAGCCAAAACAATAATCCTTTGAGTAATTTCTTTATCTGTGTAGTGGAGATTAAAGAAAAAATATGACATAACTACAAAAATATGTCTCAATAAAAACATATACATTATAAAAACATAGACATTATTAATTTTGTTATATGTAAAAAAAAATATTTAAAAAAAAATGATTCGAGTTTCTACTCATCTTTAAGAAATCAATAAAAAATTTTAAAAAGTTTTTTTTGTTTTTTTAATTAAAAAAAAAAAAAGGGATTTTTAAAAACCCGCTTTTATTCCAATGCACTAGGAGTAAAAAAAAATATTTGCAATTGAAGCTGGTTTTAATCTTTGTTAATTACTCAGCCTTACCGCACTTCTTAAAATTTAATCTTTGTTATAACTCATCCTTACCTCACTTTTTGTCATTAAATAAGAAAATGAAGGAATATATTTTAAAGTCTCCATAAACCTCAGAGGAAATAACGGCTCTTTGTCCATTTCAATTCTCTTGACATCAATCTGAAATTGTAATTAAAACTAATACAGTAAACGATTTTGTCCGAAGACATTTTGCTAAGAAGACATGTTACAGTGCATAAAATATTATAAAGACACATTATGTCCGCCTAATCACGTATTTGCTTTACAATTAATGGCTGATGATGCCAAATTACATGGGTTATTATCGTTTTTAAAAATCCCTTTATATTAACTTGTGTTGTCTGAACCCGTGCGACCGACCGACCGTGCGTGCGTGCTGGCTTTCTGAAAAAACTTTGGATCGATTTTAACCCATGCACTTTCTCGTAAGCTAGCGAGCTGAAATGTTGCAGGCAGACTCATGTCGATGATAAAAATTATGTTTCAAAATTTCAGATCTATCGGATTAATAATCGGAGTAATTGAATTATTGAATTTTAAAATTATTTTATTTATCTCTTTATACATGTTATTTTTTTTTAGATAGAGTGTTGTGGTGCGTAATATGTACAACAACCTTTCATCTCGCGCAATAAGGTGCGCATTATATTGACATTACCTTTTAAAAATATAAGG
Source organism: Radix auricularia (assembly GCA_002072015.1). Classification (NCBI taxonomy): domain Eukaryota; kingdom Metazoa; phylum Mollusca; class Gastropoda; family Lymnaeidae; genus Radix; species Radix auricularia. The sequence continues at coordinate 684,643 of MUZC01001480.1, forward strand.
CTATTCACGATCGGTGCGCATTATCTTAAACACGTTTTACGAGACATAACTAGAATTTTGTATTTTCGGATTGTTTTTCACTGCTTATTATAATGAACATCCTTTTATTTATGTCTCGTATATAAAGGATTTATAGTGAAAAACTTGCTTTTTTTTTACGTTTTTAAAAAAATATATATTCTTTTTGAGCCAGTTCATTTTCTAAAAACAATTTGTAGATTTAAAAAGTCAACAGTTATGAGTGTGCTTATAGTTTCTATGCTTTTGTCTTTGCGTAATAGAGAAGTTAGGAAAATTTTCAAAAATATAACAGACTGTCTATGCGCATTTTTAGAGGTAGTGCATGTGATTTCACAAATTAGTAAAGATGGTTTAGAAACTCGTTACATGTTTTTTATATTTATGGTATTTTTTTAATTAAAAAAATATATTGAGAAGTGAAATATTCTTTTTTTAAAACTGTGCTGCTGGTATCTTATCTGTCACAGACGCTCCTTCTATACAGAAGATTATTGCGTCCTACGTTTATATGTTCATGCAATCATAATTCTCCACAATTTTAACACATAAAATAATATAATAATACATTATTTTTGATGATTACTAATGTCAAGTAACATGACATATCAAGGTCTAAGTTATTCTAGATGCTCTAACCATGCACTGATCGTTTGCATCAATTGTTTGCACTGATTGTTTGCACTGGTTATTTGCACTGATTGTTTGCACTTATCGTTTGCACTGATTGTTTGCACTGATTGTTTGCACTTATCGTTTGCACTTATCGTTTGCACTGATTGTTTGCACTGGTTGTTAGCTCTGATTGTTTGCACTGATTGTTTGCACTGATTGTTTGCACTGATTGTTTGCAGTGATCGTTATCACTGGTTGTTTGCACTGATCGTTTGCACTGATTGTTTGCACTGATTGTTTGCAGTGATCGTTTTCACTGGGTGTTTGCACTTATCGTTTGCACTGATCGTTTGCACTGATTGTTTGCACTGATTGTTTGCACTGATTGTTTGCACTGATTTTTTGCACTGATTGTTTGCACTGATTGTTTGCACTGATTGTTTGCACTGATTGTTTGCACTGATTGTTTGCACTGCTTGTTTGCACTTATCGTTTGCACTTATCGTTTGCACTGATTGTTTGCACTGATTGTTTGCACTGATATTTTGTGGTCTCAAAACCTCCACTAATTAGTGGTACGCGACTAGCCAAGTTTCTGACCTCATGCAAATATTTGGTCAGGTAGAGGTTGTCGAAGTGGTCCTTGTGGACGTAGCCCCGCCGGTACATGACGGCCTTGACCACCACCAACAGGACAGTGAAACACATGACGTTGTCGACGATGGCCTGGATGACGTCAAACACGCTGAGTTTTTCTTTGATTTCTTTCAAAATGGCGTCTTTTATCTCACTGTGACAAAACACAAATGTGATTTTAGTCCAGTCACCGGTATCTTATCTTTTATGCATTACAGAAGCTCATTCAATTGTCGAAAATATTATTGCTTCTTTCGCATGTCCTCGGCTTATATTTAAATGCTGAATGGAACACAGTATACTTAACGTTATAAAAAGAAATAGTATATAGTTTTTTTAATAACATAAAGAAATGTGAAATTTCAAAGAATTTTTATATATTTTTAAAAAAATATTTATTTATTTATTTATTTTTAAATTTCAAATGGGTCTTTGAGAAAAAAATTTGCATAGCTAACTAAATCGAAAATACGAGTAAAGAAAACAAATGTTTATAAAACAGAAGCACAATCGATGGTCTCTTGAAGGTAAGATTTGGTCTGAGCATGACTCAACTAAAGAACAAGTTCACCTGAGCCATTTACCTGTATAACACTTGAAGGTAAGGTATGGTCTAAGCATGACTCAACTAAAGAACAAGTTCACCTGAGCCATTTACCTGTATAACACTTGAAGGTAAGGTATGGTCTAAGCATGACTCAACCAAAAAACGTGTTCACCTGAGCCATTTACCTGTACGGCCTCGACTGGTTCATTTTGTAGTGGAAGTGATAGTCGATGCTCACGTTGAAATAAAACATTTCTTTGACGTCGTTGACCTTTTCCATAATTGGTGGGCCGATCTGAATGCAATAAAGTTCAAGTCTGTACTTTTTATTTTGTCAAATTAATTTTTGACCTCAAAATTATTTTTTATATGATTTTCAATTTTTGTATGCCTGTAACCGTATCGTCATATTAAAATAAAAACATTATATTAAATTCATGGAAATCTTTGTTTACATGTACGTGTGTGTATTCAAATGCCTATTGAGCCATGACGATAAACTACATATATAACATTTGGTGTATTCTTAGTGAGGTTTTAATTATTGACAATGAAAGAATCAAGTAGTTAAAGCAGGGGTCTACAGACTACGGCCCGCGGGCCAGATGCTGCCCCTGGAGACCTTTTAATCACACAAGAAAGATAGTACTTTTAACTGTAGTTTACCTCAAAGTTTCGCAGATAACACTAGCGAAAGCAAACACCGCCATTTCTAGAAGTCGACTAAAGCTTCTCTGACTAAATGAAGAGTTTCTTCTCTCTATGATTTCATGATTGAAAGATACAGACACAGAATCGCAAGATTTACCATATTACACAACAGTAAGATGGCTAAGTTATGAGAAATTTCTAAGTAGAGTATTTCAATTAAGAAAGGAAATACATGACTTCCTAGAAAGCATATAAAAGTCACAGCCATTACTGTCTGATGAAGAGTGGTTATGGAAATTTGCCTTTGCTACAAGCATTACTGGTCATTTAATATTTCTGAACCTAAAACTACAAGGAGAGACAAATCTAGTTTCTCATCTATACAATCACCTAAAAGCCTTCAGATCTAAACTTGTCTTGTTTTTGAAACAAGTACAGGCCAAGAACTTGACACACTTGCAACAGCTGAGTTCTCCACATCATTTGCATGCGAGATCATCATAGACCTCCAGCTACAGTTTCAGGAACGGTTTAGTGACTATGATTCAAATGTAGAAGAATTGAGGCTTTTTCAAAATCCATTTGACGCAGATGCCGCCAGTTGCTCAGACGAACTGCAGCTGGAGGTCATTTATTTGCAAGCAAATGACCTCCTTAGGGACAAGTTCAAAGGACTTTGAATGTTTACCAGTTTTTGCCCAAGGAAGTCTTTCCTAATGTAAAAGTTTCAAGGTATCTTCAAACTTTGGAACAACATACTTGTGCGAACATAAGTTTTCGATGATGAAATACGTGAAGAACAATTTGACAACTAACTTTTCTGATGATAATCTCTGGTCACTGTTGATGTTAGGGACATCAAATCTAAAGCCAGAAATATCTACTATTTTGGCATCCAGGAAACAATTTCATTATTCCCACTAATACAGTAATGTGCAGTGTATCAATGTATTACTGAATAATATTAAAAAGAAAATTTAATATTATTAATGTTATAAATATAAAAATATTCAATACATAATTAAAAACAAATACATGTTTTGATTCTTTCTTATTTGGACCTCTAGAGTGTAGTCGGCCCCTAAACTGCTGTTTGACAGTTAACGCGGCCCTCAGGCAGAAAAGTTTGGAGACCCCTGTGTAAAAGTTTCAAGTTCTTGTAGGAGTATGGGTGGCGGGTGTTTGGCTTATGTCTTTAAACATTAAGATCAACACCAAGCAGAAAGATAATTGTCCCCACTTTCTGACTTATTGATACAGAAAATTAGTTCTAAACAGTAATCTATTTTGTGTAAGGTTTTTATTTTATTTGCTTTCTCCAAACCAGGTGAGTCAAACTGAGGTAATGTATCTATTTTAATAGTTTAAAGAATTCGCTAGAGATTTTTTTAAATTCTGAATGAACTTGTGCTTATGCCTAAGAATATAGCCAAAAAATGGAGCCGATTTAATTACGAAATTACCATTAGGAAAAATAAAGTAAAATAATTTTTATCATTAAATTCTTTATTCTTTGTTTTTTTTTAAAAATATAAATATGTGCCTTTCTTTTAAAGATTACTCTTAATTTGAAATTCGGCTAATATTCGCATTGCTGAGCTGCTACACACCTTTTCAATAACTAATTGTTTAATAGCGTCAGTAATCAGACACAGGAGTTCTCCGATTCTGGCCAGGTTACACACATGGCTCACCAGCCTCACGATTCCACAGATGAAATCAAATATACCCAAGGCGGAACAGCAGCTGTTATAACCGTCTTCAAACGCCTGCAGTCCCGCACATTTGGTATAAAATAAAGTGTATTTTATTCATATGCGTAATAAATGAAAAACAAAACAACACAAATTCTTTAAGAAATTACATAATATATATATATATATCATGCATTTTATATTTATTTCTTTAAGACGAAGGAAAGAACCATTGTTTAGGAAAGCCCGGCAAACTTTTCACATTACAAGTTAATTTTAATAATGAATTTATATTTTTTATAAATACTACGAACGCGTTCCTTGCTAATTGATTTCTTAACAAAATAACAAACTATCGTGCATTTTCAATCCATTAAATTAAATTCAAAAACCTTTTTACATTTTCTGTATGGCTGACCCATCCTTTCGTTACAGACATCCGTCATGCCAGCCAACCACTGGAAGACTCGACCAATGGTAGAGACGATCTCTTGCATGGCACGAAGCAGGCATTTGAACGCGTCGCGGACTTTCCCCGCAAATATTTTAATGTGCTCCATCATTGTCCTTGATACAGGAAGAAATTAGTGTGTCGTTTTAAGACATTTTAAATAAAATATTGTGATATTATTTATTGCAGGTTTACAAAAACTCGACCTATGTAACATTTGATGCCACCAAGCGCATATTATTTTATAATTATACAATCATATCCGATATCACTTGACCACGTATGCTTAATTCATAATTTGCATAGTTAAATTGGCACAAAGAAATGCTGGTACCACCATCTTGTTTTAATATCTGTTCTTGCCTTAAGGTTTACAAGCGTAAAGTTCAGTCTAAATATACAATCATAGTTACCATAAAATCACTCAAATTGAGTACATTAAAAGTTTGCAATGCCATTGTTTATACCAAGAACGACTTGAATCAGTTTCGAAGAACTGACCTTGCAAAAATCAGCTGTCCTTATAAAAGCGAGAGGTTAATTTATTGAATGGACACTACCTACTTGATGCAACCTGTTTCAAATAACTGACCATATAACTAGAATGTGTGCCTATAAACATCGAAAGGTTAATTTATTGACCTACCTGATGCCATCTATTACAGCCAGGAGAGGAGAGGCAGCGTTTTCTAAAAGTTCTCTCGTCTCGTTTAACGCCAAACTCTGACCACAGGTGACGGCGTTGGACAACACGTCCATGTTATGAGAGAAGTTCTGGACTGGGTGGTTAAGGACGAGGACCATAGCGTACATCAGAAGAAAGGACCTAAAAACAACCACATGATTACATCAGAAGAAAGGACCTTAAAACTAAACTACATGGTTCATTCGACTGAAGAAATGAGCTTGAAATTCATAAGGTGTATAATAGTAAAACTAAAAATACGAGAACAAAAATATGAGCCTTTTAATTTTGTAATTTGTCATTTGAGATTGTGAGTCGTTATTAATTTAAGAAAAGGTAATTGTTACCAAACTAGTTTACTTGATTTAATCCACTCATGGCTGCATGTTGTTACATCCAACCAGAGACACGTAAACGTTCATAGAGGTATGTTTCTATTGTGGGGTACTCAGTGATCCAACACAAGGAAATTTTCAAGGTAATTTTGCTCAATACTACGTACTTGATTGTTGAAAAGAAATCTCACTAACTAAACAGCGGATGATCTGTGATGCACTGAAGCAGTGACGTCACTAGGTGGTACGGTTGGGGCTGGCTGGTCCGGGTGACACCATCAGGGAAGTGACACCAAAATGTAAAATTCTGTATGTTCACGTTATTTGGCACGGGAAAACTCGGAGGAGTTCTATGGCTTAAGTCGTGATGGGGTGACACCTTGAGCTACCGCCCCGGGTGACACCAACCCTAGTGACACCTCGGCACTGAAGTCACCCTTTTTTTAATAATCCGAACGTAGTTTGATATGAGTTCAAATAAATAGGTAAGCAGTATACAAAAGTAATAAACAAAAATGTTCAAACCTTCCTTTACTGGAACAAAAGTTGGGCAGTGCAAGGTACACGATACAACGAACTCCAACAAAAAATGCCATTCCGAGTGATAGGAAACAGCCAAGAAAAGTACAGAGAATCAGGGCAAACTCCATGTTCGCTTCAAGCTGAAAATTTATTTTTCCCTTTTTAAAAATAATTTTTTTACAATTTGTAAAATTTAAATTTACATCTTAATTTAAACATATTGTAAACGTTTGGGTGTATTTTAGAAATGTAAACTTTTGGGTTTATTTTATAGAAAGGAATGATAACACACTTAATTCTTTCTGCGACCATCATTTAAATTATCTGCCATGTAGTAAACGATTTGGTATACTTTACGCATCCCTGAAAAGAGGACCGGCTTTAAGCATAGGCAAACTAGACAGCCGCCTAGGTCATCCGAGTAGTCTCATCATTGGTGGGGGCCTCGCACAAGAATTTTTCCATATTTTTTAAATTTATTTTTCTATTACATTTAGGGCCACCAAATTAACTTCGCCTAGGGCCTCCAATTCCCTTTATTCCGGCCCTGCTAAAAATGAATATTTCAGATCAGATCCATCGTGGGTCAAGGTGGTCGGTGGGTCGTGGTGGTAGCGCTCTCGACTGTCATGCCGATGGTCACGAGTTCGAATCCACACGAAGGTGAGGATTTGTTCTCGGGGCCTGAGGAGTCCCCGAGTCACCCAGCTCCGAATGGGTACCCAACTAGACAATAGTTAGGCGGCTGGGGTAATGCGTGGAACCCCTATAGCCAAGGCCTGTGACGGCTGCATCACCTGCCAACAGATCATCTCTCATGGCCTGTGGACGCAATTATCTTCTGCATAGAAGGAGCGTCTGTATATCTAAGATAAGAAGATAACTACATACCTGCATGCAGAGGAAAAAGTAGATACCCATGGACAGCAGAAGGCCAAATAAAAATCCCAGAAAGTTTTTCATTAACGTGTTTGGGTAGAATCCGTCCGTACAGCATTTAAACCCAAAACTTCCAGGCGCACAGCAAAATTCTCTGTTAGTAGTGACAAAAATATTTAAAAATTTTTAACCGATGTTTAATATTTAACTGAGGGACATTGCCTTGTTAATGTGTCAGTTTTTTTTTTTTTTTTTT
>MUZC01001480.1:691942-719131 GCA_002072015.1 Radix auricularia
GGGGGGGGGGGGCTGAGTTGGGGAGGTGCTGACGATAATGACACTAAACTACAGATGAAACGATTGTTGCTTTAATACTAAGAAATTATTTCCATTCCTATTCTCTTTCGTAAGCCTGTAAGATTGTCACAGAGCTAGGCTTCTTGCATGTCACTCTATCCCATCTTTCAGTTTAAACTTATTTCCTACTTAATAAAAGTTCTATAACATAAAGTTTTGTAGAAGACTAAATTAACCCCAAATCAAATTCTTATTTTGGTTTGTGTATGCGCTTTAAACTGTGGTTGACCAACGTGACCTCCACGAACGCATGTATTGCTATTTAAGGTGCAGCGTTGTATAAATCATGTGTAAGAGGTTTGGGGATGCCTGACATGATTTGAATTAAATCCTGGTACATTACTGGCAGGTCTGCACGCTTCTTGGCTTAGAACCCCACCCCTCCTAATTCAAAGTAAAAGTTCTCCTTCCATACAAACAATATCCTTCACTTGGGATACATGTCCCGTTCCAATAATAAGTTATACGCCCATATTTTATAAGGAAAACGTCGGAGTAAATAAGCAATGATACGAATAGACTTTCCTAACATTTAAAGTAAGAATAGACCATTTAGCACTGACGAAGTGAACGAATCTACAAAGACATTTCTACCCGACTGAAGATACTCCCACACAGCAGGGACAAAACGTCCTGCACATCAGCTCCCTGATGACGGACGACATGTGATCACAGCACTTCTGAGACCAGGTCTGTTCCGGTGGTAGACCCACCATCTCACGGATGGTGTTTACTTTCGCTTTCGCCATCCTCTTCAGGATCTTTCTCACCCTTAATGCCTTCATTATAACTTTAGCTTGCGCCATACTGGTATTTTGTCTATTGTCAATAAGCCTGTAGAAAGTCTATGCTATAATTATAAAGATTGTTTTCCGAGTTTAATGCAATAGCAATAGAATCTTGCAACAAAATAATTTGATTTTGATGCAGCTTTTTTAAGGGGAATTATTTTAAGCGTAAACTTTGATGACGTAAAACGTAAAAAAAAATATTTTCTTGAGAAAAAATAATGATAAAGGAAATTGTTGATGATAAAAGAAATAATAAACATGTAGATGTATGTATGCGATATTCCAGAGAAAATAAGTAGAACTGAAAAGTTTCACTTAAATTGATTGTGAGCCTTAGAATATTCCAGTTAAACTCCAGTTGGTGTTAAATTAGTAATTATACCTAAAGCAATTAACTCCAATTTAGAAATACAACACAAAGATAACTTAATACAACCCTCAGATAGACATAAAGATAAAAACACCTTTCTTATCCCGTATGCAAGAACAAACACATACACGTTTTCTTTCTTCCCGTCCGGTATTCGAGCGTGAAATGGGTTGCCTGAAGAAACCAGGAAAGCCAACACTTTATCATCATTTAAAACTCTAATAAGAATACAGGACTAAACACAAACCATAGATATACGCAGGACGCAATAATCTTCTGTACAGAAGGAGCGTCTGTAATATATAATATAAGATAAGATAAGATCTCACGTTTATCTGTTCGAAATTTAAGTTTTTGAAAACACTGAATTTTTAAATAGAGCTTTGTGAGTGTAATATGTTTTGAATAATGTACAAATGAGGGGCTAATATGAGCAGTTTTATAATTGATGTATGTAATTAAAGCCTAATATGATTGTTTTATATGCAATCGAGGACAATGTGTTTTAAGAACTGGCCTTTTATAGAACACCAATCAGTCTGTTACACTTTTGCCTGGATAACTTTGCCTCTCATGCTCGACTTGGCCTACTTGTAATATGGACCAATCAGTTATAGATATTAATGTTATCACATGTTACAGGCCACTTTCTTTTTTTTTTTTTTTCATTTGCTGTTGATTTAAAAAACGCCCTCTTCTTAGAGTGTATCATTCTTTAAATTAACCTGTGTATGCCGTCCGCATTTAGACACTGCCGTGTAACAAGGAAACGGTTATAATATGTAAGTTTTTATTTCCTGAAAATATAACGCAGCAGTTTCTGTAGAATATTTAATTCTAAAACAGAAACTACATGACGCAATATAATTATTAAATCTTATGTTAAAATGGCAAAGACTATTTTCCTGGAGATCAGTACATTAGAAAATTTGACTTGAAACTTGTTTCTTATTCAGATCTTAGGGAACATTGCGCCACTAAAGCAATACTATTTATATTTCGGTTAAAAGTTTTCATTTTAATACATTAATGAATCTTAATCCGTTAGCTTTTACAAATAAAATGTTCCTTTTATATATTAGACTCAAACCCCTAAAACAAAGTCCCTTTCCTAAGCGGTTTTCTAATTGAAACAACTGCTCCTTATTATTTATATATTTTTATCAAGCCACATTTTTGTCAAAAGTCACGAGATGTTAAGTAGAACTTGGGCATGCAATAAATAACACACCTGTTCTATAATTTCGATAAGATGATATTGTCAACTGTGTGCTAGGCTGCATCACATCAGATATGGGAAATGTAAGTGCAAGGTATACGCTTTTAAAAATACCCACGTGCTTTTAAGTAACTTACAGATAAGCTCTCTATCTTCTCAGCTGTTACAAATGTTTGATGTGTTTATTCTTTCTACAGGCGTAAGATGGCGTTGGCGGGTGCTCACAAGGCAATTACGAAATGGATACTGTTAGCTGCTGTGATCATGTGTCCAGTCATAGCACGAGAATGTGTCAAAGTTGACGCTTGCAGTTGTAGATATGATGATGAAATCGGAGCAGTGGTCAATCTTCGGACGTTGGCCAGCACAAACGGGATGCCCTTGTAGGTGCCTAATATTTTAATGTTTACTAAACGCAATTTTGATCTAAATACTTTCAAAATAGATTTTTGGACTTTGATAAATCAGATACAATGTTGCAGTTTGTTTCCTTAAGGCCGTGTAAGAATATTTTCGAGTATTGTTGCAAAATCCAGGTGCTCATGTGGGTGATTATATCGCATCAATATTTATAATTCAATATAATAATATATTAAACGCTTGTGTACCTAAGTATTCAGATTCGAGCTAACTGGAGTATATTCAATTTTTTTATACTAATAAATAGTGTAAAGATTAAGATCAATATAATCAAATGTAGCGTTCACAAGCTTTGCTTACCCCAGAAATTCTCATTGGTTTATAATGTAGTACGTCGATCTTGTGGTGGTGTCTCATGTTTACGATGTAGGACATCTGTGTACTTAAAAGAGAAACATGGTTACAAAGCTCTTTATAAGTAATAACGGTATGAAAGTTGTAACAAATATTTACTAATTATTCCTCGTGTCTTTATCACGCCATTAAGACCAACTGCCATTTGGGTTTCAGCTGTTGCCCCTCACCCCTTCCCACAAAACGTCCAAGAGCCTGACAACTCTCTCTGAATGTCGGGGTGCAAATCCCAACACATTTTCATAGATATATAACTAGATAACAGTAGGTCCAATCTTGGCTCTGTCTGTGCGTTAAGGATATTAATTTGCTAAATTATCGTTTTTGTTGTGTCAAATAATAGTTAACATAAAAATAGTAAATATATTCCTCAAGGAATTTATCGTTTTTATGTGCGCTTTACTAAATTTGTGACATCTGTGTGTTACCAAATGTTTGCTTCAAATTTTTTTGGGTTAAATTTCAAATTTAAACAAATAAAGTTTTGGGTTCGCGTGTTACTTTTTCTGTAACAAAAATGTGTGCGTGTGTGTGAGGGGGGGGGGGTATAACAAAACGTTAATTTTTAGCTGCTCTTTTTTACTCTTGGTGCCGATTTTTATTTTTTAAAATATGGTCTGGAAAATTATTCATTATACATTTCTGAAAAACCACGTGATTTAAAAATGAAATCATTGACCCACACATTTAAAATCATCAGAATAACATCAGAAGATTTGAGATTGTTAGTTTCGTATTTCAGATTTTTGGATCATGCTGGCAAAGATGGAAACTTTTATTCTTACAATCCATGCCTGCCATTTAACGAGGGCCTATGTAAGGACAGTGCGGTAAGCAGGACTTAGTGGATGAAAATGAAAACATTTACATATTTAATGTTCATAATTATTGTAATGTTGAAGACTTGGGAATCCTTTTTGATCTATACAGTAAAAAAAATTTGCCTTTGAAGGGTTTTCATAGCATAATCCTAATATAACGGAAATAGGCAAACTTTCTTCTAATGATTTATCAATTGTACTATTGTTGGCATTTTTACAAAAAAATTTCTATGACAACATGTATTTGAGAACATCATTTGGAGGACATCCGTTTCAGAGGATCTTAAAATTGACGAAATTTATGCTTAATTATGCATTAAATATATTGCCTGGATTTATATTTCCCTTATCATGTTTTTTCTGTATAAAGTTTAATACTTATGTTTCTTTTATTAAATGAAAATTGTGTTTTATCTGGTAGATTTGCAAACGCGATGGCGCTAACGGAACAACGGCGTCACTGGCTGACCAATCAAAAGTCAGCTTCCATGCCAGTGAGGCTGGGCGCAAGATTGAAGTAACCTACCCTTCCTCGAGTGGTATTGGCATGTAAGAAAAATAGGGCTGTCATCGATTAATTTAAATTTAATTCGTTAACTTTTGAAAAAGTGCCGAATAATTTATCGATAATTTTTATTAAAGCTAAAAATAAGATTATGACGTCATTAAACCGAAATGTTCATAATATCCCCATAATTGAAGTATTTAATTAATTATTTTTTTGAGATACATTTAAATATAAGTAGTTCAATTTAATGTCAATGAATTTAAATTTTGTTATTGTTAATTAAGTAAAAAACAATGTTTTTTAAAACACCATTTTCCTTATAAAACTGCTCATTTTAAAGTTTACACTTTAAATATTTTTTTTTTTAAAAAGTTTGAACGTAAAAAACTAACTATTATTAATTATTAATAATTAACTATTTATTAAGAAATCAAAACAATTGTTTAAATTATTTTCTTTAATGTTAATCGACATTTTATCGATTAAAACAATTTTAATCGATAAAAATTACCAATTAATCGAGAAATTAATCGTTAATTTCCGCAGCCCTAAAGAAAATATTTGATCATTTCAAGAAGCAAAGCTAATTACAGTAAAAATCGTCTACCACGAAATTAAAAGAACTGATGTATTTGTTCGCATTGAAAAATCTCGTGTTAAGGGATATTAGAAAATACAGATTATATTACCTGTAATACATATTATTAGGTCTGCGGAGATTATCGATTAATTTCTCGATTAATCGGTAAATATTTATCGATTAAAATAATTTGAATCGGTAAAATAGTGATTGAAACTATTGGAAATATTTCCAATAATGCAGACGATTTATTAATAAATAATCGTTTATTAATAATAAAAAATAGTTGCTTTTTTACGTACAAACTTCTCCATTTAAAAAAAGATTTTTAAAGTATAAACTTTAAAATAAGCTGTTCTATAAGGAAAATGATACCAACAATTAAACAGTGTTTTTACTTAATTAACAATTTTAAAAATATTCTAATTCATGGACATTATATTCAACTACTTATATCTATATCAAAAAAATGTGAATGGCCTGTTTTTTGTTACTTCCCTTGAAATTTTCAGTTTAATGACGTCATACATCTTATTTTTTTTTGCTTTAATCAAAATTATCGATCAAATTATTCGGTAATTTTTCAAAAGTTAACTATTAATTTTAAATTAATCGATAACAGCCTTACATATTATACATAAATAACGTCTGGCTATTTGGGCCGAATTTTCACCCCCTCCCCCCTTGACACGTGTCGTCACATAAAGTTAGACACCTTTCCGATATGACATCATAAAGCTTTGCTAAAATCCCCCCCGCCCCCTCAACCAAACCTTCCCGATAAACGCATTTTTTTCTATTTGAAAATGAGCATGTTTCATTTAAATATGTAGAATCTAGATATGATTCGTCTGCATTCTATTATCGTAACACGAGTGAAGCCATTGAAAACATATTAAATAAATTTGCAAGCAACCAAATATTGAAGTGGAGCCGTTATTTAAAGCTGTGCGTTTTGATGTGACGTCACATTTCTTAAACACCCGCCTCCCCTCGTCACTCTTTGTCCCACACGTCACAAATGGTCAACCTTAGTTTGTGGGTACGGCACGGTGCTATTATTTTGCGTACTCGATATTTCTTCTTAATTACGTCTTTTCGCATCAAACGTACTTCACTGGAAAATAATGCCTATAAATGTTTTCAGGAAATAATCATTTTTCCATGTATAAAATTGTCCTTCCTCATGAATTCCAAATTTAATCATTTAGTTGGTTACTCTTAATTTGTTTTTAAATAATCCTCAGGACTTACGAAATTCCTACAATTTTAAACATTTTTGTGTGCACGAGGAAATCAAGCGTTAAAACTGAGTGAAGTTGTTTAGTGTTGCGTACTGGGTTCTGGAACTATCTTAACAATAAAGACAGACTCTTGTCGAATAGAAGATGTATTTTATTGGACTATAAATACACGAACAATCCGTCATACAGCCATCGAGACAGCACAGCATAGAGGCTTACAGGATCACAGTCTTTACATCGTTCGAGATATCACGGCACAGCATACAGGCCCGCAGCCTACTAGTGTTCGAGCACACCTCGATACACTATCCATCAATATACAGCTCTGGCCGAATGATCCCACACGGACGTTACAAGCCTCTCGTATCTTGTCTCCTTTCGTCTCGTACACGTCTGCTTTCGTGTCTCTTTCGTCTCTCTCTACACACACTACACAGACCCACACTATATATAGCCCTTGCGCGCACTCTCACGTCATTGTCTGACCTTCCACAAGTCAGTCTCTGAACACCATTCAAACCAATCTCACAACAACTCACAAAACTCATTGCCAACTCATCAACAACTCAGAAACATTCATTGACAGTGATTCTCATACCTTGACATTTAGTATTGTAAAATGTTCTCCCGAAAATCTTTGCATACGTTCCTTTGAAACGTCGTTTCCAATACATTACATGCAAATAATGATTTAGCCTCAAATTATCCCACTGTACACATGTATTTCTTCGTGACGTAATTCCGTTTGCCCATTACTCCACAGACTGAGTTTCGTGACGTACGTTTGCCTAGAGCAGCAGGACCCACCACTGTTCACAGCTTTTGGCTATGACAACACCACCCGTCAATATGTTCGTACACTTTGTCATTGACTTTTTATTATAACGTTATTTACAACAATTATTTGCTGTTGTCTTATTCACACCATTCATTATACTCTCCCAAAAGATTGATAAACAATAAAGAAACTTTTAGCCATTAGGCACCTGATCGTTACCACGGGCAACTGCAGTTTGTGGGTTTATTGGACTTATCTGTTTCAAGAGTGAAAATCTGTTTTAAAAAATAAGTGTAATTATAAAATCATTTCAAAAAGTCAAAAAAACAATTCTCACTCCTCTCCTAATAATTGTCCCCACATGAAATAAACGCTATACTGAATTTCGATTGGTCGAAATTCCGATCTAGTGAGGAAATTGGGTTATATTTAAAAGGTAGGGGTAGCTACTCAGAAAAGTCTTGAGGGACGATTTGATAAAGAGTAAATATTTAACAGATACTATTAAATTAGAATTTTATTTAGAATTTTAAAATAAACACCCCTTTAAGGTGTGAGAGGCGTGTTGTGTTGTTGCATTGATATGGTATGAGCGTGCGAGTTGACTGATTATGGAACACATGATGTGTGCTGTGAATGGAAATAATGAGTAGTGGTGATTTTGAGCATGGCTGGCTATCCAATTTAAGGTGCACCATGTAACAAGGAGTTGATTAAAGGGATTCATTAAAGATAGTTTTAAGTTTTAACCCAGACCACAAAGAGGTGAAGTCGTGTTTCATAACTTGCAAGTTCTATTACAGAAGGGTAGATAGTAAATCTGGCAAACACATTTCACTACATTTGATGTCATGGGTTGGATGCGACTTTTTTTTTATAGTTTTATAGACCGTCACCAAATCTATAAGATAGTATACGAAATTTGGATGAAATTTCAAATTACAGTTAACTAAATAATAATCTGAAAGCAGTTTCCGTGGACTGTCATAACCGAGTTGTTTTTATAGAATTTTAAACCATTTTTCTTGATAATTTAATTTAAGCAACACTGAATTTGTCAGCTTAACTCTTTTGTTGTCTGTTTATAATTGTGAAATTGATGAAATCAACAGCATTTTCAAGTTGACACCAAATGTGCATGTGACAATGGATGTTATGTGGCTCCTGATAGTGGAGGGCTTAGTGCTGGATCAGTCTTACTGATTATGTGAGTGGTTATATCATAATTTATAATATCGTTCAATAGCCTTATCGAGTACAACAGTCAATTTAAACCCACAACAAATTAAAAAAATATTTTTTAATCCAAACAATTTAAACGATTAAAAAGGTTGACAAAAAATACTCTAACTAACGAATCAAAGAGTTCAAAAGAAAAAAAAGACATATCTACAGATCCCAAACAGTATTCTAAAACTAGTTACATCTCCGAATCTAGACGTTTAAAACGTGGATGTAAATGTGATTATTTTACCCTACATCTTCTTACGACATGTCCGTCTAATCACATTGCGAAAATTCGTCTTGTTTTTAGTTATTTATCAATGTCTGTCGTGTGACACACTTCATGGCATTGCTGTAGCAATGAAAATAGTTGTTATGAAGAAAAAAATGAAGGCCCCAAAAATAATGTCCTATTATAGTATTAGTCAATCAAACTAATTTTTTTTTTAAAGTTCAAAAGAAAAAGGGTAGAAGATTTAACATTTTTTGTGTATAACTTTTTTGTGTGTAATAAATAACAAAATTGTGTGTTTTGGTGAGCACATTTATAGTACATTAACGTGTCGACTAAAATCAGAAAAAAAAAGAAAATTAATGTATTTGAAACAAGTTTGAAAAGGAGACTATGAGAATCGTTTTTTTAAAAATATTTCTTTCAGATTTTTTGTGCTCATCTTTGTGTATCTGTTGCTCGGCTTCATTCACGGCAACGTCAGTAGAAGCATGTCAGGTTGCCAAGCTTTGCCTCACTACGACTTCTGGGCTGGATTTCCAGGGCTGGTCAAAGTAAGCACCTTATACAGTCGAACATCACTAAGTCGAACTCAAAAGAACCCGGAAAAAAAATTTCGACTTACGGAGTTTTCAAGTTAGGGAAAATGGTGTAATAGGCGCAGATTAATCCAGGACATACCGGCGAGAAGGCTTGACAAGAAGGATAGGCGGTGTCTGATGTTTCACATGAAAGAGAAGCCTACTTATATTTGACATACCAACACCACTGAGAAAGCCCAGCCCGCCCACCCCCTCACTATACTCCCTCCATAGTGGGAGTGTGAACAAAATGTATCCCCAGAATAATAACCCAAACGCCTTGGAAAATTAGTTTAACGGAGGCTAAAAGCCAAACATCTTCGAGTTAAGGAAATATAAAATACGTTAGTCTTATGGAATCTGGCCGGGACCTACTAATTAATTCGACATAGGGAAGTTTTCGACTATGGGAAGTTCGACTTAGCGAGGTCCGACTGTCTAAGACTAGCTGACCGCTTAAAGTAGCGCACACCATTAAAGATAAATGTACCAAAAACTGGCATATTAAGTAGATTCTTTTTTTAAAAAACTGCTTGAAACTACCCAGAATAAATGTAAAGCATCAATCGTATTATTATGTATTGAAACTGCTCTTTAAATTGTGCTTCCATCTCTTAATACTTATACAGCTAAAAGGTTTCCATTGATTAATATTAAGCACATAAATTAAAAGAGTTCCATCAATGTTTAGCGGGTTTATAGCGGGTTTTGTTTTGTTCTTGATCAATCGTTAAGTTTTGAAGAGAATAAAGCTTCTTGAACTTGATAGACTATTGGAGCTGTTCTGAAATCATTATATATCACAGACTTTAAAGAGATGGTGTTAGTAAACTCATGTCTTATAAAACTTTTTGTTTAATGAAAGACTTGCTTGTTTCTTTCAGGAAGGGGTTTTCTTCACCTTCAGATGTGGATCGTCGCCACGGACCAGCGTCAAGACTTACGATGAGATGTAAATAAAACTATTGTAAATATAACTAACGTTCAAATTGCAGTTTTATTATATATATATTGTATGTGTGTTTCTGTGAGTATGTGTATGTGTGTGTATGTGTGTGTGCGCGTGCTTGCGCGTGTGCGTGCGTGCATTAGAACTGTTCATATCAATGTTATTTCAAAGTGCTGGAAACACGGGGCGGGTCGTCAACGAAAAAGCGGCGTCGATTGGCCAGACTATTAATTTTTTTCAAAATAAATAATTGGCTGGACCACTGCTTCAGCTTAGAAAGACATCTTAAACCTTTCCCGCCAAGATGACTACGTGGTCGTGACAGCCTGATCATTACAAGAGCACAACACAGGAGCTGCTCGTTCTTGCCAAGGACAATTAGTTACTGGAACAAGCTTCTTTTAAATTTTAAAATTTAAAGGATCATTTGAGATTATAGTTAGACGCATTTGAGTCTATTGTCTCGTGTTTCCGTTATCCAGTCACTGTTAGCGCCAAAAAGCATCCCGCAAAGAATTCTCTTCACAGACGTTTTTGACAAATCTTAACATTCATTTTAGTCATAAAAATCAAAGACTGGATCGCGTGCTCTTCAAGGTAGTACTTAGAAATGTAAATGAGTTTCCGGGTTCGGGGCGTGGTGTGTGTTACATATAGTAATTAAGAAAGTTCTGGAACCTTAAAACTATTCAATTAACACTCATTAATGGTAGACAATGTAGATGAAGTGAATTCGAGCACAGTTTTTTTTCCTCTCATAAAGTTAGGAATATGTTTATTTCTTCCAGTTGTGAACTTCTTCAGTTTTATCTCAAAGAAAGATACAAATGGTGTAGTAGTTGAAAGTTTAGGTTAATACATTGAGTCATAGATGTTTTGTTAGTTGTTTTTTTTTTAAATCTTTTTTTCTTCTCTTTTTTTTTCGAAAAATAACTATTTATAAGATAAGATTTCAAGGAAGTATCATCTATCTAACAATCGATTTAAGTTAGGTAGCAATTTATATAATAAGATTTGTATTTAAAAAAAAGAATAGGGTTATGAAACAAATAATTTTATAAAAGTCAACCTTTTTATAAACATAGTTTCATTTATGAATTATGTTAATTCCAAAGTATTTGATACAATTCGCACGCTTTATTCAATCATTATGTAAAACCAAAAGACACATAAAAATGTATTACATTCGTGTATCTTAATTTATAAATAGTCCTAAGAGTATTTCAAGTATATCAACCCTAGAGGCTGATAATAATCCTAATAATTTTCTCTTTTTGTGTGTAAGCGAATTCGTGGGTCTGCACGTGAGCCTGTTTGCTCAGTATATCTATAAACGCGGCTGGGTAGCGAAGTCAAACAGTGCGCTCGCCTCACAAGCCCCTTGTTAAAGCCACTATAAAAATGTTGAGAAATGACTAACGCTAAGAAAGTCCTCCGCTGACCTGGCGAGGGATGGGTACCGCCAGAATCTACCAAGTCCAAGAATGTTCTAATGGAAAATACCCAGAATAAATGTAAAGCATTAGAACCCCCTACGACCTTAAAAAAAAAAAAAAAAAGTTATGGGACTTTAAAAAATATATTTTTTTAAATTAAACAAAATAGCAATTTTAAAAAAAAATTATAAAAAAAACAGCGTGTAGTTATTATGTTAAGTTCATTGAATAATGAATCAGTAACAGATAGTCACATCACGATAAAAAGTCTCGGAAAATCAATGAAAAAATCATTAGTAAAGCTAGGCGTTTATTTATTCTATTTTTTCATTTTCTTATTTCAATTTGAAATCTCTGTATCAAAGTATTGAAATTGAAATACTTTTTTCCTGTCGCATCTCTTGGTACAAACCACAAGACACTCCCATGGAACGGAAGTTATCTTGGAAACATTCTCCTGATGAACTCTTCTAGCGCCGAGTGCTTAGAAAATGTAATTCCTTAACTCTTCCATTATCCCCCCGAGCTAACAGCACAACAGCAAGCAAGTTGTGCGGAAAACGACCAATCATCACAATGGTAAAAATTAATCGTTTTCTTTAAATAACAGATTTAACCATTTTTGTTCTCTCAACTTTAATTTAACTACACCGCCCAGAAGCGGTAAAAATGCCAATAAATATTTTATAAGTAATTCAAGGAACTCTGCAGAAAACAAAAGTTCAAAACCGGTTGAAAACTGAGATGGGCGCAATTACGCCCAATGTCACTAAACCCCTTAAGGGGCCGCCCATAAAGTATGTCACGCTCCAGAGGCGGAGAGGGGGTGTAAGAAAGTGTGACAGTGTGTGTCCGACCATGTGTGACGTCACCGTGTTTTATATTAAATAAAAAATATATCTTTGTTTGAAAGTGTGACTTACTTTGGGGTGGGGGGGGGGGGCTCCGGNTCCGGAGATTTGTAACAGTTTGTGATAGGGGGAGGGGTTATGTTAAAAATTGTCAAAAGTAGCGTGACCTACTTTATGATCGGACCATTAGTCCAGTGTTATGAGTCATCGGTCCTTTTGTTTATCGCTACAAATGATGGATTTTCTTGGTTTATTGTTTACTGGTAGGTTTACTGTATTTAGAATAACGTCAATACGTTTTAAAATCAAAAGTTTCTTCTTTGTCTTGACATTTAAAACAACTCTTGGTATGTGCTAAATGTTTATTTTTTAAACCAATGTTTAATGTAATAAAAAAACACGAATTGATTGTTTTATACATAATTGTATTTCACGATATGCCTGTTAAGACTACCGATAAAATTTATTGAACATTTTCAATAAATTTTATCAGTATTCTCAACAAATCGTCACGTTTAAGAGTACTACAATAGCTTTCAATTTAAATGAGTGATTTTTTCATTTAGTAGTCTATGACATGAACATCTGAAAAAATCCGTATAAAGGGTGAGAACTCTGCGTCAGTTGGCGACAAAGTCTTGTGTGAGTAAAAAAAATATAAATAGCCATAATTAGCCGTTAAAACTTCAGTAATATTTGAATGATTAATGATTAAAAGTATCCTGAAATGAGATCATACTTATTGTTTTTAAACTTGCTTTTATTTTTATAAACGTTGCTTGTTAACAACTAACAAGGACATTTATGAGAAAAAAAATTTAAAACTCATTCTTTCATTTAATGTATCATAGTTTCTATTTTTAATGCACTTTTGATATTTTAGTTAAAGTTACAATTTTTTGCGTTCTGAAACTGTTTTTATAATCTCCAACACGAAATGCTCAGCTCCGTTGCCATGTTCCTCATCTTGATGATGTCACTGGTGTTAGTCGCTGTGTCTGCGTGGTTTTTCTTAAAGAACTTCTATCCGAGCATTCAACCTCCGTACCCACCAACACCTTATACAACACCTAGAGGTATGTATCATCTCGTGAGAGGCTCAGATTTAACCTCCATACCCACCAACACCTAGAGGTATGTATTATCTCGTGAGAGGATCATATTTAATCATCGTAACCACCAACACCTAGAGGTAAGTATCATTTCGTGAGAGACTCAGATTTAACCTCAGTGCCCACCAACACCTTATACCACACATAGAGGTAAGAATCATCTCGTGAGAGACTCAGATTCAAGTCCCGTATAGTCAGGATGACAATCATAGAGAGCTGGGACAAACCGGCAAGATTGACGGGAAATTCAGCATTAAAGTGAAGAACATTTATTATCAAGTGGTGGTACATTATCATTGAGTGCTAGCGATGCGTCACTAGGGGTGCTGTGGGGGAGGGCTGCCCTAGGTGACACCATCAGGGGATGACACCTAACTCTAAAATTTTACTGTGTACGATTTTATGTCAAAAAAAGGCGACGACCAATTTTTTCCACCTAGAAAAAATACGAAATAGAATGAAATACTTTGAACGCGAACAATTATTAATTTTTAAAATATCACTTAGCATGCAATAATAAAACAATCCAAACAAACTACAATAAAACAAATTAGGAAAGAAAAAGCAAAGAAACATCCACACTAGAGAGATAATTTTAAAAAGCTGGACATGCAAGAGGCAGTGTCTTAAATTGTAAATGAAATAAAGCCAACTGGGCTTTAACATAACGACAGCATGTAGTAAGCTGGTGAGACGGACCCCACCTCACTACTCCCTGTACCACAGTTGGGGAGGGGATAAAATGTATTTCTTCAAATTCAAAAAATGAGTTTTATGTATTTATTTTATTTTATTTTATTCTATTTTTCACTTTTACTTTACTACATGTCGTTGAGTTAATATTTTCGTTTAATTATATTTAATAAAGGTGTTCAAAAGTGCATGTCTTTGTTAATATAATGTAATTTAAGAAACTTAATTTTCTTGAGCATAGGTACTTTTAAAAAAATCCTTTAACACAAAATTAATTTCATACGAAAAAAAAGTTCTTAAATTATGATAGACAAGACTAAAACTTTTTGAAAAAATGTAATTCAATTATTTAATAAACTTTTTTTTAGCTCAAGGCCTGTCTAAAATTTGTTGGAACTTTTTTCTCCTTAAATTGGTGTCACATGTCACTAAAAACTAAGGGTGTAACATATTTCGGCTCCGGCGAATCCAGAATCTGGCCCTTTTTACAAATATATATTCGGCTTTGGCTCTGACATAATTTCTCTTCATTAATCCGGCTAAATAGGCCGGCCGGTAGAGCCATAATATATTTATATATATTTTTTTTATAATAGCTCCGGCTAATCCAAAATCCCTCTGCTTTCAATTGAATCCGGTACACCTTTTCTAAAAACGCACGAACATAGAGCGAAGGGAAATAGGCGTAAACATAAGAGCGCTTTACCTCATTGGTAGTCCATCTTGAAACATTAGCATCTATTTGAACAATCACCTCCAATCTTCATCTGCGCTCTTTTGTTATGTGTGCTATTATACGGATCACCGTCACGAAATTAATTAGTAAGTTATACTAAGCAGTAGCGTCACTAGTGGGGTGCGGACCTCACCAGGGGACATTAACATGTAAAATTCTGTATATTACTGTTATTTTGCACTAAATATGTGACATTTGAGATGGCATCAAAGGCCCTGAGTTACTAAAACTCTTATAGGTCCTGTTGGGGAATCTCTTGGCAAACTCCCACCCCTCCCCCGAAGGGCTAAGCTGACAAGGGCACCCCCAACACGGTCCCCTCTAAGAGGGGGCCGCCTGGGCAGGGTTAAGTTCGCTCGAGGCTCACCGTCCTGCCTCTCAAGGGGGTTTCCTCCCTAAGGAGGATGTGGATTTGCCTATTTCGACCCGCCGTAACTGCGGTGCCACCACAGCGCATGAAACGGATCTATCTACTTAGGACTGTCGCAAGATAGGGGGAATCATCATTGTAACCCTCCCGGGGGGTGCGGGCAACCGCAGAACCAACCACATAGTGTTGGGTAAGGGCACCCCTTATCGGGAAGGTTTCATCAGAGCTGACGTCCGACCAAAGTTCTTCATGGCACTTTTTCTAGTATTTTACTGGCCCTCCTGGCCCTAAACAGTGCCGTTCACTGATTCTACCTAGAAAGGGGGACGAAACGGCCGCCTCGGATGACCCGACCCTCAACGGGAACAATGGTTTTCATCATCGACAGATGCGATCTCCACCATGGTCGCCTCTGTCTTAGTTCCGTACGGCGGCTGTAATCATCTGTCTAACTTCCTAGCTAGCCCTAACCGGACTTCGACCTTCCTGGTCGGGACTTTTAGTTTCGGGTTTCGCGTACCCTACTCATCCCGGGGACCACGTAGAGGTAAGCCCCTTCCCCGGGTTATTTTTTATTTTTTATTTATTTTTTTTTTAAATTTTTATTTATTTATTTTTTTCTGGAAGACTCGAATGCGTTCTATGGATTATGTCGGGGGGGGGGGTGACACTATGAGCTACCACCCCGGGTGACACCAATCCTAGCGACGCCTCTAATCGGTGGGACATTAGCATTGAGTAGGGGGACATTCGAATTGAGTGATGGCGCATTAGCATTGAGCTGTGGGACAATAGCACTGAGTGGTGGTTTATTAGCAATGGGTGGTGGACATTAGCATCTAGAGGTGGTACATTAGCACTCAGAGGTGAGACATTCATATCGAGTGAATGCTTAAAATTCGCGCTGTACTTACAAATAGAAAATAGTCAAAGAAGGTATTTGGGAGTTAGAAATAAAATAACAAAAGCTTTTACCAGCGGATGAAACGAGAAACAACCATCAAATAGAAATGAATAAAGAAAAAAATCTTAGCACAGTCTAGTTGAAAAATGTGATTGAGTAAAAGATTACAAAACATAACACCAATTTACATGGCAAATGATTGACTACCAGTCCTACCACTAATATGAAAGCATAATTAAAACAACTGAATAGAAATAATTTCTCCAAAACGCGTAGCAAAATTTTAAAGGGAATACTGATTTAGGTTTGTAAACCATACGCGTCGAAGCTATTTTGAATTTTCTTTTTTTTTTTAAAATTATAAACTTTGAAATGTCGTGGTTTTAAAATGTATAAAGTCATGACCTAATTTATGACAAGTGGTGGCTATCTAGACAAATGGTTGGAGCTTCACGAAGGAGGCGGGAAAATATCAAGAAAGGATAGAAGCAGAACTCATCACGTGTAAGCCGAAAAGCAATGGTAAATTATACATTTCGTTATTGAACACGTACAACCTGACTGGAAACATTGCGTGAATGATTAGCAAGTAGTTAGCAAGGACAAGAAAGCAGTTTTGACCATAGGAATATAGTATGGATAAGATAAAGTTTGAGAGTAACATGAAACTTTGGATTATTGAAATTTGAGAAAACAACAATGAGGCACACACAACAAACAAAAAAACAAACAAAAAAAAACAAAAAAAAACGCGAAGCTTCTTTAATTTTGAAGTTTTTCATTTTGCGTGTAACGACGGATTTGATACAAAGAGTTGCCTTTGTCCATTTTTGTTAAATTTGCCCCCTTCTCAATCGTCATTGTATTTTTACACATTTTTCTAAGGTAATATTTATCCCCTTTGCTTTTTAAATCCAAATATTTCTTCTTTTTTTCGGTCTTTGTTCGCTATAGACTCAGTTTCTGAATCCAACTCGTCACCGCAGCAACGCTAGATGGGTCAAAGAAAACAAAGGGCGGCAATCAAGACTGGCTGTCTCATAGCATTCAAGCCATTGCCAGATGTCGTCATTTATCACGAATGGAACTAATATATAAATAAATTACTCCAAGTGTATGAATTGTATCCCCCCTCCCTTCCCCATTAACAAAAATTCATGCACATTTCCTTACTAACGAACACAAAAACACAGACACGCACGCATACAGGCACACACGCATGCATATAAGCAACCACGCACGTATACAGGCAACCACGCACGTATACAGGCAACCACGCACGTATACAGGCAACCACGCATGCTCAAAGGCACACAAGCACCCATAACGACTATAAATGTACAAATGAATAAGCCACGGTAATAGATATGTCTCCAAAGGTTAAAATAACGTTGCAGATAATTGGCGTTTTTCTGTCCTGATTGTTCTGTACTTCAACACTTCATCTCACAGTCGATTCGTCACGGGAATATATATTCTACTGCTACAATGTTCCTTTTCAGTTAAAATTAAATCATATAAAAAATGTGTAATTATTAGTGCAATGATTACTAAATAAACAAGTACTGAGATATCAAAAGCGTTCATATTTTATCTATTATTACAAGTTTTAGTCGCTCCTTAATTGTAATAGTAGTAAATGTTTAATTTACAAATATTTTATTTTAATACAAACATATTTTAAAACCTCCGTCCAAGACCACCAAAAAATCTATCAATTTCACCATGGAACCGGCATTATTGACAAACTCCCAGATACCTGACAAAAAACATACATTATTGAAAAGCACTTTATATGAATCCCAACTGGTGCGCACCTCTTGGAATGATATGTTGCGCACCTATTGAACGCCCTTTTCCAACGGCATACCTAAGTACAAATCTGGCCCAACAAAATATATCAAATTTTGTATTAGTTGTATCCCATAAAAAACGCTTACATTGAGAATCTATTGAAGCTTTTATACATTTTTAAACTTTTGAAATGAAATACTATTTTTACTTATCTTATTTTATCTTCTTATGAGTTACAGACGCCCCTTCTTTACAGAAAATTATTGCGTCCTACGCTTATCTTATTTATGCTTTCCAAGATTAGTTGTGATTTACATATATCCATGATTGCTTAAATGTTAGAAGAGTTATACAATTCTTAACAAGAAACGGGAACATATTATTATACATATAACATATGAATGGTGTTAACAGAGCAAAGGTGAGCAATTATAAAATACACAGATGTCTCAATTCTTGAACTTGAAGCCTAAAATTATAATTCTTTTTTTTTTTTAATTAAATAAACAATATATCTTATGTTATCATTAACAAATAAACATGCAAGTGATTAATTATTTTATGAATAAGGAAAATTGTGAGAAACCAGATGATATAAATTATAATATAATGATTAGACATTAGTTACTACATTGCACATTGCCGATTGTTATTGTCTTGAAAAAAATATTTTGATATGAAATTACCTTACAGGTGAAATGTTTATTCTGATTAAAAAACAAAACTATTTTTACAAGTTAGAATTTTAGAATGGAATCACCAGATTATAGCGCTAGTCAATTTGATGGCTGTCAATGAATGCATGGTTATGTACATCTGTATCGTGTAGTTTCAAAAAGAATCATATTGTTGATCTTTATTGCGACGACATATAAAATCCCACGAAAGCCTAAAGCCATCCTGAAATATTAGTATATACCGGTAAATAATAACTTAAGACGTCTATAAAAACAAACAAATATTACACTAGACATTGCTTGTAAAAGTAAAACTAATATTTGCTCAGGTATTGATTGTTAGTTATTGCATCCTTCTCTCTCTCTCTCTCTCTCTCCCTCTCTCCCCCTCTCTCTCTCTTTCTCTCTTCTCTCTTTCTCTCTTCTCTCTTTCTTTCTTCTCTCATATATATATATATATATATATATATATCTCGTTATGCGTGTCTTTGGGAAATTAGTTTGAATTTTTATATAACACCTTAGGTATTCTCTATAAATTATACCAGTATGAGGCCAGGTTTCTCTATAAAACATACCAGTATGAGGTCAGGTATTCTCTATAAAACATACCAGTATGAGGCCAGGTATTCTCTATAAAACATACCAGTATGAGGCCAGATATTCTCTATAAAACATACCAGTAAAAGGCCAGGTATTCTCTATAAACTATAAAACATACCAGTATGAGGCCAGGTATTCTCTATAAAACATACCAGTATGAGGCCAGGTATTCTCTATAAAACATACCAGTATGAGCCCAGGTATTCTCTATAAAACATACCAGTATGAGGCCAAATATTCTCTATAAAACATACCAGTATGAGCCCAGGTAATGCTGACCAGAAGTTCAAATTTGGTATCATTTCCCTGCCCACTGTCTTGTTCCTGTTGTAGTTAAAAGCTGCACCACCGAGCAGATACACGATAAGTAGCACGAAAAAACTGAAATGTACAAAATATTAACCAAAGATTTCCTTGGCATTCTATATCTGACGTAAAAATGTTTAAAAATTGTCTTATCACGTGTCATCTGGAAGGCAGCTTGGACATAGGATACATTTTAAGAATCATAATTATGATATCATGCCAATCTCCTCAATTTAACTAACTATGATAATGATTGCCATATTTTGAAAACAAGAATTGTTTTTTTTTTATTATTATAGTTATAGTATTATCTATTAATTTAGAGTAAGAGGGACAAAAATTTTAATCATTCACAATTATTGACATTTTTTTCTCACCAGTCATCTAAAGAGTTCTTATTAATAAGGTAGTAAAACAGAAATCCACAGCTAGTTTGTGTGAGGTGAGGAACAAGAAAATTTGGCTCAAAAACTCTCAAAACTACTCTACATTTTCATTTATTAATGAATGAAATGGTGATAGTTATAAATAATAAAATGAGCTTGTTTATAGGAAGGAAAGTACATTAGATATCCTAAGGGATTGCAACACGCAATGATCATCGATTTATTTGCTATAGACTAGCAAAGTAACACAGAGCAATTTAGAGAATTAAACTTTAAACAAATTGATTACTCTCTCTCTCATTTTAAAAAAACAACAACATAACAGTAAAAACATATTTCCCTACAAGGTCAATAAAAGATTCTCACATTATCAACATGACTGATCCCGGAGAAAGTCCATCGTCAGTAGATATAGGGTCCACACGCTTGCAGGAGTTAGGGCATGCGCAGACAGACCACATATTTATGGCCTATAAGAAATAAGATATAATTAATAGAAAGCAATCGTGGCAGTATAAAATTGTTTAAATCCACATTGAAAAGAAAAAGGGTTTTATCACTGTTTGAGTTATTTATAGATTGTTTTGTATTTCTTCTAGTATTGTACTTCTAGACAACTATAAATAAAAGAAAGAATTCATTCCAGAAACAATGTTTGTTAATATAGTCTTTCGTGGAGCAAAGTTTGATAAAACATTGCAAAGTTAAGACTCGGTTTGAAAGTTTACGTCTCCAAAAACTGGGTTGAGTTGAAAAGCCTTCTACCCCTCAAAGAATCGAATGGTACCATATATACTAACAAATGAAGATCATATTGAAATTCTAACAATAGAGCTCGGAGGAAATTTAGAATCTCTTTTCATAAAATATTTACCACAGTTCCAGGAATTGTTTCTCCGACTACATCAATTTGTGGGGATGTGTAGGTGGGGCCACAGAAGAGCGTCACTTCTGCTTTCCTGCAGAAGGGGGAGATAATGACATATATTTTACTCTCTAATCTAGTGTGTCCCAGTCTTGGACTAACTGACGTTAAGTGACCGGAATACGATGTAATTTTATCAAGCTACGTCCAGTTGTCGGTTTGCAGAGATGCATCTAAATTTATAAATGTACGATTTGAAC
The DNA here is from genome assembly GCA_002072015.1 of Radix auricularia. Lineage (NCBI taxonomy): Eukaryota > Metazoa > Mollusca > Gastropoda > Lymnaeidae > Radix > Radix auricularia. The sequence goes on from MUZC01001480.1 coordinate 713,067, forward strand.
TAATATTGTTTCAAAACACCAGCTTATTAACAATATATAATTATGACTATATATCATATAACAGCCATAACAATGACAATAGCAATGCAGGAACTTCCCTCTGTTAAAGCTTCTTGACAAAGCATGCATTGATGTAGCGCATTTTTTAAGAATAGCATTAAGTACTTGAAAAACAATATGGGTACCCATGTATACTCGTTTTTATTTATGTAGACCAGGGCCTCTCCAAACTTTTAGCCGGAGGACCACATTTACTATCAAACGGCAATTTGAAGGCCGACGATACACAGCTTTGTGGTAAACGACAGATAAAAATAGTATCTTTTTAAAGATTAATAGGTTTCGGGGGGGGGGGGGCCGGATGACAGGTCATCGCAGGTCGCATCCGGCCCGGGGGCCGTAGTTTGGAGACTCCTGATGTAGACATTAGAAATCGGAAGGAAAGCGTAGTCTGTTCGAATCATTTATTTTGTTCTTTATTTTTTTAAAAACAAAATATCCTTTATATTAATTCGTGGCGTCTGCTTGATTTATGCCTTGTTTGATTGTTTGACGAAAAAAACTTTGGTTCGATTTTAACCCACTTCCTCGTATCCTAGTGAGTTGAAATTTTGCAGGCAGACTCGTATCGAAGATTAAAATGATCTTTCAAAATTTCAGATCAATCGAATGTACTGTAATTAAATTAGGATTTTTAGATTATCTCTATTTATGTCTATGAAGCCTGTTCATTTTTATGCTAGAGTGTCGCGGTGCGTATTGTATTGAACAACCATTTTTAATTTTTTCCTGCTGCGCGGTGCGTATTATATTGACGATACTTTTTAAAAAATATGTTCCCGATCTGTAAATGTAAATGCTAGTAATTGCTAGTCTGTCTTGCGGTGCGCACTTTGTTAAACATGTTTTTATAACTATTTTCCCGTGATCAAATCGAGCTGAAATTGAGCATGCGGACTGTGGTAGTTGTAGTTTTTTTTTTTTTTATTTATTTTTTTTTTACTATAAATCCTTTAATTATGAGACATAACTACAATTTTGGATTTTTGGATTGTCGTGCGATGGATATTATACTTACCATACTTTTAGTTACGTCTCGTCATTAAAGGATTTATAATCAAAAACTTTGTTTTTCCGTTTTTTTTAAAAATTATTATTAATGCATTGGGATAAAAGTGTGTCTTTAAAAATCCCTTTTTACTCATTTGCATTTACCCATTTTGTTCTTTTAAAATGTTTAAATACTATAATGTTTATGTCTCTGTTTTTGCCGGTTAGTAACAATTACAATTTGTAATGAGAACCAATGAGAACTCACTCTTCAAAGAAAATATGTTGTTTTTTTTAAAATGTATTTATGATTTCCCTTTAACTATCTCGAAGACAATTTTTGAGTTAACAGTAAAAAAAAAAAAATCACAAAAAAACGAATAAATTGACAGCCGACAGTGAAAATTGAATGAAATTTGGGAATTATGTATGGTCACTGAGGTACAGGTTTTTGCCAAATTGCAGCTCAATCGAACAATGCGAAGTGCGTCAAAATGACGTTTTAAGAAATGACGTTAATACACACAGAAAGCAAGTTAAATAAAAGCTTTAAAAAATATAGATGTTTATGCGTGTAAAGTTCAGTTGAGACAGATAAACTAATTTAGTTGGGGTTACCTTGAGTCAGGCGTTGAGAACGTAACTCTGGGGTAAAAACCCGTGTACGACCAGACAGCAGTGGATTGTTTGCCCATGGCGATGTAGTCGGTTCCGGACTTTTTGCACACCTGAAAATATGAAAGGTCATTGATTAAAAAATCTGAGACTCTAAACTCTAAATCAACGAACCTACTCCGTTGTAATGGCCCCGATAAATAAGGGGCTTTGCATTTACGATCTCATAGACCGCAAACAGGCATTTGAAATTCAAGTGTATGTGGACTGTCTGATTGATTTTATCAAATAATGTAATATGTATGCTCCCTCTTTTACTTAAATTACAACTAATCTTCGTGCAGTGCGCATCTTATCTCTATATTTATGTAATTCATTATTCACGAGAACACGATCAAAAGCGAGTATGTGCAAATAAGCACGACGAATGAACCTCGCTGTGGTCGACCAATCAAACTAATTGAGTGGTAAGGTATCAGTGCAGGGGATCCCAAGCCACGTGAATGTCGAAGGTAACGAAAAAGCAGATTCCCTGGCTAAAGCTGGAGCAGCCAAACCCCAACCAGATGTCCCAGTTACCTATCTCGGGGCAAAGACCTGGCTAATGGACCACTTCAGGGAAAAGTGGTACCAGGAGTGGGAAGATAATACGACGGCTAGGGGGGTATTCGCTAACATGCCCAGGCCGAGCAGAGCAGACCAGTGGTGGGGTCTAAACCGAAGGGACCAGAGTTTAGTGACCCAAATGCGCACTGGGCATTGCCCAACCAACTCTTATTTTAATCGGCTAGACAACAACAGGGACTCGAACTGCCGTCATTGCAGCCAAGCCTCTGAGACGGTCACAAACCTGCTGACGTCAAGTCCCGCGCTAGATATAGCCGGGGAGGTACGGGAGGCAAAAGAGTCCCACGTGAAAACAATTTGGTATGGCACTGCTCAGCAGACGGAGCAGGTTGCCCAAGTATTTCTATTAGCCAAGGCCTTAAGAGATTAGAACTCAGGTCACAAGAATATGTGTTTAGTTAAGCTAATTGGGTTCCAAAATTTTTTTAAAAAAACACAACAACCTAGTATAACTTATAACAATAAATGTGGCTGTGGATTTGATAATGAATGTTACAGTGATGTCCTCATCTTGGACAGTTAGTTAAAAAAATACTTGATCTTATTTGAAAATGTAAATGTCTTCTCTTGCAATAAAACAGAGAAAAAACAGCTGATAGTCTTCAATCGTTACTTGCTAATTTCATACTAACCGCTGCGTCCGTGCAGCTGCCAAGTGAATATGAAAAACATGGATTGTAGGAATAAGCGCTGCCATCATATGAATATTCGTCAGTGAATCTGAAAACACGAACATTAATGGCAGGTTAGACGGTTACCATGGGAAGTTAATGAGATCGAAATAAAGGTAATAACATTAACAATTAAAAGCGTTTTTTTTTCCACAATGGTTCCTGCATTAATTTATACACAATTTTATAATTCTTGGCGATGGATTCCGTGATGAGAGAGAAGGTAAGAATGTCTGCCAATATTATTGGTCAAGGGAAGTCACCTGGGCTATGCGGAGAAAAAGCTACGATTGGGTGATTTATTTTTTAAATTTTTTAAATATTTTTTAAATTTTTTTTTTGAAGGTGGGAAGGGAAGCAACGGTTTAAAATGCTTTAGAATAACTTGGATATTAATCCTAAGAATACTGAGTACAATATACCCCCCTCCATACTTTATAGTCACGTGAGTCTTGATTCAAGAATCTATCCAAACAACTTACAGTGGAATCCCGTCCTGTCTGCCAAGACTGCTGATGTCCACTGTGCCTGAACCGTCACTGTACGTACACCTGCAGGGCCCGTCCCCGTCACACGTTAGCCCTGAGACCGTATTGCTGCCATCATGTAGCAGGAGCCACGTCATCACTGCAGCCACCACAGTTTCTATCGCTCGATGGACCATGTTTCCGGGGAAAACTGAGCACAGCGTACTTTGAAATCAGTCTTCAGTACTTCATGCGTGGCTGTGGGTTGGAATTCCCATTGTCAAAGAACATCCAATAAGCATGTAAGGGGAGTTTACCAATGCGTGTCAGAAATAAACCCAACACGCAGTATTTAATTAACGTAGCTTTGTTTTTAACAAATAGATTCTACACAAAATGCACATTTCATAAATATATCCCATTTAAAAGCACGCAGCCTAAAGAAACGCACACTTCTGAAAGGCTTATATTTATTTACTATATGTCAAAGTAGAATTCCGTCAAGAGTGAACTTATGAAAGATAACAAAACTTGTCAACAGATTGGTTCATTAATATCAAAATAAAACGTAAGCTCCAAAAATGAATTATAAATATTATAAAAGTAGAATGACCTGCGTTCACTATTCAAGACTAAATGGCATTCTTTGGTTTCGTGCTACACACTGATTTATTGTATCAATGGTTCTCAGTTATATTTACCTTAAGCGTCAATTTAATTATACCTTGATTACGTTTTACAACAAATTATTTTACTACTATATTTCAACAGCAAAGAAGAAAAGTGCAAAATGAAGATTTAAACAAAATTAAATTCACGTAATTATGACAACCAAAAAATGTCACCCAAGACATGGGAGACAAAAGCAGGGTTGGGGGCGGTTGTCTTCAGATGACTTAATATCTGCCAGGTTAACATATATATATTTTTTAAATCAGTGCAACTTCAAGTATGTATGGCATCTGCCCGTCTACGAAAGACGATAGATTTATCTTTACTATTTGCAGCTCTTGGTGTGGCTGATGAGACCAATACTTGAGTGGCAGTCTCTTCTGCATGTTACACACACGAATGTACTGTGGGGCAATGTTGCCTGGCCTTTCTCCTCGCCCTTTTTCCAACAGCCTCTTCCCTAGTTAGCTCCTCTGCTCTTAGTGATACTTCTTTCACTATAGCCCGCCCTGTGTTCCTATCCTCAGCCACGTTTTCCCAGTTTTGTATGTCAATGTTGGCTACTTTCATGTCTCTCCTGCATATGTCCGTGTATCTGAGACATGGCCGACCAACGGACTTTTTTTTCCAGTTGCCAGCTCACTGTATAGCACATCTTTGGGTATGCAACCAGTTTGCATTCTCTTGACGTGTCCAAGCCAGCGGAGGCGTCTTTGGCTTAGTATGGCTGGAATGTGGCTCATGCTTGCTTGAGCCAGGACCACTGTGTTGGGGACTTCCTCTTGCCATTTGATGCCATTTGAACGTTAAGTATAGCTCATAATTTATTGAACCCCATCACCCATTTCTTAACATTACTTTTTTTAATAAGTAGTAATGACACTCCCCCCCCCCACTTACCCCAAGTCATTATTCATTATACAGCTGAAAAGTGTTACATCTATTTCAAACACTCACATGCAATTGGCCTCATGAAAAGCGAATTCTGGAGATAAAAACATGTCTGTCACTCTATAACTGGTCGTATTGAAAGCCTGCGAGCTCATCCAAACAACCATTGCCTAATATTTGAGACTCACTGTACTGGAGAGCATATCATATCATCGTGGTACATCGTGGATAACGTTAAAATCAAGGCCAAAAAATAAATCGCAAGTTGGAAGGTATCTTGTAGATAGACTTGGATCAGTCTGGAGTCATTAACAATGAAACAAAAACAAAATTAAGATTCTGTGGATCAGTATGACCAAACACATTCCTCTACGCAATAATCACTTGGTTATTAACAGCCGCTTGCATAATCACGTGATTTGGTTTTAAATATAAACACATTCTTAGGCATTCACATTAGGTGTGTTTGTTTGGAATTTTATTTTAATTAGCGTTCACTTTCTAAAAAAATAAACCAAAATTAACTTTAAAAATCCAAAGCTCATTAAATTTTTATGTTTAGTTTTCTTGGCTACCGGGGTAATATGAATTGCGTAGTCTGTTAGTTTTCATCTGCAAATTAGATAGAATTCTATTGACATTAAAAAAAAAAAATTCACAAAAAAGGACCCTTAAAATAAAAATATTAAAAATGTAAAAAGGACTGTTGTTAATCTTATAGTCTTAAATACATATTTGTATAGAAAATTTGTTTATTACATCATCGGGTATCACTCCAAACCAAACAATTTTTAAGGTCTATAAACTTCAAAGAAAAACATGATTTCTAAAAATAAGCGTGTTGCGCACAATCCTAGATGTAAACAGATTCAATTTCAATAACCAGGAGCAGCTCAAGGTGGGTGTACGATGTGTGATCATCACATAGGTAGCAGGGTGCCTGAACTGTCAAGGTGGGTGTACGATGTGTGATCATCACATAGGTAGCAGGGTGCCTGAACTGTCAAGGTGGGTGTACGATGTGTGATCATCACATAGGTAGCAGGGTGCCTGAACTGTCAAGGTGGGTGTG
>MUZC01001480.1:720062-730994 GCA_002072015.1 Radix auricularia
ATCGTGGATATCACATAGGTAGCAGGGTGCCTGAACTGTCAAGGTGGGTGTACGATGTGTGATCATCACATAGGTAGCAGGGTGCCTGAACTGCCAAGGTGGGTGTACGATGTGTGATCATCACATACGTAGCAGGGTGTCTGAACTGTCAAGGTGGGTGTACGATGTGTGATCATCACATAGGTAGCAGGGTGCCTGAACTGTCAAGGTGGGTGTACGATGTGTGATCATCACATAGGTATATATAGCAGGGTGCCTGAACTGTCAAGGTGGGTGTACGATGTGTGATCATCACATAGGTAGCAGGGTGCCTGAACTGTCAAGGTGGGTGTAAGATGTGTGATCATCACATAGGTAGCAGGGTACCTGAACTGCCAAGGTGGGTGTACGATGTGTGATCATCACATAGGTAGCAGGGTGCCTGAACTGTCAAGGTGGGTGTACGATGTGTGCATCACATAGGTAGCAGGGTGCCTGAACTGTCAAGGTGGGTGTACGATGTGTGATCATCACATAGGTAGCAAGGTGCCTGAACTGTCAAGGTGGGTGTACGATGTGTGATCATCACACAGGTAGCAGGGTGTCTGAACTGTCAAGGTGGGTGTACGATGTGTGATCATCACACAGGTAGCAGGGTGCCTGAACTGCCAAGGTGGGTGTACGATGTGTGATCATCACATAGGTAGCAGGGTGCCTGAACTGCCAAGGGTGACAATAAAAAAATATTTTTGACATCTTCCCATATTATTCCAGATGGCGAAAATTGCCTATTTTCGACAACCCTAAAATGTCAAGCGGCGATTTTCATGAAATAAAATCTCTCTCCCCCCCCCCCACACACACACAAATAAGTCTCCATTGGAGAGTTTATTTTACAACAAATTTTCCTAGAAGACTTTCTTTTAAAATAAAGTCTACGTGTGTGAAATAGAATCCTTTTCGTAATTAAAATATGAATTAAAGAATTGTTTATTTTGTTTGTTGTTTGTTTGTTTGGTTTTTTTTTAAGTTTACGTCTTACAATATTGGTTGATCTTGTTTTCAATTTATTTGTGTTTCATTGTTGGTAATTCCATCATCATAAAGTTAGCCAAGGGTTGTAGCAAGGTGAGGAAAAGGGACAACTTTCCTCCGACATTTTTAACCGTGGCCCGGTTCTCACTGTTAATTACAAGTTAGCAAATAATTCAGTTATTTGTGAACTTTTAATTAACGGTGAGCAACGAGCCAGACTTAAAAATGTTAACAAATAACTGAATTAAAACTAAAACGTGACACCGATGTCTCGGTGAATGTAATTCACCATTTCATTCATCAGTAATTCCTGTGGTAAGGAATGAGACGAACTTTGCCATACCTATTTCAGTGGCGTCACTGGGGGTGCGGTGGGGGAGGGCCACCCCGGGTGACTAACCAAATGTAAAATTCTATGTGTTCCTCTTATTTGTCATTGGAAGACTCGGAGGAGTTCTATGGGGTAAGTCGTAAGGGGGTGACACCATGAGCTACCGCCCCTGGTGACATCCACCCTAATGACGCCTCTGAGTCCTATTTGTGTTGCGATATTGTGAGAGTCCATCATGACCGAATCAAAGGTAGAGCTCGCTATTAGAGGATATGAGACAGCTAACTAAATTTAATGGTTTTAGGAAAATAATATCTACTAGGATGGTTTACTCCTCGCTTAAAGTACTAAAGCTGCATCTTTTTTCTAACATACGGCACACTGAATGATTAAAATGTGTGCTGATCTGATGGAATTAATAACGAACAGAAACTAAGTCCTAAAGTGGCCATTCAAGACTCAAGTGGTGATTATAGTATGCGAAACGGATTGCGCGAAACGGATTATTTCAGGTTCAGATATTATTATTATTCTTATTACTCTTCTAATTCTTATTATTAACTATTTGACTACAAATATTACATAAATATTAACAACGCCATCTTTTCCCAAATGTTCATTTGTTCCGTGTCAGATCTCATAACATTATCACATAACATCAGATAAGACGTATTTATATATCCTAACCTCATACAAAAAGTCAAAAAACAAATATTTACTGTGTCACAATCTTTATTGAAAAGAAAAGAAAAGTAATAATTTTTAAAAAAATAATTTAAAAATTCAAAAAACTAACAATAACAACAAATTTAAAACATGTTATATAACAATAATCATATACTCTTAAGTCTCTTACAATAATTATTTGCAGCGGCCTTTTATCAAAATCCAATGATTTAACACCTTCACACAGTCAAAAGTAAAAAAATCTAAAATCATACCAACATATGCAAATATTTATCATGAAGGTAACATACAGCAACGTTTTCATCTAATAGTAATATTTTTTTTAAAGCCACCAGTTGTTAAGGTTACGAAATGTTAAGATAATGAAGTTGATATTTGGTAAATAATAAAAGGACATGTTTAGGAATATCATAAAGGTGAATATTTTAGAATATCATGAAGTGAATGTTTTGATGTGTCGTGAAAATGAATAATTATTAATTTCAGTAAACTGAATGGCCCACGAAGAATGCGGTGACGTCATTTTAAATTGCATCGTACTGTGCCTTACTGCGCACCTTGGAACAGGTGAACACCAACCTGAAACCATCCTGAAAGCAGACAACAAAATCTATTCAATCTGTGAAGACATCTTCTGTTCTACAATGGAGGCACATTGACAAACACATTTTTTATTTCAAGCCTGCACACATACATGTATAGGTTTACATTGTGTATGTTAACTTATTCTAAAGCGTGCACACATATAGGCTTACATTTTGATGTTAACTTATTTTAAGTGTGCACACATATAGGCTTACATTGTGTAGGTTAGCTTATTTTAAGGTGATGGGTTTTTTTTTTACAAGTATTTCCCCGTATTTGCGCCCGTTACTCACTACAATGAGGCCAGGCAATGATGACCAGAAATTGTAGTTTGGCAAAAGCTCTCTTCCAGATTTTTTGGTTGTATAGTTGAAACTTATACCACAAATCAGATAAATGAATAGCATGGAGAAAAATCTGAAGGAATAAAATAGTAAAGGGTTAATCATAAATGTTTTCTTACTTCATCGAGTTCTTTTTTTCCACATAATATTATTTACTTTAATTCGCCTTTACAAACTTAGATCAAAATAACAGCATTGAATGTTTCATCAAATTCATGAAGTTTAAATGTTCATGCGAGATTATGGCATAATTTAGTTAATATAATGTTATTTTTTATTTGTATTTTTAAAATTAAGAGGAAAAAAAACACTTATTAATTTTAAAAATCTGTGCATCCACAATATTCAGCTTTTCCAAAATTTATTCATTCCTTTTAATTATTATTATTTTTTAAAATTATTATTATTTTTATTATTACTTTTGGTGACAAAGATTTTTAATGATCATTACAGTACTCACATAATGACCATAATTGAGCCTGTGGTCAGAGAACTTTCAGTAGGCAAAGGGTCAACTCGTTTACATTGGTTCGGACACGCGCAGTTGCTCCACATATTCATAGACTGCAAGATTTAAAACAAGATAAGAATCAAAGCATTATCTGTATTTTTATTTTCTTGTCTAACACAAAAACAAACACCCTTAAGTCGAAATATTTCTTTTTTTCAATATGATTTCATCGTTTTTTTGCCTGGACGGACTATTTTGTGAGTTAATGTGTGTCAACATTTTGATCTTTGCGCCATGCATGCTTTCAACTTCCCTAGGAAGCACGAAGTTGATTTCCGGGTTAAGATTACTTTTCCCTTTCGATTTGGATAACACATCTGTTTGGTACTGCATCACAACTTACAAATATGTCAGTAACTACGCTGTTATACTTTACAATGATTTTTAATAGTAATGTTCGTTTCAAAGTGGTGTTCGCGACGAAGTAAGTTTAACGTTGGATTTTATTTCGTACCGAACACTTTTATTCTGCAGAAAAAATTAGTTAAATATGGTTCTAAATCTTGGCATCTAGAGTTATTTGAAAATAGTAGTGTCCGTTTTGAGGGCATGTTTGCGTTGAAGTATAATTGTTTTATTGTAGGATATTACTTCGTGGTGATCACTTTTTCATGTAGGAAAATTAAGCTAAAGATCTAGGTCTAGTCTCTATCTAGACTCCTAGCAGCCAATGAAACACAGACAATGAAATCTTACACAGAAACAGTCACTGAGACTCAGCCAATAGAAATTTACACAGAAACAACAATTGAAACACAGTTTAAAGGTATGAGAATCACTGCGAGTAAGTTGTTGTGACATAATTGTGAGCTCTAGTCAAGTAGTGACCAGAGAAGAGTTCACTAAAACATAACAACGGGAGTGATAGTCCCGCATGATGTTATTAAGGAAGACGGTCTGGCTATATATTGTGTGGGGAGGGGAGATACACAGAGAATAGAACAGCCATAGTGGTGGAGAGACCTAGAGAGGACGGTGATAATAGAGTATCTAGTACACCATCGAGGTGTGCTCGAGTGTCTATAGAGGAGTTGTGAGAATATGCACCTATGTTTAAGTGGCATTGTAGAACTATACCTTTGGTGTACATAAAGCAGTGGCTGTAATTGTATTGCTGACGTGGCTGTAATTGTATTGCTGACGTGGCTGTAATTGTATTGCTGACATATTAAAGGCTTGAATTATACATTGACAAGAGTCGAGACTTCGTCTTCATTTTATCCAGAAGCCAGTGCGCAACACACAGCCAATCGAATCTCACACACAGGCACTCATTGAGACACAAACGAATGTGAATGAAACACAAGTAGTCATAGAGACCCAGCCCCAGTGGCGTAGCGAGGGGGGCAGGGGGGGGGCGAATGCCCCCGGGCGCCACGTTGGGGGGCGCCAAAATGAGTATTAAAACTCATTATTTAATTTCATTTTAATGTAAACTAATGTATCCCAAATACGTTTGCAAGATTGAATATTGGAGCTCCGAACATATCTTTATTACAAAACAGTTGTTAAACATGATTTAGGCGCCCCCATTGAGCGTTAAGGGGCGCCATTCTACTCATAAATAAATGACAAATCCTGATGTAGGATTGCTGATGTGTTGTTTTTTTTTAATTTAAACAACTGTTAGTTGATGGTAGTGAGCAGTAAGAGACCAATACGATTCTTTTAATAGAGCTACCAGAGACGACACTAAAAGCAACCAAAATTACCAAGACAAGAAAAAGGAGTGGCTTAAAGCAGTGGTTCTCACCCTGTGGTCCATGGACCACTAGTGGTCCGCGAAGATTTGCCAGGTGGTCCGTGAGAGAAGCATGAAATTTACGCACTGTAGGATTAATCGAGATAGACTAGCAAGTAAAAGAATTAACGCAGAATTAAATATATTTCTGATCTGGCCATAATGGTTTTTAATTTTATCAAGCTCGTCAATTAAATTCTCGTCTCTTTGATTTCTTATGCTCGAATATGAATCTTGAACGTTAACAGTTACTAATGTATACTGAAGTTCGCTGGTTATCTGACTGTTTTAATTACGCGATGACGTAAGAGATTTTCATGTAGAAATAACTCAAAGCTTGTTGATAGTTTGAACCATGGTTAATGGGTTGCTGTTCTGGCTTACTTGGCTGAAATTTTTGAAAAGCTCAATAAACTTAATTCCACTCGGCAAGGAAAGCAGATACATTATATGACTCTCAGTGACAGAATGTCCGCGTTTTTTCGAAAAAGCTTGATCTTTGAAAAAAAAAATTATTTCAAGGTAACTTTGAGATGTTTGATAAATTGTACGAAATCACCGAAAAACCAGAAAATGCAGAAATAATTTTTAGTAGTGGCCCGTAGTTAAGGCACATATTTTTCAAGTGGTCCTGGAATCTCAAAAGGTTGAAAACCACTGGCTAACAGAATGGTTAATACGCGTCCCTTTGCTGCATGTTGTGACTCTTTAAAAAGATAAATCTTACTTCCCCAATTCTCATGTGGAGGGAGTAAAGTGGGAGAGGGGAGGGAAGATCTCTCCTCTCACGGGCTTGTATCGGAGTGTCAAAGCAAGTTGGATTCCTTTCATATGAAACATCAGGCACCGCCTTTCTTTCCTGTCCATCGTCGATAAAACTTGTTGCTCAGTAGGATCTAGGTTTAGTATCTTATTTATCACCGGAAATCCAAAATGAATGTATCCACCTACTTACATCGACTGTAAGGAATCAGCTGTTGAGTGAAATCAGAAAACACAAGTACTACGGTATCTTACTTTACTCCAATCGATCTAGGACACCGGAAAAGCTTTCTCAAGTCATCATATTTGTGGATGTGGATTTACAAACTAAAAAGTAACTATCAAAGAATCATTTTCAGATTTTGCAAAGATACATTCCAAAGACGCAAAAAGCCTTGAAATAGTTATCGTAGAGAAACTGGAATCTAATAGCATACTACTATCCGACGGTCGGTCACGATGTTATGACAATGCTTCTGTAATGACCGGGAATGTTTCCGGCCTTCAACAGCGAAAATGTGCTAGAAATTACAAAGCATTGTTCATCAACTGTGGCAACCACAGCTTAAAATTTAGCAAGAGTACACTTAACTAAACATGATCCAGTTGTTATCACGTTTTTGGAACAGTTAAAAGTATAGATTTATGTTTTCTCCCTTTCAACAACTCGTTGGGAAAAAATTAAAAAAAGATTTGTGCCAATCACAATGAAGAGGGAGTCTGAAACACGTAGGATTGCACGATCAGAAGCTGTTATAGCAATTTATGAAGGACTAGATGACATGGCAGGGCTGTTGGAAAAATTATCAGAACATACAAATATGACGCCTGACACCAGAAGTGATGCAGAAGCGTTGCTGGTAGGTATATAAAACTTTAACTTCCTAGATTTTAAACATTTCTGGAACATCATACTTGATAAAATTGATAGTGTCCAGAAACGGTTCCAGAATCCTACTGTGAGTTTCAAGGAAGCTTAATCTGATCTTGAATCGCTTGAGCAAGAAATTGTCAACATTCATGTTAGTTTGAGCCATGTTGCGGTAGACAATGGGAAAGAAGATGCACGACTTGGAGAATCGAGTTTGACAGAAGATTAGACGACATCGGAGGATGCCTTCGAGAATTAAAAAGAGATGCAGAACTTTCTCCATAAGAAAAATTGCACCTGCTATGAACAGCGAAATTGATATGTCTATTCGAGTCATGTATAATTAGTAGAGTATTTTTTTTCAAATAAATTGTTTATAATCGTATAGAGAATTATTAGTCTGTATTGTATTTCATTAAAATATCATTTGCTTCAAAAAATGAACCATATAAACCGTAAAATTTCAAATTTTTCTTGGGGGTTCAGTGAGCCCCCAGAATTTTTCGGTCCGTCAAGGGGCGCAGAATTTGTGTCTTGCCCCCGGGCGCACATGACCCTAGCTACGCCACTGCCCAGCCCATTTGAGAATGAAAACAAGTCTAGCATTGACAAAGATAAATCTTCCCAACCCGAATCATTACCAGCATCATCACCCCCAAAGTCCCATTTGTCTGCTGCACAACTTAAAGCACTCCATGACTGTTCCCATTTTTTATATGATGTAATGGGTCGCAACTAATTATTATTTAATTTTAAAAAATTGTCAATAACTGACAAGTACTGCAGGACACAACCTTAGCAAAGAGGAAAAAGAGAAATTTAACTAGTTTCAAGCCTTTGATGTGGGGCTAATAGAAACGTGCAGTCTAGAAGTAGGAGAACCCAAAAACTGCACAGTCAAAGCTAACATGACTGTAGATGACATTTTAAAGCTGACTGCTTTTGTTAAAAGAAATATAAACAACAAGAAAACAGCCGTGCTCCAACCATGCCAAACTTGGTCAGTGAAGAAGAGTTTAGCGAAACATTAAAAAAAGAAAATAGCAGACAAGGAAGAAATAGAAGGAAAAAAAAATAAACTGAAAAGAAAGATCAAGAGGGAAGAAAGCAAAAAGAGAAAGGATGCACAAAAAGAGGCTACAAATACTACAAATAGGAAAAGAGAGCAAGAAGGGGAAGAAAAATAAGCAAGCTTGAAGAAGAGAAGATTTTAAAAAATAAAAATAGTGGAGTCCAAGAAAGTAAAGTATCCAGTAATAGATTTATCTGATAGCAGCAGTGAGGACTCACAGTTGATTCAAACAATGTATCTTGACATGGCTGCAGATGACGATACTTTAGATATAGAAGAGGATCTCTTGTTGGCAGGAATGTGTCATGTGTGCATAAAAGTGGGAGGGACAGAGGTTTGGGTCCAATGTGATGTGTGTGATGGCTGGTGGCATGCACAGTGCACGCAAATTTGTGCATCTTTGAAACAAAGAACTTTGGTGTGCACTGTTTGCTGCCCTGGCCAGTGACTGTAGACTATGTTATTTTATATTTTATGTTATTGTATTTCTAAACGTATTTCATATTGTACTATACTTCAAAACCTATATTTGTAATTGAGGCTATAGATCTACCTAGATCTATAGTATTATTTTGTATATCTAAAATCTTACGCTGATACAGTCTGTATACTATGTTGTGCTTTGTTTCTGTGTGCCTTTTTTAAAATGTACATATCATACAGATCTAAGTTATTCGGGTTCTAATTTCTTTAATAAACGTTTATTACAATAGTATTGACATCTCCAGTGTTATTTGTTGACTTCATAAACTAAAAATTTATTCTTTAGTGATTTCAGTTGTGTGTCTCCCTTGGGGTCAAAGTGTCTGCCTTGGGGTCAAAGTGTCTGCCTTGGGGTCAAAGTGTCTGCTTTGGGGTCAAAGTGTCTACCTTGGGGTCAAAGTGTCTGCCTTGGGGTCAAAGTGTCTGCCTTGGGGTCAAAGTGTCTGCCTTGGGGTCAAAGTGTCTGCCTTGGGGTCAAAGTGTCTGATTTGAAATAAATTAAGCAAAAATAGGCGGTAGCTAAGTGGGTCAGCTAAAATTTCACTTTACACGCTAACCTCGCTTAGTAATACAAGAATGCAGTCTCATTATAGTAGCCTTGTTGCCATACTACTTGTAGGTGCATTCGATTTTACCTCATGTCGAACGGTTTAGAAACTAAGTCATGAAAGCCAAAAATGGTGCTATTTTTAGCGTATGGCGTTCGCGAAGTGGTTTAAAACGGGGATTCCGTTAGCACCGTAAATGTCATTAATGAGCGACTTTTAAATGTTCGTTTTATCCAAGACTTTGTTTTTATTCTAAATTTATTCTCAGCCCACCAGCCTCGTTACTTTATTTTGACGTCACTGCCAACTCCAGACTGAGCCTATAGGGGAGATAATAAAACGTTCATTGCACATTTTTTTAGGAATACCATAACTCATTACCATTGTTAGACGGTGCTTGACTTTTATAAGACACTCTTGTATTAGCTAAGGACAGAGAATTGCAGTTAAAAAGTTTATTTTTCTATATTTTTAGTTTTGGTGGGGGATTTATGTATCATTTTAGAATTTTTCTAGCAAAAAGATATTTGAACACTGGAGAGTTATCTTGAGAGTCAGTGCCCCCCCCCCCGCCCTTCCCCAGCCCAGCACCCAGGTTCAATGTTAGTTTAATGCACTGACCACTGTCCCGGCGATGACCTCTCCAATGACATCCAACTGTGGAGTCAGGCGACCAGCATCACAGAGATGCATGACCTCAGCTTTTCTATGGGTGAACAGACCAAAGGAAAAAAAACATGTCAATTAGAAAGAACGTACAGCAAACAAAGGGAGTGTACTATCAGGTAAACCAAATAGTTTGGACACTCCCCACCAAAAAAATAAATAATAAATAAATAAATAATAACGTAAATAAATAATGAATAAAGATTAAATTATGACGACTGAGTTAAGCGTGAAAAAACGAATTCTTTCTATAATGAATGAAACAATGAAGTACGAACTTGCCATCTGGTGTAGTATACGTCACCAGGGGGTAGTAACCCGTGTATGACCAAGTTGCCGTCGATTGCTCGCCCATATCTATGTAATCACTGCCTGATTTTTTACATGCCTGGAAGCATCAATTTGGATAGTGGGAAAAATAGTGTCATCTTTAAAACTCGCGAACAGACGGTAAAACATGACATTTAAACGTCAAAAGATGTGTTAACATTTCATAATAGCAAAAGAAATGGTGTTATTTAACATAATTTCTGTGTAACTGCATATATCAGCATAATGAGACTTAACGGAGAATGTAAATTTTTTTATAGATGAAATGAGTAGGCCCTCAAGACCAACATAAAATACACACAGAAACATAGAAGCATTCTTGGGCTTGTCAAGACTAATTTATTTACAACAAGAACAACAAAATCTTCTTGGTAAAAAGAGAAGGAGGTGTGGGTCATTTAAAGAGAAAACTTTGATAAGTCCAGACTTTATTGAGCTCTACTTACCGCTGCATCTTTGCATGACCCAAGGGTTGCTGGGAAACATGGATTGTAGGCGTATGAACTGCCGTCAAAGGAGGCGACAACATCTGGAAATCTAAACAATTTTTTTATTTGGTTAACTTTTCTTCATTTATAGTAAATGAGAGGTTTATTTTAGCAGGGATATCGGAGTAAATACTTGTTTTTAAATATACAATTTAATTCAAATTTAAATTCTAGGAAAAATTTTAATATTAATATTGAAATATGGTTCTAACAATAAGTTAAACCAATGAACTTTTTTCTTTTTAAAGGGAAACCAAAAAAAAATTTAAAAAATTTAAATGATCCCAGTGGACAAATAACCCCGCCTTACATGAAAATTTACTAATCACACATGACGACAAAGTTGTGACAGATGACATTGCTGTGACAGAAGACAAGTAAACCAAATGAGGGGTGAGACTGCAATCAGGCTTATAAAAAATTAAATGGAAAAGACGTAAACAAGGTAAGGGTTAGCCTGACAGGACGTGACAAAACAGCGAACGTTTCGGCAAAGAGC
>MUZC01001480.1:731079-748218 GCA_002072015.1 Radix auricularia
GCTCTTTGCCGAAACGTTCGCTGTTTTGTCACGTCCTGTCAGGCTAACCCTTACCTTGTTTACGTCTTTTCCATTTGACAGATGACAAACTAACCTGGCAGTGTCGTCCTGGTTCCCCAGACTGCTAATGTCCACCGTGCCCGACCCGTCGTTGTACTTACACCGGCACGGGCCGTCCCCCTCACACAATAGACCAGAGACACGTCCGTGACCTAGCAAACAGCTGATGGTCACAATCGCCCTGATGAAGTCTCCGACAGTCCCCGCCATAGTCCTGAACAAACTGACTCAACAGTTTACTTGTGTTTACTTGTTTATAAATGAAAGCCTGTGCTAAAGTAGACTATTTGGCGACTTCAGAAATGGCATCTTGTCTTTATTTATTTCACGGTTTCTTCTCTTTTGGTTTTTTTTTTTTTTGGTTTTTTTTTGGGCAAAAATTACAAGTCTGAATATTTTAATTATAGATCACTAGAAAATTAAACCTTATAAAGTATAAAGATTTCGCACTTTTCCGTGTTACCACTTTTAATGAGAGATAACTTGAGCTGATACCAATAAATCTGTGATAACTCTTACAAAGTATCAACAACGGTTCTTTGATTATATTAGGTAACTGGTAAAGTTTCGACTCAAAGCGTTGGTTATTTGTGTAAACCTTGAATGCTAATAGAGTTTGAACTTACAAAAAAAACCCACTACCGAAAACGGCACAAACATATACATTTTTCTCACTTGCAGCTAGGCGGTCGTACTTAAAGGTTGTCCGACTTAATTATAGGGCAATCCCTGTCATGAATATGTGATTAGCTGAGCATAATATTTAGATATCAGGCCACGTGACACGCATTCTAATAACGCCTCGGATGGGCAGTCATCTCGATTTCGATTACAGCCAGAAAACGATGGCGAATGACGCATCTCATTTCAAACACACGGTGCTGTTTTACCACAATATCTAGAGAGCAGTCTCATGGGAGAGAATTGATACACTTACCAGAACGGGGACAAAATGAGCTATCTGATCTTTACAGCAAAGATACCTTCATGAGTTAATTTGAAATCTTGTTCATATAAATTTTATTCAAATGAATTTTCCATACTTAAAATTAAGAAATTGTAGTCACCATAGCATACATGTGTTAGATCACTAGCAGATACTTGCTACACACTGATTAGTCAACTAGCACTTAAACTAACAGGTCACCAGAACATGTACATGTAATACCACTAGCAGGTCACCAGAACATGTACATGTAATACCACTAGCAGGTCACCAGAACATGTACATGTAATACCACTAGCAGGTCACCAGAACATGTACATGTAATACCACTAGCAGGTCTCCTCTTCTGTATCACACATTCCTTATGCAAATAGAGGGTTCGCATAAAATATGCAAATCCCTATAAGATATGTTATACAGCTAGCAGGTCTCCATAACACACATACTACAAGCAGTTCCCCATGTCATAGAAGCACACACCCTAAAAACAATGTTATATATTTATTTCATTGAATCCTTACGTTGCACCGCTTTCAGGAGAGTGAGATACTTTATATTACATCAACGAATTATTGGCAATCTTCTGTTATAATTTATCCAAGTCATTGGCGATAATTTTTACTGTCATTTGATTACGGAGATTTTAGGATATTATATGAAGACCCATTTATGGATGAACTTTTTTATAAGTTGTAGGTCGGGCAGACAACATGCTTTCAAAATAATATATAAAATATCATAACGAGCTGGAGTCAAATTTTATTTTGAAAAAAAAAATAAGTATCCCCTATCTAAACTTATGAATTCTATTTTTTCAAAAAATAATGAAAGATAAAAGATTTGCAGAAATTTTATGATTTTCATGCTAAAGATACCTAAGTTTAAGCCAGGTGTTAGGCCTATACATCCTATCACAACACCAAGCTAATCCATCTTATTTGGAACTAAAAGTCACTGGCTGGATTTATAAGATCTTGCTGAAGTTTTATCCTAAATTTCAACAATAAGGCATAGTGAATCAAATGAATCAATATTAAATCAATTTCGAAAAGCTTTAAAATTGTTTAAAAAATCAAATACCCAGCTGTGTGTTACAACGTTGGTTTTTTGACTGTTTATGAATCTTCTATTTGAGTCATGGTGTAAAGGAAGAAAACAAATTCTGAAGTTAGTCATTTTTACTTGAATTTAGAATCTTCAAATTTGTCTAAGCTGGAAATAATCCAGAAAAAATAGAATTAAAATATCTCATTTTAAGAAATACTTTGTGTACCACAATCGCAGTTAAGTTTGGGAACGTGGAGAAAAACACTTCAATGCCTAATAAGAAGATACCATCATGGTTGTAGCACCATTCAAAAATAAATCAAATGAGGGGTGAGACTGCAATCAGGCTTCACTTTCTTCGATTCTTTGGATTTCACCTCTGCTAAGTTTCTTAATTTTATTATTTTACTTTTATATTCGTTTTATTTGTGTATTGTATGTCCGAAACGTTCACTGTTTTGTTACATCCTGTCAGGCTAACCCTTACCTGTCAGGCTAACCCTTACCTTGTTTACGTCTGTTCCATTCAAAAATACCTTTACACAATTTGTCTATATATATTTTTTTAATGCATCCACTTGCTTTATATAATATCTTTTCTAAATTTGTTATCTGCAGTGTGGTTGGTGGAGAAACTTCTTACTCGTGCGTCTAGTAAATGTTTACCTGATCAGTGTTAAAACTTTGAACAATATTTACTGAAAACTTGATGTTGAGATTAAGGCAGGCAATGGGGTGTACTCCATGAATTAAATGATGTCATTTTTAAAAATAAAACAGAGATTTACTGACATGCAGTCATAAAACAAGACTACAATAACACCCCAAAAAATCTTTATATTGTTTTATTTTTGAAATTCTGTACAACAGTCCTTTAGTGAAAAAGCTGCAGGTTGAAGCCACAGTAACCATGGTAACCCATGGCAGCAGACATTGTAGCTTATCACTGTGGACAATACTTCCAACAGAGAGTTGTAGGAAAATCAAGGAACAAATCAGTTCATTCACCACATCTGATTACATGTCAAAACTAAACTATGAATGAAACACCAGGGTTGTCCTAAGACAATGTATATTACTACAAGCTCACGAGCGTGGTGCATGCCCCTTGTATGTGATACTTGAAGTCTATTAAATGGCAGCACTTTAAATTTGTCACTGAAAAATTTATTTAATTTCATTTAATTTTTCACTACCACATATGTATAAACTTGAATATATTTTTTATTTTACTTAAGGGAATTGTATAAATGAAAATGCATCTCATAAAATGATATGATATTATCAATTATTTATTTTTTTCCATTGGTAATTTTTCCATTTATGTCATATTTTATTTTGTTTTCACTCCACTCACAAGCAGATTGTAAAATCTTGAACTTTAATTCGTGTGCCACAGTAATCTTATAGTTTAAAAAGGCGTGACATAAAAAATGTGTACAAATATAACATATATATATATATATATGATACCTGCAACAGAAAAAGGAACAAAATTAACTTTTTACAAGTCCAATCAAAATAGCATCTCTTATTTAATCACTTAAGCCAGGGGTCAGATGCAGTCTGCGAGGCCCTCTCATCTGGCCCCTGGAGAACTTATAATCTCAACAAAAAAAACCCCAACTATTTTTACTTGTACTTTACCACAAATTTAGTAGATAGAGATAGTAGTTGGCCCCCAAACTGCTGTTTGACAGTTAATGCGGCCCTACGGCAGAAAAGTTTGGAGACCCCTGACTTAAGTAATCATTTTGCAAAGAAAGAATAAATGACTTAGAAGGTCCCCATAACAGCATTTAGATATATATATATTTTTTAAGTGTATGGAAAGCACAATTAATAAAACTAGAGTTTTCAAAAATATATCAATCTGTTTGAGATCAAACTCTCTAAGTGATTTTATAGACAAGGTGTGTCAAGCTTGGATTAATTAATATAGTGGTGATTTACACCATTAATTTGGAGGTTTGGTCTTTTTTAAATATCATTGTTTGCCAAATTTAGCACATTTATGAATAATATTTTTTTCCCTCCATTAAAACTGAAAAAAAAAATAATTGAAGATGCACAGAATTTTTAAAAAATGAATTAATTAAAATGATAAAGTCAGGGAGAGAATGCTTCTTGGTGCTACATGGAAATAATCAGAGAACCAGCTCAATAATGACAAAACATCATATACAAAATTAAAATATAGAACAAAGTCTTATTATCAAATTATCTTACAAGTCACACAGACTCAGCTGCATAAATTCCATGTACAAAAAGTAGGGGTTAAATATTTCAGAGTAACAAGTGGACTGCATGGTGTCATCAAAAAGAGGGGTGGTAGAAACAAAAAGTACTTTCTACTGCAAGACAAAAATTATCTCTTAGTACAACATTCAAAAAAAAAATTATTTTTTTAAATCTAAGAAATTTGTACAGCTTCATCCCAAACTCCAAACTCATGATATTTAAATAAAATATCTGACCACAAGTGACCAATCATTTACAACAAGCAAAGTTTTTGGTCAGTGAGAAAGGTTTTGAAAAATTACAGAACTCCTCCAGGAACTTTTTTTTCAAAAACATTTAATTGCATAATGATTTTTTTTTTTTTCTTCAACAGCAAGGCATTATAAAATAACCAACACAAAACATGGTACATCAACCATCTGCTATTTGCTTCAAATCTGCACCACTACTTGACACTCTGATAAAGACTGATTATTGTATGCATTCCGAAATATTCCTAGAGTTCAAACTGCGTTTTTTTAAAAAATCCTTTACTATCTTATCAACTATATCAAAAAACAAATGAGAGAGTGGACAAGGTGCCAATAAAAAATGAGTTTCTTGACAAGTGGCTTATTTTGGGGATACATTCTAACTTTTGTAAAATTGAGTTGTGTGCTCGTGGCTCGGCCGATTGGATTGTTTGCATAATCATGCTTGCTGTTTTGAAACTAGTTCAGAGGTAAGTTAAGCAGGGCTAGTTTTATTTTATTTTTGAAATCATAATTATAATTTTTAAAAACAAAATTATACTTAAATAAGGTATGAATTATATCTTACCTCTCAATTCATTAGTATTTTCATCCAATCCATGTTTACTTAACTATGACAACAATAAATGATATGATAGAGGAAATGAAATGCACCAACCCTTTCTCCACTTTCTAACTGAAAATTGTGTTGTTTTTTCCAATGTAAAAATATCAACTAATAAAAAAAATTCAAAATAATTAGGACATTTTAAACTTGACTGCAAATTATCAATCAGTTATGCCACTAAACTGTCAATAAAATATTTGTTTTTTTAATTTTAAGTTACTGGGTAAATAAAAAATAGAACTAATTTATATAATTTGTGTATTAATAAAGAGAAGTACCTAACATTTAAAGAACAAGAATAATAACTAAGAGGAACATTGGGGCATCCCTAATCAGATTCACATTGCACTCTGTTTACTCACTTCTAACAAAGAGAAAAAAAAATGTATTCTCCATATAAGGACTTTATTTACAAGGGTTGATGAGCATGTAATCATATTTACATAAAAGTAACAGGAAACTGAGAGAATGGAAGAATATCCAAAAGATTTAAAATAAAGTCTTAGAGTAAAGAAAACCATTGATAATAAAGAAGAAAAAAAGCAGTTATTGCTGATTCATTTTGTTTACAAATGACTTCAAACACATAATAATCTAGTTATAGATGATGAGCTCTGGAATAATTTTTTTTTACTGCACATAGTATAGTGAAATTAAAAGATTTTATATTAAATTTTTTTTCTTAACAAATACTAGTGTTTTATGTATTGTCCCTTTGCTTGTAAAATTAAAAGATTTTTTATTAGCAGGAGAATTAGCAGCAGGCAACTGATACAGAAGAAGGTCATTTTTAAACACATGTGAATTGAAACTATTGTCTATTAATGCTGATAGTTATTGTCACAGAAATGATGCCTTTAAAACATTATAAATACACAATCATAAATCAAGAAAACACAAGTACAGAGCAAAATAAATAAGACATTCCTAGACTACCTTGAATATTGGGGCGTTAGTGATGCATTAAAATGTCTTTTTTTTATTAAAAAAAAATCAGATTGCAAGCTGGGGATAAGCCCATTCAAGTGACCAATTCAAGTGCCTGGAAATATTTATGTACAAGCTAACCCCTTGAAGGAAACAAACGAAATCATTTTTTGAGCTGAAAACATTTTTATTACACATGAAAAAATTTTAAAGTTAAATCAAAATGTTTTTGTATTTTTCTCCTTAAAATGCCACTTGGATAACAGTGTTACAATTGGCTCACCAAACAACCAATATTTATAGTTCATAAATGTTAATAATGAAAATGACTTTACAAATCAGCCAGAAGGTGTAGTATTTATTCTTCAGTGTTGTAGTTCTATCTTGTTCCACCAGCAACTCATATGTACTTTTGGAATGCATTTCTAAAATATGAAAGTGAACTTATTCATTTTGTTTGTTAACTCAAGATTTTGCTGCAAAAAAATACAAAGTACAACTAACATAAGCACTCTAGTTCAAGTTAATCAAGACATTTTTTGTTAATGTGGCCTTGTGTTTAAGCACATGACTTAACTTTTTCACTAGAAAATATTAAACATTTTAAATTCATTTATCACATAATCATTGACTACTTTAATTCATTCTTTTACATCATAGAAAAAAGCTAACTCCCAGATTTTTTAAAGTCCTATATATTTGCCTCTTCTTTTGCATAAGTTATCATTCTGATTAATCAAATAAAGTAAAGTTTACTGCCAAGACCACCCTAAACCAACTTCTGCCAATACCAGGGATCTGTCCAGTTGTGTTGAGATGAAGGCAGGCAAGGCTGAACTCAGTACTCCTTGTATTAAATGATGCTGTTTAACAGAGATTTACAGACATGACCTCAACTGCCTTTAACACTTTCAATGAATCTTAGTCTCCAAGTAAAAAAATCTAGGGGAAATTACAGTTTATTGAGCACAAAAAAACCCTGTTACCAATCCACAGCCCATGAGCCATAATTGTAAACACATTTTATGTCAGCTCAAAAAAATACACTTGAAAAAATAGTGTTGTTAGATAAGCTTACAATTTTCATGTGATTTTATTTGAATTGGTTTTCTGTTAAATTTTAAATGTGCTGATGTTGTGATATTTACAATTACAATCAAGCTACAGGACTTAACCACAATATTAGAGCCATTGAAAAATTGAACAGGACTACTAGTAGTCTACAATGACATAAAACATATATCAAAAACATTTTAATGTGACTTTAAGATTAAGTTAACTGGGGTGTAAGGTAATTTCCTCTCCTAAGATTTACTCAGTAGTCTACTACACAATCTGTTTCTACATGCAGCATAGTTTGTTAACATCCTTGACAAGATTCTGTCCTGTACCACATAAATAAGGACAAACCTTTGACTGGGAGATTAATATTTGCATATATAAGGGTGTCATTGATATATTAAAGGACAGTTGTAAGATGTGATGAAAATAACAGAATGAAGATGTCCCACCTTTCTCTACTTAAATGAATTTTAGAATTCTTTTTATTACATTTTCTTAAAAACCAAAATTGTCATGGCCAGTGCCAGTGATTAATCACATTTTAAACTCAAATGTACACCACACAAAAAAAGTTGTTATTACGATTTTTTTTTTAGAGCGCTCAAGCCCTACAATCTGGTAACTAAAAAAAAAACCACTTGACCTAGCTCTAAAAAGGGCTGATTAAATTTGTTTTAAATTATTATAAGATAGGAAAGAACTGGTAATATTTTATTTTTCAATTTTTTTAAAAATCATTATGAGAAATCAACTTTTTCAAATTCTAATTTAGCATTAAAATTTGAAGCAAAGAATATGTTTAAAAAAATGGTTTATTTTAAATTAACCATATTTTTTTAAAATATATCTTGTTGATGTAAACAATGGTGGGTGGTATCCATAACAACCACTACTTAGGCATATTATTTTGAATAGTTAAACACATGTTGAATGTTTCCACTTATTAAACTGTGAATCCTTTTTTGCTTCAAGAGTAGTAAAAAGCCCAATAAAATACAGCAAAAAGAAGTGTTTATTCCATGTGTAAGGCCAAGGTGATGTCTGTCTCAACGAAATAGTTGTGTTCATTAACTTTATCATTCCTCAGCTGGTCAGCCAGCTTCAATGTACAAAGAATGATTCATCCCAAGCCAACAGTTATTCATGTAGAACTAGATTGTCTCCAGTTTCAAAACATCTCAGTTCCTACAGTATACGGCATAATCCTTCTCAATTTGTCACGTTTCCATAGTCTAATTATTTTATAACCACCTCTTTAATTCATCTCTGGACTAACATCCAACATGCAATTAATCATCTCATCAAGCAGGAATCATCCATATACATAAGAAATAAAAATTTAACAGTGCATTCCGCCTATTTTATTTTGCTGGTTTAACGTCCATTTGGCACAAAGAAATATGTGCATTTCTTAAAGAGAAGTCTGTCTTATCACACGTTTACGTCCACAGTAAACAAAACAAAACTGGTGTTATTAGGTCATGCTGCTAAGAACGGTATATTTTTATCACATCCACGATGGTCTGCCGACAAATGGGGCAGAGGCCCTTCTCCCCGCGTATGGTGGTGGCACAGTTGTAGCACAGGCACATGTGCCCGCAGGTGTACAGCACACAGTTGATGGTCTGCTCCCAGCAAACTTTGCAGTCGGTCGCGCCATCCTCCACCTGGGGATTGGTTGTGGGTGACAGGGGCGTGGCCGGCAGGGACGTGTGATGGGGCATCGGGAACCCATCCCCGGCCTCTTGCGCTGACGACATGTAGGACACGGGCACGCTGTTGCTGCGAAACATATTGGCGGGTAGGGATATGGGCCCTGGGATGCTGACTGCTGGGGGCATGGCCACTATGAGGCCACCGTTGGCGTGGGCTGTATCACCAAAGTCATTGAACGTTGCACCAGTTCCTGGTGTTACGTTGGAGTTGTAGTTGGTCATAGACTGAGATCGGGGCAGACGACCTTGAATAGGTGTTGTTGTAGTGCCTGAAGAAACAACAATAACACAAATTAGATTGTAAATAAGACTTACTATTAATAGTGTGCAAAAGTTTCATTAGCTCTGTAACGAGAAAATATAACCATTTTTTAATTTTTTTGTGTGTGCATCATATGTTTGAGTTTAATTATAAATATCAAACACCAAGTCTTTTAAGACTGCACTAAAGACGCATGTTTACAAAATGTATTTACAAAACTAATGAAAAAATTATTTTTTTTAATGATTGTGTGTATCGTTCTGTCATTATGATATGAATGTTTATTTTATTATTATATGTATGTTATTATCCCCATGTAAAGAGCTGTCAGCCCGGCTCCTTGCAGGGATACAGCGCTATATAAATTATCAATATTTTTATTTAAAAATTTTTTTTATCGATTTATTGACCCACCACTTATAAATGTACTGGAAGTCAAAAAGTAAAATATTTCGGCCGATAAATATAGCTAATTTCCTGACAATTACACGAACATATTGGTTTTAAACTATTGACTGATGTGACTGTTCAACATGTTGATAAAGGTTATGTGTCCATTGAGAGAAATTGTT
Organism: Radix auricularia; assembly: GCA_002072015.1. Taxonomy (NCBI): domain Eukaryota; kingdom Metazoa; phylum Mollusca; class Gastropoda; family Lymnaeidae; genus Radix; species Radix auricularia. Next base: position 740,770 of record MUZC01001480.1, read on the forward strand.
TGCCTGCCATGCAATGTTCCCTCCAAGTCTAATCTTCAATGATCTGTGTGTAAAGTTTAAAAAAAAACAACTCATGTGCAAAGTTGCACGGCGTCCATTTTTGAGCAATATTTTACACAATTTTCTGCACTGTGATTCTTAACTCCTGCGTGGCGTCGGCCAAATATCTGCGCAGCTGCACTGCTTAAAGGGAACATTGCTACCATGGTTCTAACACTTTGCTTACATATAACCTGCAAACAAAACATCCACTACAGTGTCAGAAACATCAGCTAAGACAAATTAAAGCTATGTGACTAAATTGTTCAGCGCTGCTAGTTATATTGTCAATAAGACCTGCTCATCACTTCAACCAAATAATTTCAATACACTTGTCTGTTTGCGTGGTTGGTTAAAAGATGTCATATAAAGAAGACATTCTAGTGTCATTTCGATTTTCGACAAGTACGTTTAATAAATTTTACTTATGACACCATAAATTTCAATTTTTAGCTTTAATGGAAATTAAGGATTAATTAATAGTTTATTTTTCAAAAGTTAACGATTAAGTTTAAATGAATCGTTTACAGCCCCATTATTATTATTATTATACAACATTTTTGTAAAAGTCAATGAGGAACTTGGATGTTGGACTGCAGTAAAAGTTAAAAATGTCTCTAAAAAAAGTGTGCATCTTCTGCCCTGCAACATGTATTTTTAAAAATATGTAAAAGGCTGCAAAAAGGGGCTTTCAAAATAATTTCAACCAATTGAAGTTTCTTCAATCAGTTTCTAAATTGTCAAAAAAGCAATAAGTAACCTCTGTTGGCTTTATTGTAATTTTAAATTGCAGATCATTGACATTTTCAGAACCAAACTTTGTCAATTTCAAACCTAAAATATTCAGTACACATTTTCAATAATGAATTAAAATTCTACTACAACTGCTGTGTTATGAAATAACTGTTTTCAATGAAATTGAATGAGTTTTATTATTGTAATTGTGTCTGGAATGGGGGGCAGTAGCCTGGAGTGGGGCTCACTTAAAGCCTTTAATTCACAAAGCCCCTTAACATATTGATTTGTTTCTTGAAACACATCATTCAACAAAAAGTTGTAAGGAATAATGGAAGTTGTTACCAATGATTTTAATTTTCTGTATATTCCCATAGACGTCAAAGAAAGCCCACAGTGGCAGTGTACGGTCTACATGCATGAGTGTCACAGGAGCCTGGTTATTGCGTGCATATTTGACTTCCCCTGAAACAATGGAAAAGAAACTTCAACAGCGGATGAACAGATTTTGAGATGAAAGTTTTATTTGCTTTGCACAGTATTAATTAAAATTCAATCACTTAGTATGTTCCTTACGGTAATAACCCTATTTAATATATTATTCAATGTTCAGCTGTATAATATTTTGAAATGCATTATACAAATTTAAAACATTTTTGTAGTTAGTTTTTGAGGTTTTTTTTCAATGTTGTAAAATATAAAAATGTACACAACTAAAACCAATTGCCAATTGTTAATGAAAACAATCAATGTTTTGTCTATGACTTGAGCTAAGATCAAGAATAAAAATGTCAGAATCTAATCATCTTGCCCAACATGAGGGACGTTAGCACCATGTCACACAAACTGACCAGTTTCTGTTAGGTAGAAGCTCAGTTCATCCCCAACTTCAGGATTTCTGCAGACATCTTTGTTGACCACCCAGTACTCCAGGCGATCCAGGAGAAGGTCGGAGTCATCAGGCAGGCTGTTGGGATCAACTTTTACGGGGTCACATGCTGTCAGACCAAACCCTAGACCACCTATGTAGGATCTGTCTATACTCAAGACCTGTTGGGACAGAAGTCTCGAGTTCATTCAAGTAAGCATTTCAAAACAAGAACTTAAAATTTAGATTTTTCATGCTCTTGAATCGTTTGTAAGGAATTAATGCTTTTTGTCATACCAATACAAAAGCAGATAACCAGGGAAATATTTTGACATTTTTATAGGAGTGCAACTCTACAAAATCTAGACAATTGTTACCAAAAAAATTCAGTTACTAAGAATACTTACCCTTTGGACTACAAAAAAGTTGTCTTACTAAAAATTATAACCCTTTGGATTTGCTTGAGGTAAAAGAAAAAACTTTCAACAATAGGAAATTCCCCTTTAATTGATGATGCATTTTTAAAGTACAGAGTATTCTAAATTATGGCTATTTTGGAAAAAATGACTTTTACATAACTGCAATATTAATTATTTAAAATATAGCACCAAAAAAAAAAATTCACATAAGATGGCTTTGTAATAAATTAACATCTAAATTTATTTGTTAACCTCTAGCCCCAGGCACATCTGTTATCAATCACCTGAATGACTATAGTTTCTCCACATCGAATGGGTCGGGCTGTAAAGACAAAAGCATTGCAGTACTCCTCTCGGAGCCTGACTGCGATGGTCCTGTCGCTGCCGACTCTGATGTTCTTCCCTTGCAGCGCGTGGAGGTGCAGAGGAATCAGGGGGATGCCGGCGTGCCAGTGGACGCTGGGCAGCGGGGAGCTCGGCGTCGGTGAAAGTGGTGGGGGGTCATTGATGGAGAGGTTAGAGAATGAGAACAGGTCGACATCAGAAGGTTGTGGGCTGGCATCAAACTGGGCCGCGTTGGCCGGGGGCTCGATCTCTGTGAGAAACATATGCAGAGAATAAGAGGAGGTTAATCCAATGACATGAGTCTTTTTGTCAACATTATCCAATACGTCTACAGTAGGCCTGTCAACGAGAACCCGTGACCCGATGCCAGGCAATTACACGGTAGTAAAATTGCGCTCGGGTACCCGTGAAAATGTTACTGCAATATATTTACCAATGTGTTTAGACTGCAGTTCTTCTATGTTCACATTTCAGTTCGCGAATAATTTATCAAAAGTGAAACTTTTTGTTTGAAATATATACTGTGAAATATGTTTAACATGAGCAGGCTTTAAAAGATATAACTGTTAAACGGAAATAAAACACAGTCTGGTGGAACTATAAAGTATTTTGATACACTTTTTTCCCCTTGAACATAAAACAAAAACCATTTAAAACAAAAAGTTTTTGGTTTTTGAATTCTTCAAGTAAGGAAAATAGAACACCACAAGATAACTGCTATAAACTAAAAAGGGCTAGAAATGACATTGGCTTTGAAATACACGGCACATCTTTGTTATAGATTGAGCAGCAAATGTTGTTTATCTAAACCCACTCCCCCACTCACACGTATCTCAACTCCTATCCCCACCATACTTTTTTTTTAATATAAAAAAGCAACACCTGCTATGTTTTTGTTTTTTTTGTGTGGTTTTTTTTTTAAAATAATATTTGGAATGATTTTCATTATGACAAAAACAAATCCTTTTGGAAGTGTCCCTCGACTCAGTAGGACACAAATGAGAACACAAGACGATATCTAGGAAGGGTTAGGAATCACCGTGGCTTTAACTTTGAAATAAGCCGCACATCGCACATCTTTGTTACTGATTGCGACGCGCAAATGTTTTTTTTTAAATCTACCCCCCCCTACTCCCATATATCATATATCTACAATCCGATCTCCAACATACTTTTAAAATAATCAACACCTGCTATATATATATATATATATATATGATTTATTTATTTTTTAAAAATCATATTTTAATCATTGAATGATCTTCACTATATTACAAAAATGAATGCTGGGGTATGGGTCCACTAAGTTGGGGCAAGTTCTGAAAAGTTATCTTATCTTATCTTATATGTTACAGACACTCCTTCTGTACAGAAGATTATTGCGTCCTACGTATTTCTATGGTTTGTGTTTAGTCCTGTATTCTTACTAGAGTTTTAAATGATGATAAAGTGTTGGCTTTCCTGGTTTCTTCACGCAACCCATTCCACGCCCCGATACCGGACGAAAAGAAAGAAAACTTGTATGTGTTTGTTCTTGCATATGGAATAAGAAAGGTGTTTTTATCTTTATGTCTATCTGAGGGTTGTATTAAGTTATCTTTGTGTTGTATTTCTAAAATAGAATTAAAAGCCTTATGTATAATTACTAATTTACTCTTGGTTCTTCTATCCTCTAGTGTTTCAAGGTTTAATGATTTAACTAATGGTGTTACTCTTGTCTGTTTTAAATATTCTCCAGTAATGAATCTGGCAGCTCTTTTTTGGATTTGTTCTAACTTATCAATATTTTCTTTGGTGGATGGGTCCCATACAGAAGATGCATATTCTAGTATAGGTCTCACCAGGATGAGGTAGTATTTTAGTTTTATATCTTTGTTACATTTGTAAAAGTTTCTTTTTATAAAGCCTAAGGTTTTGTTTGATTTTTTAATAACTTCATTGACATGGGGATTCCAAGATATTTTCTCATTTATTATGACTCCTAAGTATTTTGCATCTTTAGTTTGGGCTAGTTCTTTTCCATGGATGAAGTATTTTGAATTTATTTGTTTCTTTTTCTTTGTTACTCTTAGCAGTTGACATTTTTCTGGGTGGAAGGACATACTCCAGTTAGTTTCCCATTTTATTAATTCATCTAAGTCTTTTTGTAAAATTTTGCTATCTTGTTCTGACTTGATTGTTCTATAGATTATACAATCATCAGCAAATAACCTAACTTTAGTTCCTGTTGAGATATTGTTGGGTAAGTCATTTATATAAATTAAAAATAGTAAGGGACCTAGGACAGTTCCTTGTGGAACTCCTGAGTTAACCTTTATTGGTGTAGATTTAGATCCATTAATTATTACAGTTTGCTCCCTACCCAATAGGAAATCTTGGATCCCGTGATGTAAGGGACCTGAGATTCCAAAGTATTTAAGTTTTTTAAGTAAACTAAGGTGGTGAACTTTGTCAAATGCTTTTGAGAAGTCTAGTAATATTGTATCTATTTGATCATTATTATCTAAGCCTTTTGATAGATCATCTATTAGACCTATCAATTGTGTTTCACATGATCTGTTCTTTCTAAAACCATGTTGGTGTGGGCATAGGGCATTATATTTGTCAAGGTGGTTAACTATTCTGCTATATATTATGTGTTCCAGTAATTTACAGGTGATACTAGTAAGTGATACAGGTCTGTAATTACCAGGGTCGAACTTATCACCTTTCTTAAAGAGTGGCGTTACATTGGCTAATTTCCAATCCTGGGGCACTTTACCCTGGTTTAGAGAGGCTTGAAAAAGAACTACAAGGATTGGGGACAGTTCATTGCTTAATTATTTTTATAACCTGGCAGTTTGGTTAATTACAACAGTTGTCAGCTAAGAAATAGAAACAAATTGCCATATCATCATACGATTATCGCCATTTATCTTTATAATACTATTTAGCTCCGCACCCACCCCCAACCAAAAAAAAAATTCACTTCAGCACCCCTCTGCTCATTGTTTTCACACCGCTGTACTATAATAGTATTTCAATGTCATCATTTTCAAATCGCTGAGTCATTACATCAAAATTTCCTTTTCCATAATAAACAAAGAAGTAAAAGGCTAATAGTAGTTATAGCGGCCATAGTGACGAAAATTTTGAGGCATTTTGAACGGTTAACCCTGGCAGCTTTTTTCAACAATATTGACAGCCCTACCCACAAGATATTTAGTTACCACCCTATGTACATTGTTTGAAGTCTACTAGTCTATTTTAATTCTAAATGTGTGTAAAATCTTCCTTCATTCAATACAAAATGCTTGCAAGTCATTAGCGACAGGGTAGACTACTCTTAAGAACAGTTGATTACTATTTAATGAAAACATCATGATCTCCCTTTTATAAATTTTAATTAACTTTTTTTTTAATATTTCGGATTTTGATTAGGTGAATGCATCTAAAAGTTAACAAAGTCGAGTTGTTGTTTTTTTGTGTTTTTTTTTTTAACATCTTGATATCATTATTATCATGCTTTTAAAAAAATGGTTCTGTCCTCACTAAAACCACTTCAATGACTTGTGATATTCATAAAAGATTTACTTATTACCACTTTGACAAACTTTCTGAATAAGATCCTGTTCTACCTTCCTCCCCCGCCCCGAGGGACATAATCAAAATCGACGTGACAACTTTGATAACCGTAAAGAACATACCATCAACTCTCACTATGGACCGTAAGGAACATATCATCCACTCTCACTACGGACCGTAAGGAACATACCATCAATTCTCACTACGGACTGTAAGGAACATATCATCCACTCTCACTACAGACTGTGGGAAACATACCATCAACTCTCACTACGGACTGTAAGGAACATACCATCCACTCTCACTACGGACTGTGGGAAACATACCATCAACTCTCACTACAGACTGTGGGAAACATACCATCCACTCTCACTACAGACTGTGGGAAACATACCATCAACTCTCACTACGGACTGTAAGGAACATATCATCCACTCTCACTACGGACTGTGGGAAACATACCATCCACTCTCACTACGGACTGTGGGACACATACCATCAACTCTCACTACGGACTGTGGGAAACATACCATCAACTCTCACTACGGACTGTGGGAAACATACCATCCACTCTCACTACGGACTGTAAGGAACACACCATCAACTCTCACTACGGACTGTAAGGAACATATTATCCACTCTCACTACAGACTGTGGGAAACATACCATCCACTCTCACTACGGACCGTAAGGAACACACCATCAACTCTCACTACGGACTGTAAGGAACACACCATCAACTCTCACTACAGACCGTAAGGAACATACCATCAACTCTCACTACGGACCGTAAGGAGCATATCATCCACTCTCACTACAGACTGTGGGAAACATACCATCCACTCTCACTACAGACTGTGGGAAACATACCATCCACTCTCACTACGGAATGTAAGGAACACACCATCAACTCTCACTACGGACTGTAAGGAACATATCATCCACTCTCACTACGGACTGTAAGGAACATATCATCCACTCTCACTACAGACTGTGGGAAACATACCATCAACTCTCACTACGGACTGTAAGGAACACACCATCAACTCTCACTACGGACTGTAAGGAACATATCATCCACTCTCACTACAGACTGTGGGAAACATACCATCCACTCTCACTACGGACCGTAAGGAACACACCATCAACTCTCACTACGGACTGTAAGGAACACACGATCAACTCTCACTACGGACCGTAAGGAACATATCATCCACTCTCACTACGGACTGTAAGGAACACACCATCAACTCTCACTAACGACTGTAAGGAACACACCATCAACTCTCACTACGGACTGTAAGGAACATACCATCAACTCTCACTACAGACTGTGGGGAACATACCATCCACTCTCACTACGGACTGTAAGGAACACACCATCAACTCTCACTACGGACCGTAAGGAACATATCATCCACTCTCACTACAGATTGTGGGAAACATACCATCCACTCTCACTACGGACTGTAAGGAACA
>MUZC01001480.1:787073-801915 GCA_002072015.1 Radix auricularia
GAAATAGGAAAATTGGTGACTTTCAATTTTTATAGAGCCCATATAAGGAAAGAATTCTCTTGGGCCCCCGGCCCCACATGAACGTGATTTTAAAAATTATTTTTTGCCAATTTTCGTCGTTAGTAAGTACCCAACAACTTCCCACAGTTTCATGCTTCTACCTACACGGAAAGTTGAAGAATTAGTGATGCACACAAAAAATGATTTTGGGCCCCCGGCCCCACATGAGCGAGATTTAAAAAGAAAAAATTTCGCTAATTTTCGTCGTGAAATTGAACCCAACAACATCCCAAAGTTTCATGCTTCTACCTACACGGAAATAGGAAAATTGGTGACTTTCAAATTTTATAGAGCCCATATTAGGAAATAATTTTTTTGGGCCCCCGGCCCCACATGAGCGAGATTTTTAAAATTAGTTTTCGCCAATTTTCGTCGTTAGTAAGTACCCAACAACTTCTCAAAGTTTCACGCTTCTACCTATACGGAAAGTTGGAGAATTAGTGATGTAGGCAAACAAAGTTTTTGGGCCCCCGGCCCCACATGAGTGAGATTTTCAAAATTCTTTTTCGCCAATTTTCGTATTCAGAGGGTACCCAACAACTTCCCAAAGTTTCATGATTCTACCTACACGGGAAGTTGGAGAATTAGTGATGAATCAGTACAGTCAGTCAGTGAGGGCTTTCCCTTTTATTAGTATAGATACATTTGTTACTAGTATTAACCGGGTATCCAAACGAAGGCCAGGTGGGCCGGATCTGGCCGTAGATAGGACTTTAAATACTCTAGCTTTGTTATTCCTTTGTCCGTTGTGAGGCGTTGTGCCCATGGCTTTAATTTTTTGTTTATTTTAAAAACAATATTTGTGTGCAAGCTAAATCCCAATGGCAAGTAAAATCTATTGATTCAAGATGCTTGCGCTTCATGGGCCGAACTTCGGGGGTCCCTTTAACCTCTTATCATACTCATCGACATACAATTAGTACAATAAACATCTGCAATATGATTTGTACGCATGGATAATAGAACTAATCCCACAACTGATTGGACCACTCTTGCCCTCCCCCCCCCCACAACTACACCCTCTCGTGAAGGTCCATCCTACACGAGGCAATGACGTTATCTCTATTCCTATTTGGTTTACACCAACCATCCACGGGACAAGAAAAGACCGTTTACAAAAGTGTTGTTTTATGTGTGTGTGGGGAAGCTGCTCGCTTATTTATCCACGAGGAAACAGATAAGCTAGACCGGGCTGGCATAAACTCCTGTCTGCCAAGTACGTCAAATAATTATGGGGGTGATAAAGGGCGAGTAGTTTACGTGTGTTACTGCTGTTAAGATCACGGTCAATATACCAGGTGGGACTAGGTCTGTTGGTTACTTTTGAGCGTTTGTTTGGACTTCCCCTCCCTCCACCCTCTTTCTTAATTGAAGATGCTGGCGGTGTTCGTGTAAAAGAAATTAAGAGTGCATCACTCGGATGAGACGAGCAAACAGAAACAGTTTATGTTAACAACGAATAGCAGGGCAGCCAATAGCTTCATCTGGATATATGGTAAAGAAGAAGACATCAACAGAAAGATGACTCCGGTAAGAAAGGTGTGCGGTTGGACAACAAAATTAAGAACCTAACTTTTTTCAAACACAGAGAAAACTTAATACAACCCTTAGATAGACGACATAAGGATAAAAAAACGCCTTTCTTATTCCCTATGTAAGAAAAAACACATACAAGTTTTCTTTCTTCCCGTCCGGAGTTCGGGCGTGAAATGGGTTGCCTGAGGAAATCAGGATAGCCAACACTTTATCATCATTTTAAAACTAATATGAGTGCAGGACTTGAAACAAACCATTGATAAACGTAGGACGCAATAATCTTCTGTATAGAAGGAGCGTCTATAACAGATAGATAAATTATCATTTTAACACAACCTTAATGGGTTTTTTTTTAATGATCCTATCAAAAGTTCAATTATGTCTTAAAGAGAACAACCTTAAAGATCACTGTCGTAAAATGCTTTGGGGCCATCGGCCATGTTTACTTTAAAAACACAAAACGCATCAATCCTCTCTAGCGAGCACCGAGTAAACTTTACACCGAAACGGTCTTAAGACACAGTTAACTAAATACAGAGAGCCACAACTGGGTTAAGACGTAGTAAACGTACGATCACCACCATCACCCTCGGTTTCTATAGACAGTTTATTGTTAACGAGTGTGCACATGTTACAAACACGACAGTATTCCGTTCAACCGGCATAATAAGAAGTAGATGAGACAAATAACCACATTAAGATCAGCATAAAATGAAAGTTACACACAGCTTGCACACAAGTTAGATTTGTGCGCCTCGAAATTAACTTCAATAAACAGCGCCGTAAAGGGGGAGTGTTACATAAAGAATGCATGTTCTCTGTCTTAGTAATGAAGAACTGTAAGTGTAAGAGGCCTTATTAAACCACACTCATTTCGATAGAGGCTGTGTGCGGTTAAAGTCACGAGCATATCTGCTAACCTTTATTGCGATTCATGTTTTATCGCTCTTGTGGGTATTTTAGCAAACAAGATTTTCGAAAAGTGACATACTAGGGTATTGAACATCATGATTCAACAGGCTCCAGCTAATCATTATATGATCACCTGATCAGTGCGCGGCTGCACAGAAATCTGATCGACGCCCCGCAGCAGTTTTGAATTGCCGCGCATCAAATTTTTGTTGGATAATATAATGTCTGTCTTTGTGCACACAAAAACATGAATGCTGAGCAACTTTGCACACGAGTTTGTTAATTTGCACACGGAACAACTAATCTTAGAGGAAACATTGCTCCTGATTAAGTCGCTGGTTCTGCCATTTACAACTATAAACTAAAATTACTGCTTGAAGTATTTGTATGTATTATGACGTTTTTATAATAACAAAATGTTAAATAAATTACATGACTAAATTAGAAAACAGTAAAATCAATAGGTGGTTCGATAATTATATGGAAACTCTTAATGACTTTCAATAACCTGCTCACGGTTAATTCGAATTTCTGAAGTAATTTGAAAAAAAGGATTCATCATAAAACAAAACAATTAATACCTTCAAGGTGTAGAGACAAGTGTTTTCTATTTAGCCTTGACCTTGACAGCTGCGGCCTTGTGATGACCAACTGACTGGGCACATTGATGCCAGTCCACAAGGCCTCCTGGCATGTAGGCGAACTCGCCTCGAAAGACTGGGATCTCTTGAGCTCTTCACGTCTGCGCCTAATACCGCGCCCCTCTGGCGTCTGCCCCCGAGGTGGAAAGTCCATGGAAAGGCTGGTGGAACATGGCTCTGAGCGCAGACGAACCAGTTTCGGCTTGGAGAAGGTGGTCACGGAGATATCGACGCTGTGTTTGATCTGAGGTTGGTTATGAGCTGCCTTGGGAGACTGGGCGAGCTGCTTCATGCACTGCATCTCACCGCTAATAGCTGCATTCTTCGCATTGTCCATCTGGGGGACCATACACTCGCATCGAAAGGGGGAACTCGCAGGAACTTGTTCAGACAGAGGCGTAGCCCGCTGACGCTCTGTCCTGAAAGGGGAATTCGGGGGCAAATTTTCAGACTGCGGGGTGGTCCTTTCTGTTCGGAAAGGGGAATTCAGAGGTACGTGCTCCGACTGCGGAGTTCTCTGATGTTCAGAGGCACTAAGGGTCCTGTGAGCACGTCTCAGGCCAGGCGAGCTGGACACATGCTCAAAAGAAAAGGATCTTTTTTGTTCCGTCGAGCTACCGGATAAGTTGGACTGCTCAATCCAAGAAGCTCTCTGACGACTCCTGTACGGGGAAGACAACCCGACGTGCTCGAGCTGGGGGCTTCTATGCAAGTCAGAGAACCCCACTGGGGTGGTTGCACGCTCGCTCCACGATACCCTCTCCCTGAATGGAGACGAGGGAACCGCCGCCCGGTCCACTGGTGGAGATCTCGGTATCTCGGAGACATCCGATGGCGTTGACCCGCCTTCGTTTCTCGGATGGTCCAGTCTGCTGGCTAATTGATCGGTGGATGAGCTGAGGAGCTGGGACCTTGAACTGAACGGTTCTGTACCGCCTTGACCCTGGGTCAGAGACACAACCTGCTGAGATCGGTGGTTTCCTGAGCCGGACCTTGACAGGACCTCCGAGCTGTTCTGTTCTGCCCGAGACCTCTGTTGACCAACAGTGTTGGTGATTTCAATGGTCTGTTGGACATTGTGTCGCTTGGTCACGGAAAAGTGGTCAATAATGAAATTTTCCATGTCGTCGAATATTCCCATAATAAATGTCGACACTTCACAGAATCCAATAGAGAAAAAAAGCTTAATTATCCACACATAACCCGACTTTCCCCAAACCAAATTGTTAAGACCAGCGGGAAAAGTCCAATCGTTTGAATTCACAGACCTCAAGTTGAATATAACTGTAACCATATAAAACGATGAGGCTGTAACCTGACAGAATTCAGTCTCAGCGTTAACGTATTCCTATCACAGACTAGCCAACACATGTGGATGCTGTATCAACAACAGATCCTCTCTTGTACGAGCACTGCATGTTTTTGGAGCGAACCCTGACGACGGATCGCAAACTCCGTGTACACCACTGCACCTATCCGACTTCTTGCCATCATGATCCTCACGTTATGGTACAGATCTATAAGGACGAGCATAGAGAGCAAGCTGTGTACAAAGATGTGCCAAGGTGGAAAAAACGAAACCAGGACAAAGGCAACTGTTTAAACTTTTTTTTAGTCGTTTTTTTTTTAAAGAATTTTTTTCCTCCTTACTTTTTATTTCATCTTGACGTTGGCCGTGATCTTGGTGGCATCTTTGAAAAGCTGTGATAATAAAAACTACCACCCGGGATCCTCCCCGTTTGTCCCGAGCTTGATTGTTACTCCAGGTGCTGGAATGATGGTTGCACGCAACACACGTTTATCTCCGCAAAGATGGACAGAAGGAGAGAAATACCAGGGCGGAGGGAGTAACACAATCACCTAGACACGTCCAAACTCACATCCCATAATAACCTAGACATACAACTCGAGTTCTTTCCTTTTTTATGTTGAAGAAAAGGTAACAGCGAATCTAAAACAGTCGCACGAATGCATATCTCCGTGGCGGATTGTTTGCAATGGTGGGCTGGTGGTTCGAGCGCTGGTGTGGCCTTTATTTGAATTGTGGATCCAGAATGCTCAGTCCAACAAAGGTGGTAATAAATAGAGATCCAAGTGCAAAAACCTCACCGAGGCAACCATTACTACGGAGCAAGGGTAACACAGAGGGCAAACCTTCTGCCCATTTGAACCTCATCGAAGATGTTTAGGAACAACCGGTGTTCCATTTAGGCAGAGCACCGGTAATATTTACTCACTCTCTTTATCGTTACCAACAATATCAAGACGTGCTACAGATGCTATTTTCACACACGTATTATTTTAACTTTTTCCCCCCTTTTACAATGTGAATTTTCAACATGTTTTTAAAGAAGAATTTTGTGTATGTAAACATATTCTGGTGAAATTATGATGGAAATAAAAACTAGTACAATAACTTAGTTTAGCAACTATTATCACCACACAAAAAGTTAGAGCTCTGTAAATTACACAACCTATATTATGTTAGTGTTAATTTCGAGTACAAGATACAGTTAACTAAAACATGGTCTAGTGTTCAAATAGCTGGGCTGCCTCAATACCTATACGACGGGGGAGAGAAAACTAAATCATCACCGGGCCTGGTTCCAGACTGCTATCAGGACAACCTAGCAGGCAAGCAGACGTGAGATGGGAGGGGAGTGGGAGGATGAGGAAGGGGCTGATAAGCGTCGGTGTACCAATAGGTGGATGTGCTACTCTTGAATCGTACGTGCAACATGTTCCCCCACTACCCAGGGACAGACGCGGCACAATAACTTGGAAGAAGTGAACGCAGTAATCTCTTCTCCGTGTTTATCATTTCTGACGCTCAATTCTTTCTACGCGCTAAACGAGTGGCTTCCCAAATTTTCCCGATTTCACAAATTATCTTAATCGTTAAACATGGTGGTTTGAAAACCAAACTTTATTGGGCAGAGAAAAATAATTTTAAATTTAAATATTGAGCGAGTATTAACCATCACTTTACAGTCTTACAAAAACTCTGCTCCATCCGATGACTTGCTCATATGTTTTACGTGTGTTTCAAACCTTTTCATACACCTGAAAACTTATGACATCAATTTAAAACAGAGGAAGAATGATCTAAAGTCATTCAAATGACCTTGGTGTTTTTAGATTATAGATCAGAACTTTTTAGCCTCGTTTTTTGCACCACAAGAGGATGTGTACACCTCACCATCCCCCAACGAAAAAATAAACAATTGGCAGAAAATGCCAGCATTTGTAAGTTTAACTTTTAATACCGCCCATGCCCATCTAACGTTAAAATATTTTCCGACGCTCACCCCCCCAACCCTTTCCGATAAAATATGCTAACAGACATACCACTGAACTCCATTATCTTGGTTTTGTCTACACGCCCGGACTCAGCATCTCTCTGGTTCCCCCAGGGAGTGCGAGAGCCCCTAGTTACGGACCCCTGGGTATAGATAGACTCAGTGGCATTCGCTGCTAGTTAGTGAATGTGAGGGATAATGCAAGTTCCTCTATCGCTCCACTAAAATGCGATTCTCCGATAAGAGCACGTCAGCATCTGCCGACATGCAAGGTTAGTCCAACTTCTGGACTATGACTTGTGTCCAAACACGAAGGTTTCACAAATTGCTACTGCTACCTGCTGGTGGCTTCGGTTCTTTGTCCTGGAAAAAAATTTCCCATCAGATTTACGTCACCGTCACCTTCAAACTTAGAGTAAAAAGAGTGAAGGAAACAACGTTGGCAAGATTCCAGTCGGGCTGTTTACATAAATGCCAATACTGGAAGCTGAACTGATCTGCATTTAAATACGTTAAAAGGCAGATGAAGGGATTCGACTCTTACATTTTATTGATGTATAAATATTGGCGCAACAACTCAAAACATATATTTTGTAAAAAAAAAATTAACTTGCTTATTTCCAGACCGTTTTCGCGATTGTTAAATTACAGACAAAACATACATTTATAAGTATTATTTAAAAGCTTTCAATTGTCGTATTTTAATATGATTCTATGAATTTGTATGACATTACACATTGGTTCTGATAGGGGGAAAATGATGGTAACGGCGGTAACGGTGATCAACATTTCGCTGTGTGGTTGATGTGGTGAACTTAGAACAAATATTACATATCAAGTCTTTTTCAAGGTTTTCTATGACATTTGTCAGTCCATATAATGGGAAGGATTGCCCAAGAGAAACTATTGCCATTTTTAAAACCACATATTTATTGCAGACACTTCTTCCATATGGGATCAAGTATTTAAAATCTAAAATGTCCCCATAGGGTAGTTTCTCCATCAATACAATTTTAGAATATATCGGAATGTTAATTTTTAAAAATTTATTTTATTATCTTTTTGATGACTAAAACTTTTTACGCCGTAATGAACAGATTTTCATTCCTACTTTTAAAGAAATTCTTGACGTCATAAGCTGCAATGGCAACGTAGGTTTTCCTTGTTCCTCAGACAATCATAATCGGCACTGAGAATACATCTCTATGCTTGGCTGGCTGTGTCATGCTAACAATTAAAAACACGTCTATTTGGGTAAAGGCTGTCAGCTTGCAGCTCCTAGATGTAACTGAGTACATCGCTGCCAGCCCAACACGGAGAAGCTGATCTCTAAACGAAAGAAAGTTCATCATACTTTTTGGATTTCACCAATTATATCGTTATGATAACAGCGGGTGGTGTGAGACGAGGCTCGATGGAGGCTCGGATGTTGTATCCCATTACCCAGCCGCCGGCAAAATAACTGTTTTTCAACACAAGAGCAACGGATTCCATTAGCGTTCCTAAAACCATTTCAACGGTTTCCCATCATGTGCTATGTTTCTTTAGTATTCTATCGGCAGAAGTAATTTATCACAGGTATTGAAATATTGTGTTATCTTTTGGAGAATACATTACTGAATTACTGTACATTCCTTATTAAACGGTTGATTGACCTTTAAGTAGTTAATCGAAGGAAGATGACAAATACAAAGAAAGCCATGACAAAAGGGAGGCAGTTGAATATAAAGAAAATAAAAGCCCAAGCCACTCATTCTGTAACGATAAGGGACATAATCACCATATTTTTAAAAAAATGTAAATCACAATCATTTTGGTTTCGAGATTTTTGTGGTGTTCCTTGCTGTAAAATATTATATGACGTCATTGTTTGAGCTTATTATTATTTTTATTGGACTCTCACCCACCAATTTTCGGTTGTCGGACACACTGATTCGAACGCATGCGATTACATTCACGTGACATTACATTCTGGCGCCCCAGAACAACCTAATTTTACTTATATTACTTATGATGCTGCGTATTGATTTCATGATTACGTTAAATATAATAACTTAAAAGTTAACGAATTGCCTCCTATCGCTCATTGGCAATATAATAGTTTCATTATACGTATTCCTGTCGTTCTTAATTCTTTTCAACTCTTCATTATAGACAAGGAAAACTTCAAAATTGTTAGTGTTTTAAGTTTGATATAATAAACTCTTATTGTCTAAATTTTACAAATAAGAAATACCCCTAGAACATCTCTGAAAGTATCTAATTTATTAAAAAGCATTTTTGCACAAAACCGCTTGTGGTGTAAAAAAAAATGTTACACATTTCGACAGTATGCATTATTAAGTTCTATATAAGAGGCCTGTGTTTCAAACTTTCAACAACAATTACTTGGAGCTGTGAGGCTTGATGTAACCCACCTCCATTTACGCTGACAGTAATTAATCAATCAGTCCACGACTGAAAACTTCCTGGCGACATATTGATAAGAAACACTTGAAAATCTGTAAAAACAGCAACTCGTGTATCCACGGCCTAAAAACAACTCATTATAATTGGGTGTTTAAAAAAAATACTGAGATCTTTTTTTAAAACCCAAACGGTTAATGATCTGTAATGTTATTGGAAGGAATGCAAGGGCGAGGTTTTTAAGTTCAAACAGATTAAGTACCCAGTTTCTCCGTGCATTAAAGTAATCACACAAAAAAACGCCCTCTCTGGCGATTCGCATTGAGAGACAATAAATAAACGAGGCAAATAGAGGAACTGGAGCTCAGCGTGACGGCTGTATATATAAATATCATATTAAAGTCCACTCGAGCACACATCTAAACGTTTCTAAACGGTACATCTACCAACCTTCCTGGTTTACACACCGTGTTGATATAGGAGAACGTTTGAACTTTTCGGACATTGGAGCAGAGGCGGAAGAGTGTTTCATGAGAGAAAAACTAAATGAATTCAGGCACGAAACATCTGTATGTAATTGAAAGGACTGGCGAACTCATCGAGAGAACCAATCCTCCGCGATTCATCAAGTTGAAAACGTATTTATTTCATTTTATTTACTGTCGGAGTGAACCTCGTTGATGTTCGACATAATTCAAACCAAACTGAGCAAATGGAGAGGGAACGTTTGGCCCCAGGCGACACCACTGAATTAAAACGTGAGGTCTAGTGGATTTGCTGTCAATGTCATATACACAAGGTCAAGTCTTATAACTTAGTCTACGGTACATTATAGCGTACTATATGCGCACTAGAAAAACAAAGAGCAAAGTAGTAATAATGCAAAATAACACATAAGGAAGTAAGTTTTAACTTGGAAATATAACACAACAATAATCTAAGGCAACACTCAGATAAACACAGGAAAGATTGTTCCATATGCATGTACAAACATAAAAATTCATCTGCCCGCCTGGAATCTGGGCGTGGAACGGATTGCCTCGTCAAAACAGGAAACCAACACATTATATCAACCTTTAAAAAAATCGAATAAAACTGCAAGACTAGACATAAAACTTGAATGAGCATTAAGTATTATACTCTGTAACATTTCAGATAAAATAAAATAGATTCCTCACTATTGTATAATTCCTTTAGACTTAAAGATCGAAGGACGCATATTTGAAATAACAACAATATGCCCGAATATGACGTTCAGTGGTTCTCAAAATTGTTTACGGCACCATACCCTCGGGTGCATGAGTGCATTTTTAATAACCCGGCCCTAGATACAGAAATTTCAGAGTGGCAGTCTCCTTGCCCTTCGCAACGAAATTTCATAGGTATAGAATAAAAGTTAAAATATCATTTTTTGCAATCATTAATTCATTAAAACACTGATGGGATATAGCAAGCTTTAAAATGTAGTACAATTGTTTTGCTAGATTTGTATGTACATCTAAGCGCTTCACTATC
Organism: Radix auricularia; assembly: GCA_002072015.1. Taxonomy (NCBI): domain Eukaryota; kingdom Metazoa; phylum Mollusca; class Gastropoda; family Lymnaeidae; genus Radix; species Radix auricularia. The sequence goes on from MUZC01001480.1 coordinate 797,443, forward strand.
AATAATTCTACATTTGATGATAGGATTGGTCAAATATTGGCAGTTTTCTTCTAGTCACTGATCAGAAAATCAATCCAGAGCAGACGAATTTGGATGAAAGTTTGAACACACCAGTGGCGTAGTTAGGAATTTGTAGGAGTTCGGGGGCCCGGGGGGCTTTTGAATTTGGACCCCTCCCATGACTACGCCAGTGGAACACACTATGACAGCACGTTATACCACATAAGCTTTTTTAGAAGTCAACAGCGAGCGTATACTTAACGACAGTCTGTCTGGCTGCAGAGACACATAATTTCCTACATTTAAAAAAACAAAAAAACAATAAAGACTAATGCTTCCATTTCTTAAACTCTTGGGTCAGCTCAGATATCACTTGGAATTACCTTCTATTCTATTCGAAAAAAATGATTTAAAAAATGACAAAGGGTGTATTAGCCCAGGGGTCCGGAAACTTTTCGTCTGACAGAGCCATAAGCACCAAATTTTAGAAAAGTAATTATGTGAGAGCAATACATAATGTTTAAAACTAAAAATTCAAGTAAATGTGTGCATTTTGTGTAATTTCAACACAAAAAATACGATAATTATGTCTCTGAATTCTTTTTAATTACTTTGTCATGCTGTTGTTGTTTTTTTAAATATGCAATTAATATGTAGATCAAAGGACATCCGAATAAATGTTGTTTTTTAAATAAATAATCGAACATTTGTCTGAGAGCCAGATGCACCCATCAATAGAGCCACATGTGGTTCGCAAGCAATGGTTTCCCGACCCCTGCATTAGCCAATCAGCGTTTTATATTGACATTGAAATAAAATTCCCCCAAAATCGTAGCAATTCTAAATGTTCCTTTTGTTACATGGGCTTGGAAACTGAATACTGGGTCGATTTTCAGAAATAAATAAAAAGGAAAGATTTAGTTTTAATATGGTAGAACTCCACCCCACCCCCACCCCGCACACTAATGCTAATTATTTATGCAAGTGATTACGTTCAAAATTAATGATCAGTAAACAGCGGTGTGCTTAACTTTTTAGTAAAGATCAGAACCAAGGCAAGCTCTTGCGTTGTTGTTGATTTAAACTTAAACCTCTGACATCTTAGCCATGCACACCTTGACAAAAAGCCTAAGTTAATGGTAATGAAAACAAATTCAACGTAAGGAAGCAAACGTTCAGAATTTTAAACGTTCTTGAGACAAAGTGACAGCAAAGATTTTTCATTAGCCTAACTTTGACACATGCCAATGGAAATTTTAATAAAATTGTGAACACCAAGTTAGTAGCATCCAGGTGCGGCTGATAAATTGCATAATGAGTACGTAAACGCATTAGACATCCACTCAAAAGAAACTTCAACTCGGTACCAGTCATATTATATCGTGCACGATCACTTCTTTTTTCCTGGAGACTTTATTTACGAAAATCAAAGCTGACATTTGACTCACTATCTCCGAACTTAGAGGTTGATATTTTAAGCTACAAAGATCTCCCGTGTTCTCGGGGTTGTATTTAAACGCTAAGATGCTGATGATATCTTTATGTGCTGCATACGAGTCGCCATATTTTGCAGTCAACTTTCTCATCCCCCACGATAAACGACAGGCGACTTTTATCAGAGGGACAAGCCTTTCATAAATCTCCACAGTTAATAAGCGTGGTGCAGATTCTTTATGTTTAACTAGCTGGCCACGGGGCTGGGAGTGACACGAAGCAAATCGATGTGCATTTAAAATAAAAATAAAAACAGCAACGTAAATAAATTAATCCTGTTGTTTAGTTTTGGAAAACGAATCTACCTGAGGGAAAGGTTACACCCGAGCGCAAGTGTAAAATGCATTCAATAAGATGGAGTGTGTCCAGGGAAAAGAGGGAGTATGACCGGGGGAAAGAGGGAGGTAGAATGTCCAGGGAAAAGGGAGAATGTCCCGTGTAAATGAGGGGGTGTATCCAGGGGAAAGAGGGAGTGAGCCCAAGGGAAGGGAGGAGGAAGTTAGTCCAAAAAAATAGACGTCCAGGGAAAAGATGTGATCATGATCAGGGAAAATATGGAGGAATTGTGTCTAGGGGAAGGGGAGTGTTCGAAGGAAAAGAGGGGCGAGCCCAGATTTTCACCGCCTTTGTTTCGAACACTTGTAATGTTTGTTCTATTACGGCAACTCCCCTGCCAACAAGTGACATAATAGCCCGATGGTAAGGGAATAATTAAGGCCGCACAGAAATGACTGCGCCCGCGTGTGACAAGTGTCTAAGTGTGTCGCCCAATGTGGTGAGTGTCATGTCGGAGGATTCATTGGTTAGTCCCGTAGCTTATTTGAGTTGTCAAAAAATTATTCTAGGAATGGAGAGTATTAGGCGTCATGTGAGTGATAGAGGTATCGTGTTTGTGCTTCCGACAAACCCCATCCGCTTGTGGACCAATGAAATCATTAATTTACACAGTAATCAGTATTACCAGCCAAACCAGCCTTTTCCTACAACTTGGGTGTTCTTTCCATTTAACTAATGCCGTTTATAAACGTGGTCTTGGTTTTCTGAGTGTGTGTGTGAACATATTCTATAATGTCAAACAACAGTAATAGATCTACTACACGGTATGGCCTAAGGCAGTTACCGATCCTAGGATGCTTTTGGGATTGACCTTTTTACCTGGGCTTACCATAAAAAAAAATTAAGAAAAGACCATTGAATTGGATCACGGCTTAACAGGGCTTTATTTATTGATAGGAATGAGTAATGTCAGTCGTGGGGGTTGGGAGTTGGGGGTTATGGCTATACAAAGATATATAAAGATATATTGGGGGGGGGTAAAGGATAGACAGATTGACACGTCACTGTCAGGCCTTTCAAGATATGTCATGAGACCGTGATACGGTTCAATGAATTCTAGTCAAGACACCAAGGCGGGAGAACATTCTGGTTCTTCAAAGAAGTGAAGGTTAAAAAGTAAGGCTGTGAAAACTAACACATGCAGAGAAACGGTCAGAACACACGTGCTGGGATTTATTAATCAAAAATTTTTCCCATAATTTCACGTACATTTTCTTTTTTATTTGCCACTTTTGAAAAATATTTAATTTGTGACGATGACGATGTGTGTGTGTGTGTTCTCCTAAAATGTTTTTGTTTTAAATTTTCGTTGGTGAAATGAAAACATGACTCTTAAACTGAGCTTGGACATAAACTTTGAGCAATCTTTAAAATAGATACTTCATCTATTCTATTAAGGAAATGACTTTAAAGATTTAAGAAAAAATAAAGTACATCAAAATTTATCACTATGACTCAGGTCCTGTAACCCACGCATATTCTTGCTTTCTCGTGTATCAACAGATTTTTTTTTTAATGTAAGGCTTAAAGCAACATGCTTATGAAATCCACGTTAAAGATCACTGTGAATGTTCCGCATGTTAAATTTTTATATTCCTGTCTCATTTAATCGTAAACATCAATAGGCAAAGGACTGAGTTTTAATTTATTTGTTGTAAGTGTTTAAAAAAAAAGAAAACATTTCATAATTAGCCGGGTTGTTTATTTTTCTACCTGTAGCTGATACATACATGATGAGAAATATTTCAGTTGTTAAATACACATTAAGATAACTTAAAATATGGAAATTTGATATTTAAACCAAAATTTTCCTCCAATTTAACCAGGAATAAAATGTATAGACAGGCTTAGTTCACAATTTACACAAGAAAATACTGAAATACATTTTTAGTTCATAAATTGTATACTGAGTGGGAAGAGAGATGAATTTTAAAATTAGTGAATTTAAAAAAAGAGAATGAAGATACTTTTATCATGCTTGCAGAGACAATTTTAACGTGCAGAGACAGTTTTAATGCATTAGCTTCAGCATTATAGTACTTATTACTATAATAAGGGTAGATCACTTAGTAAAGGCACTTTTTATATCATACAAAAAAAAGAGGAGCAACAATTTTAGTTATAAGCTAAGGCTGTTTGTTTGTTTTTTTCAACAAACTCTCAACATTTTTTTTATACATTTTAAGCCTCTAAATTTAATATTAAAGAAATTATAGAAACCTCAGAGAGTGTGTGTATCAAATTTTTCTATACTTCCAAAAAACACTATGATCAAAGAAAAGATTTAAAGCCATCAGCTACTATTAAAATTTATGAAATTTATGAGATTGAAATAATTTTTTACAACACAAATAAATGGTAGCTGGTGAGTTTTATAAGATTGCAATTTCGCTATAATAAAAATCATCAATGAGAAATAAATAATATGCTTAACTGAACAACAGAGCATACTGAATTTTGTGGGTCTTCATTTCCATTATTGTAAATGGTATGCCAAAATATCAAAATAAAAAGTCAGAGCAATCCCTAATCCCATTACGACAATGAATCAATATTAAAAATTAAATGGACAATCAGTTGTTTTTTAACTGATAGGAATGAGTAATACGAGAGTCATAGGGGCTTTGTTGGGGGGGGGGGGGG
>MUZC01001480.1:809595-824944 GCA_002072015.1 Radix auricularia
TTTTATCAATTAAAGTGATTAAACTGTTTCTATCTTGAAATTCATTCACATAAATTGTTAGGCTTATTAAAAATACCTTAATTTGATGTTAGATGTTGGATATATTGATTTTAGTGACGAGGTGACATATTTTTATGTTTACATTTGTGTATCATTTCATGCCACTTTTTAAAAGCTATTTTAATGGGGTTAAGCATTAATAAGATTTCTCTCATTTCATTTTTTTATAATTAGATTCATCTGAGAACATTTTGAAATGCCTACGGCTCAACAGTGTTTTGCCAAGCATTTTTTATAATTTTTTTAAAAACTTCAATTTTTGAAAATTTAATGGGGTGGGTATCTTTGAACTTATTTTAATGGATGTAAATGTACTTCAATGCTATTGATTCACATTATTCATTGTTCCTGTTAAAATTACCTTTAATTTGATGTATGGTATGTTTATTTATGTCAGTTGCATAAATTTATATGAATCTTTGAAACTGTGCATTTTACACTTTTCCGGTCAAAAAATAAAAATGAAAAAAAATTGATGTTTTCAATTTTTAAATTTTTTTTTACTTTTGAATGAATCAATGTAGAGGCTTCACAAAAATTGGGCTTATTAATTATAAACTTTGTTGTAACTTTACCAATTTCTAGACATCTCAGTAAATTATGTTAGAAAATACCAGTCTTAGAAAATGACCTTTTTTGAAAAGTGAAAAAATGCCGATTTTGGCCTTTTTTCAAAAAATTTGAAAATAGCATAACTTTTTTGTTTTTTAAGATAACTTGGTAATTTTTTTTCCCAATGTCTTAGAATAAAAAGTACTACAAATTGAAATACACCAAAATTATAAAATCCTAAAAAATAAAATCAGTTTGGACTACCTAGATACAGTCAAGTCAAGTGGATTAAGATTATTGTTACTCGTGTCAATATAAATGAAAGTAGGGTGAATTTAGGTGTCTTCGTATAATACGTAGGTAAGAAATCTACATAGATGACAAATTTAACAAATGCATTTTCTGGAAGGACCCGGTTCAATAGTGGGCATCTATTCAAAGCGTACACGTACACATGACGTATTTGAATATATCTAGTGGAGTGTAGTGGATGTTATATGTCCCAAATGAGTCGGCATTACCCCAAAGATTTCCCTTTTGACACCAGATGAGGTAATTTACCCCTGTTCGCCGACCTCTTTCTTACGGGATGCCCGTCAGTCAATTGAGGGATTTTTTTAAAAAATCATTTTAAAAAAATATTAAATAACTTTTTTGTTTATAAACAAAGAAGTTAACCATTATGATTTATAGTCAATGTCTAATTTGTATGCATTGAAATAAAATATAATCTAAGGATGTTAGCACATTTCGTTTTTGAAGGCCGGTTAAAATGTTTTTTTAAAAAGGTCCGGTCCAATAGGATACCACAATATTCAAATTATAAAAGTTTATATTAACATTACTAGTAACCCAAAAGTAGTGGCAGCGGATTCTAGCAAATTTTCTATGCCCACAATGATTCAGCATTTCCCCCAAGAGTTCCCTTTTACCCCAAATGAGATAATGTATCGCTGTTCACCGACCTATTGGTTAAACAGTCCAATAACGGTAGCCAATTATTTTTCATTAGTTTATAAATTCCACAAGAGAATTCAACACTTTAAACACGCCTTGTCCATTGGTGAGATTATATTTACAACTGTTGTGTGACGTACGTGAAATCCTTAACTTGTGAGATTCGGAGTAAAACGTTGAGTTAATATTGGATATTTTAATAATGTCGTAGTATTTTTACAGTCCTCAACTTGCAGGAATTACTGTATTTTGCGACGCACAAGATGACACCCTACTTTCCTGCACAAATGTGGGGCTCGTAAAGTATTGGCCATTTTCCTCTTCCAACGCATACCTAATAATTTTTAGAAAACATGACATGTGATATCAATGTGATAATTTTCGATCAAATGCCTTCAATGTGCATATACTTAGCAGGAAAACTGTCATAAGAATATCGATATCAATTTGAGGAATAGTCTTGTATCTATACATATATATTCCAGGTCTATCAACAATGCAATGATCCTTCTAATATCAATTGTCACATTCGCGAGCTTAATCGCGAAGATTAATAACATCAAATGGTTTTTGACATTACCGCTGCATTGTTCGTTAATTGTCTTGCTATGCATTAGCAACTAAACATTTTTTTTTAAAATGTAATATATAAAACAAGCCAATTCATACGTAATCTTATAGGGCATAGGCCATGTAGAGGCTCTTTTTTGCTATCAAATCAATACAGAGAAAATCATGTCAAAACGGGATAAGAATGCAATGGTACCTGGTGAAATGGAAAAATTCTTGCCGGTCTTCTGATACAAAAAAGTGTGAGAATCACTGGCTTACAATTTATTTAACGCGTGTTACAATATTACAATGTAGACCTACACTAAATAAATACATAAGTGACAAAAAGTGATTTGAAACATGCTTATTTTCAAATAGAAAGTTAAGTTTCATTTTTTAGGGGGGGGGGGGTCAAAGTTTTGTGACGTACTTTTGGAGGGGGGGTCTACGATTTTGTGACGACGCGTGACGTAGGGGGGGAGGGGGTAAAAAATCGACCAAAATCGCGTGACGTCATTTATGGACGGCCCCTTATGATCGATTTTCAGTCACAGGTTAATTAATATAAACTTTCCGAGACGTAACATTGATATCAAGGAATTTCCGAGGTACACATGTTGGAGTCTCGCCACATTTATACACATTTTACTGCGGGGTAAACACGTAAAGGTGTGTAATTAATTTTTTTTTTTTTTTTTTTTTACAATTTAAATAAGTTTATCCCTTTTTTACAAGGACATGCCGCATTAATACTGTACGTTTAAAAATTGGTTGAAATGGTAAGCAGAGTAGCCTACCTCTTGCTTCTCAAATTAAATTCAAGTTCAAGTCACGATCACATTCACAATTTTTTTTTCTTTACAATAGAATGAACAACTGAACAGGAAACAACAACATTTTTAATAACGTGCCCTGGTTACTTTATCTGACATATTTAATGGGCATAATTAATTGAACGATTTATAGATAATCTTAGATATAACTTCAAAATACACCAACTTTAACAAAAGTAATTTAATGTAAATTGTTTACCCCGGGCTTCCAATTTATCTCTTCAAAAGTACAAGTGATTTTAACTCCTATTTTTAAAATTATATATTTTATATCCATTTTAAAATCATAACAATCAAATAATAACATTATTTAGTATCTTAGTATCCGCCCGTTCGTAACGCTACTAATTTAGAAAGCAGGGAACCGCTTTTGCTCAATATAAAATAAATGAAAGTTCTGTATTTTTTTATTTTTTAAAAATATTTATTTATTCTGTTTGTTTGTTTTGTTTGTTTTTTTTCAAAATTAATATATTTCAGATGAAATATATTTATTTTCAAAACTTCCGTCATTTTTGACGGGTAATACACTAGAATATATATTTTATTTTACTGATCAATAGAAGCTTTATTAACATAGACTATAGAGATTCTTTTCAAGTAGATTATTCGTAAATAAAAATGGGGTGGGGTGTAACGTTCTTTCTAAGTTTTGTTGGTTCATATGCAAAAACAATAAACTCGTGTTCAAAGTTATAGATTCTACAGCACCAATTTTTTACTGTGCAAGATTTTAAATCCCACACATATACTATCGGATTCTATTAATATTATCATTATTAATATTTGCTGCGCGGAAACTCTAAACTGCTAAGTGGTCTAGGACAGATAACCGTAAGGCTGTGCAGCTTATTTAGAAGGAACATTAGTGGCGGGAGCATATAAAGGGTGGGTGGAATCACAGAACTGAGGAGAATTTGCAACCAAAACAAAGCGATGTTTTTGAAAAACATCGCTTACATATGTTAAATAAAAGAAAAAGGATCCAAAGAATACAATGGTACGTGAAGTGATGAGTGGATCTAATTGACAATATAACCAGGAAAGCTGAACAACGATTTACATGGAACTGATGTAACTGGTATGCACAAAACGGTCTTGGCATTGAATGGCATTATCGGTTTTCGTTAAGTTTCCGCCATTGTAGGGTTAAGGGATTCAGGAACTTTCATCTCCATTTTGTAACGCAGTAATTCATCAGAAGAGCTGTCGTCATTTTCTGTCTCTGAGTCAGAATCCATTAGTGCCATTAGCTTAATACGGTTTTCATTTGGTTTGATAAGTAGACGAAGTGATAGAACCATGATAGACAAACTTTATCAACATTTTAAACATTCCCGTCAGTCAATAGTTTAAATACAAAATGCTGTGTAATCGTCAGGAAATTTGTTATTATTCATCCATCGTTATTTTAATTTCTTTAAATTTTATTTTGACTTCAAAAAAAAAATTGAATTGATGGGTCGATTAATCATTAAAAAATAATCTAATCGTTAAAATTTTTAACGATTAATTCATTTCAAGAAAAAACTCACAGCTTATCAAATGAAAACTCAAGACACCATTAAACATAAAAAATTCATTATGGTGAAGATTTTCTTAATTTATTGTACTAAGCTGGTGATTCCTCAATAAAACCGACGCGACCCCCTTGGGGGTCTCGACCCATACGTTGGAACCCTTGATTTTAGGCGAACAAAGAAAAAAAATCTACTAATATAAATATAATAACAGAGTAGAAGCAACCAATAAAATCTTTACGGTTGTAATTTTGTTTATTTGTCATAAAATTTGTACACCAAACCTAGGCTAGGTTACCTAGCTATCGCGATGCTATAAATGGTGGCGTGCAGGTAAATATAGAAGTCAGTCTATACTTTTAACTAACAGAATAAACAAATCAAAAGAATAAAGGGGAAAATAACGAATTAATTTTGTTTATACAAGAGGTGAGAGCAGCTCATGTTTTAGAAGTGTCTCAACGAACTACTTTTTAAACGGAATAAACTCTTCCATTGACTCGAAGTAACAAACATTCGGTTGTTCAAGCTTGGACTCTGACTCCAATAGCGTCCCCAGTCCCGCCAGCTCCTGGTCAATACCTGGCAAGTCCCCTGGGTCAACTTTTCGATACACGTATCCGAGCGTGAGGTGAAACACGCGATTTGCGTCATTCACCCTCAGCAGTGACGTCAACTGATTTCTGACTCTTGCCACCTCTTCCTCGTTGGTTAAAGTCCCCACAACATACAGGACGCTCCCTATAACAGGTATGAACTTCACGTTGCTGACCTTGAAGACGATCGGTCCACGCATGCTGTCACAAACTTTCTGAAGCTCCATCATGTCGGTCTCCAGAGCATCGGGCCATTGTTTGTTTTGGGTCCAATCCTTCTGGGGACGATAATTCTCCGGCTCGTTCCGTTGGGTGAATAAATCAAGGAGGGTCACGTGATAAGAAGAGATCGGCAGCGGAGCTAAGTACTTGCTCAAGGATTTCGTGCTTTTAATGTAGTCGAATACTGCACCCATCTGGAAGCGGTCTGTCAGCATTGACACGATGGTGAAGCCGCTAAAGGGGAGGTACTTCCCATCGGCACCGACTTTATCCGACTTAACTTCCGGTCTGTCCTCTTCAGTGTGGTTAGTGGGATCTGTGGAGGACAGACAAGTGTTTGTACTGAGTTTAACTGAGTGATTCGTAGGGGGCATCCGTGCACTACGTCTTAAAGATGAACTTTTGGGAGAACTGAATAGAAAGATATTATCAGTATAGATAATCATTTCAATGTGTTGAAGATAATTTGAGAACCAGTGGGTTGGGGTGGCGAGCAAAACTAAGACAGAATCTTCGACCAGATGCTGTATATTTTATGTGGATGTGAGGGAATCAAAATTATTCCCACCACGCGTGGCAAATAATTAATTAATACATTTTTAATTCACACTTTATTATCGAGTTTTGTATAAGAAATATAATTAAATAAATTATATGGGATGAGCGAGTATTATGGTATAAATTACTAAAGATATCAAGAAGACAGCGATAATATAATAGATTTTCAATCAAAATTAAATGTAAGCAATTGGGGGGAAAAATGAAACATGAAATATTTTTTTAAGTTTTACAACAAGTGAACATCACATGTTTATTTTATCTTTTAATACGTGTCACCCCTTCAAGACTTATCCAACATACCTCCTTCGAGTCCGCCAGTGACAAATAACAGTAACATACAGAATCATACTATACAATTCCCAGTTACACCTTGTGATGGGGTCATCCGGTGCGGTCTACACCCACGCCCCCCCCCCACTGCGACGCCTCTGAGTCAGTTTTAACTTAGTTTGAAGGTTTATCCTTATCATAATTAACACTAAATCCGGCTTTTTTTTTTTTAATTAGAGATACCGGCAATGACATAGTCATAGTCAAGTAGTCTGGATATTATGACGCTATTTTGTCATGTCAAGTCTATTCATTTAGAAAAGAATGTCACTCATTGTACTCGTGAGTCGTGATAGAATTGTAAAACATGATATTAGCAAAACGCTCAGTTTTACTCAACTTTATTGCATACAGAAAGTTAAACATGTAACTTACATCTGCTTGGGCCTGCCATTCCTTTATTACCCATAATCATTAAACTTTAACAGCTTAAAAACTAAAACGACGTTGCGACACGATATTTATATTTTTAGAATCGGGAATTACATTTTTTGTATTATTATTATTATTATTTATTTTTTGAAAGACAAGTTGAGAAATATATGGTATTTTTCAGGATATGCAACAATTTTTTGTACATACTTTATTGAAGAAAATTTTGTATGTTTGTTTTAAATAACCATCAACTCTGCTGTCGTTTTTGATAGGGATCTATCTACTTCTAAGCGCCCTTCTCTAAATGCTGTATTATAGTTTTTACCACAATTTTTTAAAATCTATATAAAGTAACAGGGGTGGATTCAGATCTATGGCGGATTTAAAAGGGGGGGGGGCTGAACGGGCTAAAGCCATGGGCCCCCGACGGTTTGGGGGCCCCCAAACTTTTTATATTTTGTAATAAAAGTGTACAAATGTTTGCACGAACCCTTGAAAATATAATAAATTAAATAAATATATAAATATTATCTCTACAACTGATCGCGATTCAGGCCTTAATAATCGAAAAAAACTGGATTTATTGGCTACTTAGAGAACATAGTATAAAATATAGTTTATATTTTTTAAATTTCTCAGTTTAGACAAGCTCCGCTGGCCGTGTGGAGAGAGTTTAGGCTCGTGATGCAAGCGGTGTAGGGTTCGATTCCCAGCAGTGGAATATAAAATCTTTCTTTACACACTCAATTGTAACATACCGGCGAACGCTTCAAACAGTCATTTCTTCGTATTGGATTTTTTTTCATTATTAATATTTAGGTACAGTCTTATAATAGCTGTTTACAATAATTTTATTTGAAGGGCGCTGGCTGGATTGGGCCCCCGTTTGATTGCAGCCCGGGGCCCCGTGCAGTCTTAATCCGCCCCTGATTCAGATACTAAATATATCACGTATCCTTGGTTAGGCTCTGGCATATCTTTTGGGTATCTTTATTTTCCATCTCTTTTATGCTGTTAACAGTGGCTGCTGAAATTGTTTGTACATGGAGAGGGACCTAATATGTGTCTAACTGTCTACTCTTCCTACATGTGGTTAAATAAATATATGATAGTAATACGTTCTTTTATTTTATAACTCTTGATACTGCCGATTTCCAAGATAAGTCCGTTGATTTCGTTGTCGAGATACGTATTCTTTGTGTTGGAAAATGGTGTTTGGGGCCGTCCATAAATGACGTCACGCTCCTAGGAAAGGGGTCACTGATTTGTGACGATGTGTGACGAGGGGTTGTTTAAGATATGTGACGTCACATCAAAAACACGCAACTTTGAATAAAAGTTCCACTTAAATATTTGATTGCTTGCAATTTATTTTATGAAGTTTTAAATGGCTTCACATGTGTTAAAGATATTAGAATGCAGACTTACACTAAATACATTTTAAAATGACAAATAGAAATTTGCAACATACTAGTTTTTAATTAGAAAATACGGCTTTTAGGGGGAGGGGAGATGTCAAATCTTTTTTACGTCATATTGGGTCTAAGTTTTTGTGGGGAGGGGGTTTAAAAATCGGCCAAAATCGCGTGACGTCATGTATTGACGACCTCTTTCTTTTATCCTCAAAGTCTTAAGTCTTTTCTTCTAAGTTCAAATTCTATTCGTAGTGCCTTGGCATTGCTACTGCATTTTTTTTTTTTTTCATGAGTGTTTTGACTATTTGAAGCTATTTGTCACATCCCTAAAAATGAAAAGCCATTAATCTTTTCTTTTTCTAAATTCCATTGCGTAGACTACTTCTCTGTGTGGACTCGGAATGTTTTTGATTCTCGAATGTGTTTTAAAAAAATGAGGAATACTTAGGGGCCAATAAATATCATTTTGGTTTTACTTACGTGTAATGACTTTCCCCCAGTCGTCTGAGCGATTAAAGGGAGTTGGCGAAAAGGTGTTTAATTATTTTTATAAAATATGTTATTTCATTTTTTTTTCTTTGCAGGGAAGGGTCGGTTGGTGGGGACAGACGGGGTGATGATATTACCAGTCTTTTCAAATAAATTGACTAAGTTTCTTTACACGTTCACAACGCTCGGTGTTTTTCACCCAACCTGGTCAATTCGCTACATTTAATGCGCGTTCCCTTGTCTGCCACCCGGGGCGGTGCCTGATGAAAGTTCCACCACTCCTCCATGATTGTTCTCCTTACTTATTATTGCTGTGGCCAATAGTCTTGACCAGTAGGCAAACGTTTTCCTCTTTAGCGCCCTTTTTTTAAACACCATATGTATAATTGTTAATTTATTCTATTAGATTTATTAAATAGGTATAAGGGGCCGTCCATAAAGTACGTCACACTATTTTTTGACCATTTTAACTCCTCCCTGTCACAAACTGACAGAAATCTTGGACCTTTATTAACAAATAATTAGACTTTAATTTAAAACACCGTCACGTCACACATGGCCGGACACCCCTCCTCCCCTGTCAAACTGTCACACTTTCTTACACCCCCCCCCCTCTTGAGCGTGACGTACTTTATGGACGGCCTCTAATATGAACGAGAAAAAAAGTTGCCTACAATAGTTTATATATTTAGTCTTATCTAACTCATTGCTGTCTCCCTATCCCAATTTCCCAATTTGACAAAATTGTTTTGGTTACTCATCAACAACAATAATCTTAGCTACAACAGTTCGTTTTTTCCCGCTAATTTCTAAACTTGATTATTATTTGAATATTAAGCTTTACTTATATGACCTCCGGAATCTCATTTTATTTTTCTTCCAATTGTTCATACAGCTTGTGTTGGAATAATGTGCTTATATTTGATACAAGTGTAGTGTTCGTCCGATTTACCTTGTCTTGTCGTATCTATACAGACGCTCCTTCTGTGCAGACTATTTTTTCCACAGACCATGCCGGTCAGTTGGCAAGTGACGCAGCGTTCACAGGCCACGGCTATGAGGGCTCCACGCCTTACCCAGCAGCCTTTGCTGGGTAGTGTTGGTTATCAGTCGAAGCTGGGTGGACTCGAGGACGCCCTTGGGTCTGGGAACAAATTCTTGCCTTCCTTCTAGTATAAGACGCCTTTCCAACATGGCAATCGTAATATATTTCTTACAATGAATTTTCTGCATTAAAAGGACACATGAAGGCATAAAAAACTCAACATTCTTGAACAGCTACAAAACGTTAGTGAAGTCAGTCAACCTACTACACATTGACTGACCGATCAAACTTTTTCCCCGGCTAATAAAGTGACTATTTGACCGATCAAACTTTTTCCCCGGCTAATAAAGTGACTATTTGACCGATCAAACTTTTCCCCCGGCTAATAAAGTGACTATTTGACCGATCAAACTTTTTCCCCGGCTAATAAAGTGACTATTTGACCGATCAAACCTTTTCCCCGGCTAATAAAGTAACTATTTGACCGATCAAACTTTTTCCCCGGCTAATAAAGTGACTATTTGACCAATCAAACTTTTTCCCCGGCTAATAAAGTAACTATTTGACCGATCAAACTTTTCCCCGGCTAATAAAGATGACTAAAAATCGACAGTTGGTCGAAAATGCTGCCCCTCAATATAAAAGAAAAACAATTTTTTTATGAAAGGCCGATGTTTAATTTGCACATTTAAAAGACGTATCTGTTCATCTTCTTTATTGAAATATGTTACCGTTTTATTTTCACCCTTGATAATATGATTGCACAACCCAACGAATGTTGACTTAATGCAGTTGAAAATTTCTTATGGTAAATAATAATGCTCATTTCTTTTGAGCTGGTTTCCATTCTTATTCAACGGACATAGCACTTAAAACACAAACAATGGAGAGGGATTAAGGGGCTACATGACTGAAGTATTTAAAAGTGAAGGCACCAGAGTTGGAGAATAGTGGGAGTGAAAAAAAACCTCTCTTAGCAGTTATTCTGAATTTATTAAAATCATGTTTTTCATGGCGTTTCATAATTTTGGTAAAAGCTAAAAGAGAAAATGTGTTTTTCTTAATGTCTTGTTTTGTCTTTATTTTTCAACATGTTTCTTCTGATTGCGGATGTTCTTTGGGTATTTTTTATGAACAAGAACTTTAACTCTCATGTTAACATTAGACGAAGTTTTAGCAAAGAATTCTAAAGTAATCTCCCTTAGATCTTTATCTTTGAAAATTAACCAGCGGTTCTAAGTCACTGACGATAGGTATTTCATTTTTCTGAACACATATAATTCCTAATATGGAATGAAACTTAATTTGATGCAATCATGGGCGTACTGAGGGGGGGCCAAGGGAGAATTTGCCCCCCCCCCTAGATTTTAGACAAATTTTATATATTTGTTACAATAAAACTGAACTAAATTCCCTGCAAGTTTATTACATTGAAGACAGTGCACACATATCAAACATAAAAAATAATTATATCTGCACACATAAATCATTACGTTACTGATTGTTCTAAATAATTTGTTTTTAACATTTTCAGCAAAAAAAAAAAAAAAAAAAAAATACGCAATATTTTATATTTATGTGTCTATCTAGTTTCATATTGGAAAAGAACATTTCGACTTAATTTTAAGCGGTGATTACCTTCTCGCAAAAACACTACAGTTGACTGAATTGTTCCTATTGTTCTTTTGTATAGCATTCACATTATTTAAATCTTTCATAAAAATTACCCGAATTTAATTCTTTTCCACGAAGTGATAAATCATGGATTTGGAAAAAATAGGATTGTAGAAATGATGGGACCCAGTTTGGTGCGATTGTCTTGAATTTGTCTTCTAAATGATAAGTCCAAGTGCTCATCTATAGAAACTGCTTTGGCTTTCAATAATGCAACAAAATTGCTTGCATCTTTATGAGAGCCTTTGTGTCATGTTCTTTGCATGTGGCTAGGTGGATCTTCGTTGAAATCTTTATATTTTGTGCATGGTTTGTTGACAAATGCCAACTGAACTCCTTTTTGCGGA
Organism: Radix auricularia; assembly: GCA_002072015.1. NCBI lineage: Eukaryota > Metazoa > Mollusca > Gastropoda > Lymnaeidae > Radix > Radix auricularia. The sequence continues at coordinate 821,124 of MUZC01001480.1, forward strand.
AATAACACACAATAATTACAAAAGGCACCTTTTAATATTTGCAAGTATAAAAGCCATGGTGAATAGTTTGATAACCATGAATATCTAAAAACTGAAAAGTCTGTTTCCTTCACTGCTCTAAGCTTATACATTTTATCAGGGGTCCAACAATCACGAATCCGTTGCAATTTCAACTCATTTGAAAGGCCGTGTGTCCTGACATACCTTCCAATATCCAATTTAGGAAAAGAATAAGTGTCAGCGACAATCAAATTAGAAAAAGGTTGCCTCGGTTGTTTCTGGCTGTTGAACTTGTACTGTTGTCCTCAATGCCAATGATATGTCAGACGCTGCAGACGCCCCAAAATCTTCTAATAACAGCATTTCGGAATCCCGCGATTACACTTTTTTTTTAATAGCCTGTAAAAAAAATTCTGATATCCATCTTTTGTAATCCTGCAGTTTCTAGATCTAAAATACACGTAAATTATTTCACCAAAAAAAATGTAATTTCCCGTGAGAGCTTACGCTTTTGATTTTTTAAATACATTAAGCTATATCGTATTTTAGCTGTTTAAGCGTTAATTTGTGAGTCTTATTAACTTCTAAGATTTTTTTCGGCCCTTATGTTATACTTAACTAAAATTTAATTGAAAATTAAACCTGTATAGCATTGTAAGTTAAATTTAAAAACGTGATTTTTTTTGCGCCCCCCCCCCCTGGAAAAATTCCTATGACGCCCATGGTTACAATTGATTTTTAACAAATTTCAAATAAACCCCGTAATGTTTGTACAATTTTAGCTTAAATTTGATAGCAAATTGTGTGTTTTTAAAACTCTCATATTTATTTGTCGGCATTGCCTCATATAAATCAGATAACAAAGCTGTTGACGCAGGATTTTTATATATTTTTATAATGAAAATGCAAGTAAATTAAATATTTAACCTAAATAATATATCATTGTTTCTAGATTTAAAAAAAATATATAAATTCTTATCTTATCAGTAACAGAATTTCTTCTATGCATAAGATTGTTGCGTCCTACGCTTATCTGTGGTTTATGACTAGTCCTGCATTCCTATTAGAGTTTTAAATGTTGATAAAGTGTTGTTTTTCCTGGTTTCATCAGGCAACCCATTCCACGCCCGACTTCTGTACTGGAAAAACGAAAATTTGTATGTATTTGTTCTTGCATATGGAACAAGAAAGGTGTTTTTATCATTATATCTGTCTGAGATTTTTTTATAAGTTATCTTTGTGTTGAATTTCTAAATTAGAATTAATCTCTTTATGTATAATTACTACTTTACTTTTGGTTCTTCTATCCTCTAGTGTTTCAAGTTTTATATTCAGTTTTGAATATTCTCCAGAAATTAATCTGGAAGCTCTTTTAAAAAAAAAAAAATTCTAGTTATCTATGTTTTCTTTGGTGGATGGGCCCCATACAGAAGAAGCTTATTCTAGTACAGGTCTCACCAGGGTGAGGTAACATTTTAGTTTTATATCTTTATTACATTTGTAAAAGTTTCTTTTTATAAAACCTAAGGTTTTGTTTGATTTTTTAATAACTTTATTCACATGGAGATTCCACAATAGTTTATGATTTATTATGACTCTTACGTATTTTTCATCTTTAGTTTGGGTTAGTTCTTTTCCATGAATGAAATATTTTGAATTTATTTGTTTCTTTTTCTTTTTTACTCTTAACAGTTGACACCTTTCTGGGTGGAAGGACATACTCCAGTTAGATTCCCATTGAATCAATTCATCCAAGTCCTTTTGTAAAAATTTCGCTATCTTGTTCTGATTTAATTGTTCTGTAGATTTTACGATCATCAGCAAATAAACTAACTTTTGTTCATGTTGAGATGTTGTTGGGTAAATTATTTATATAAATAAGAAAAAGTAAAGGACCTAGCACAGTTCCTGGACTCCTGAATTAACCTTTTTCGGGTCAGCTTTAGATCCATTAATTATTACAGTTTGCTCCCTACCTAAAAGGAAGTCTTGGATCCAGCGATGTAAGGGTCCTGAGATTCCAAAGTAGTTAATTTTTTTTAGTAAACTAATATTACATACTTTGTCAAGTGCTTTTGAGAGGTTTAGTAATATTGTATCTATTTGATCATTATTGTCTAAGCCTTTTGACAGATCATCTATTAGGTTATAATAGTGCTTCAAATAATCTTTTTTTTTCCTAAAGCCGCGTTGATGTGGACACAGGGCATTATATTCGTCAAGATGGTTAATTATTCTATTATATATTATGTGTTTTATCATTTATCTTTAGACTTTCAACAAAAAAAAAAAAGATTTTTTTTTCGACGCAAATGCTTTGACAAAAAATAATAAAAACTTCACTAGTGTAGGTCGATGTGACCTTATTTACCGTGTAGTAGGCCGACCTCTCAAGCTAATTACTAATTATCTTTGTATTTTCTTTCCCGGAAAATATTTTCAGTATATAGTCAGTGTGCACCATCTAAGCCAGACTGAAACTCTTTTGGAGAAAGGAGGAAGAAAATTCATAATTGAGTACTTTTAGTGCTTGTACTTTAAATATAAGTGATTTGTGGTGCCGAACCCGTACTTAGAAACACCAACTAGATGAGCAATTCTAAGTGAATTTTAATCAGCCGGCTTCAAATACAACAGTTATGATCTCACTTGTAAGGAAGTATGGCCGTTACGGAAGTTAGTTGGGACAATAGATTGAGAAACCTGGTCGACTGGTGACTTTTTAAAAAACTAGTATCGCGCTCCCTTCACCATTCTTAAATCATTGGGAAACTTCTCTGAAACCAAAGACCAACGATCGTGTAAAGGTCATTATTAAAGTAGCAACGATGCTTTCAAGTAGGGCGGGACCAGACCTGTGAGCCAGGACGCACGTTTTCATAGGATGATTCGCTGAATCAAAATTCCCCATCAGCTGACCAGATAACCTTTACTCCTCATTAATACGTTCACGGCCAGCATTTACGAGAAATTGTTTGTTCAAGCATGATTCATTTTCCCCGTTTGAGATACCCATTTCCAACATGTATTTCCATTCCCCCCCCCCCCACTTGTAATGTCACTTGGCAGCAGCTTGAGTCTGGCACAGTAACACATTATGCATGTAAGATGAGGGATGACTTAGCACGTCTAATTTTGGAGCATGCTGTAATCACTTTGTCGACCAACCTTGAAAATTTTAACTCTCATAAGACACATTCAAAGTTTGTTTGAATATATAAATAAATGGTTATCCTAAAACGTAATGTCTTTCTTTTCTATGTACATTCCTTAACCAAAGTATCATAACTTGAAAGGATGGAGTGGGGCTATGCGGTATTTTGTTGAGTGAGTTTTGTTTGTAAAAATGTCCTCTTTCGATAACTAGCCCTGAACATCTCAACAGTGAGTGGTGTAGGAACCGGTGAGGAAGTCAAACCGGGACGTTAACTTCTTCCCCAGGCATTCAGGGCAGCATTCCGCATCAGATGCTGTTTCTTTGAAATTAATCGATAAAAAATTTGTTTTCTCCCTGACTTCCGTGTCGCAGTGACTCTAGCAACACCATCGTCAGTTAAACTTCGCTCTGCTCTTCTATGAATCGTCTAGATTACTCTAGATTAAGATCAGACACTAGGAGGCGCCACCAAAAACCGATGAGCTCCAATGATCACAATTGAAAACTGCACACTAAAAAAATGTGTCGTAGTTTGTTCCTTAGGGGCCGTCCATAAATGACGTCACGCGATTTTGGCCGATTTTTTACCCCCTCCCCCCCCTACGTCACGCATCGTCACAAAATCGTAGACCCCCCCCCTCCAAAAGTACGTCACAAAACGTTG
>MUZC01001480.1:853469-866052 GCA_002072015.1 Radix auricularia
GGGGGGGGGGGGGGGATGTTTAAGCTTTGTGGCGTCATATTGCAGGGGGAGGGTATAAGTTTTAGTGAATAAGTGTGACGAGGGAGGGGGGAGATGGGGTTAAAATGGGACAAAATCGCGTGACGTCATTTATGAATTAATATGCATATATTAATTATTCTAAACTGTAGAAATTTATACATTAACGATAGCATGTTTCATTTTTATTTCATTTTTACACAAAACCTTCTAGATCTTTTCAGCACTCTAATAAATACCTGAGAATAGTTCTTAGAGGAGCGCACTCTTACCTCTTCATATGGACTTCCCAGGTTGTAGTCCATGACGCGTAGATCATTTCCTCATAACCAGACGTTTCGTCAGTTTAACAAAAGTTATACATAAAACTGATGGATGTCTTAGAGGCCGTCCTTAAATGACGTCACGCGATTTTGGCCAAGTTTTCACACCCTTTCCCCCTCGACACGCGTTGTCACAAAAACTTAGACTCCCCCTCCAATATGACGTCACAAAACTTTGACCCCCCTCACCCCCATACAAGCTGCGACATAAAATAAATTGTAAGAAATCAAATATTTAAGTGAACTTTTATTTGCGAGTTTTCATGTGACGTCCCATTTCTCAAACACCACCTCCCCCTCAGTGGCGTAGCGAGGGGGGTAAAGTTTAATAAAAGAATAGAAAAAAGCAAAGATTTTTTTTTTAATTATAAATGAAGAAACTTTATTAAAACACGTGAACGTTTCTAATGCTAAAACTTCAAACTCCATAATAAATCTAGTCTGCTGCTACAAATGCTACTCAGCTGAATAACACAGGAGCTAAAGTAGTGTACGAACACGACACTAATGCAGTGTTTCTCAAAAAGTGGGGTGCGAACTCCAGAGGTGCGAGGCTCCGTAAAGGGGTGGGGGTCCCTTTGACCGCACCAGAGGTGTGTTTATCAATTTTTCTTTTAGAAAAATGATACTATTTACAGTCGCGCGCGGGCGCGCGGGGTAAAAACTTGACATCTCAATTTCAAACTCAGTTCATAGAAATTTTAGGAACAAGATACCAAATATCGTTAAAAGCATTTCATATTTTCACATAAGGATCAAACAAGTCTAGTTGTGTGATATAGTAAGTATAAAAAAAATAGTCATTGTAGAACTTTTCAAAGATTTCAATCAAGCGAAATTGAATCTGCATTCGACATATCTGAAATGACTTCAAATAAATGGTGTTCTCAAAATAATGGACTACAGACACCCCAACGTGTGTTAATACTTCTGCATGGCTGGAAAGTATACATGAATCAAATAAAGACGCAAGAAACATTAAATCTGAATATCATGTCTCGCTCAAACAGTTCATTAACCTGATGCTTCAACTGACACGAACTCTTTAACCATTTACTACACTAGACCGTTCTTACGCATTCTCTTCCATGTCTATACAACGTTGAGAACATCTAATTGCTTCTACAAGCAAGGATTAAACAGACTTTAGGATACAAAATAGTTTATATACCATGAAGCCATTTTTAGATTATTTTAAAATCTATAGAAAAATGCATTGAGTCCTTATTAATACTTTCTAAGAAAAACCATATTTTCTTTATAATTTTTGCATAGTTCGTTGTTGTTTATTTGTTGGTATTTTTTTCGGTGCTGTGGCGACAAATTTTGGGTTCTGCCCCGAGCGGCACATACCCACGCTACGCCGCTGCTTCCCCTGGTCACACAACTTCACAAATCTGTGAACCCACCTCCCCACTAGGTTCGGGACGTCATTTATGGATGGCCCCTTACCTTATCTTATTTATTACAGAGGCTCCTTCTACATGTATATAGAAAATCATCACGTCCTACGCGTATAGGTGGTTTATGTCTAATCACTATTCACACAAATCTTAATTTCAGGTAATGTGTAATGGGCTTGACAATACGTCACAGAACAACGAACGTCTCCGTGACGTTTTGTCAGGTCTGTACTGACTCTATACTAACACACTACTGACTCTATACTAACACACTACTTACTCTATACTAACACACTACTGACTCTAGACTAACTCACTACTGACTCTATACTAACACACTACTGACTCTAGACTAACACACTACTGAGTCTAGACTAACTCTATACTGACTCTATACTAACACACTACTGACTCTATACTAACACACTACTGACTCTATACTAACACACTACTGACTCTATACTAACACACTACTAACTCTAGACTAACACACTACTGACTCTAGACTAACTCTATACTGACTCTAAACTAACACACTACTGACTCTATACTAACACACCACTGACTCTATACTAACACACTACTGACTCTATACTAACACACTACTGACTCTAGACTAACTCTATACTGACTCTATACTAACACACTAATGACCCTAGACTAACACACTACTGACTCTAGACTAACTCTATACTGACTCTATACTAACACACTACTGACTCTAGACTAACTCTATACTGACTCTATACTAACTCTATACTGACTCTATACTAACACACTACTGACTATAGACTAACACACTACTGACTATAGACTAACTCTATACTGACTATAGACTAACTCTATACTGACTCTATACTAACACACTACTGACTCTATACTAACACACTACTGACTTTATACTAACAGACTACTGACTCTATACTAACACACTACTGACTCTATACTAACACACTACTGACTCTAGACTAACTCTATACACTGACTCTATACTAACACACTACTGACTCTATACTAACACACTACTGACTCTAGACTAACTCTATACTGACTCTATACTAACACAACTGACTCTAGACTAACTCTATACTGACTCTATACTAACACACTACTGACTCTATACTAACACACTACTGACTCTAGACTAAATCTATACTGACTCTATACCAACACACTACTGACTCTATACTAACACACTACTGACTCTAGACTAACTCTATACTGACTCTATACTAACACACTACTGACTCTATACTAACACATTACTGACTCTAGACTAACTCTATACTGACTCTATACTAACACACTACTGACTCTAGACTAACACACTACTGACTCTATACTAACACACTACTGACTCTATACTAACACACTACTGACTCTATACTAACACACTACTGACTCTATACTAACACACTACTGACTCTATACTTATCCTCTACTGACTCTAGACTTACACTATACTGACTCTATACTAACTACTGACTCTAGACTGACAATATACTGACTCTACACTAACCCTCTACTGACTCTACACTAACCCTCTACTGACTCTAGACTGACAATATACTGACTCTACACTAACCCTCTACTGACTCTACACTAACCCTCTACTGACTCTATACTAACCCTCTACTGACTCTAGACTGACTCTATACATACACTTTTTTAACAACATGTATTTAACCATCTAAAAGCCTGATTGGAATCTCACCCATATTTTTGTCACATTTTATCTGATAATGTATGGAGGTACACCAATTTGTAATGTTTTGAGTGTGTTTTACTTTGAAATATTGAAACTTCAACATCCCTGAAATCAGAGGTTCGACTAACAAATGGATTAGCATAATAAAAGACAAAAAATAGTATCGCCTTGATTAGTAACAGTTTTAATTCTCTTGTATATATTTAAAGAAACAGAGTAGTGTGTACGTATGTGTGTCCGCGTGTGTTTTTTTCCAGTGGTTTGTTCTTACCTGGCCAAGAGCCGACAGTCTATCCCTCGATGGTATCTAAGTACAACCTGGCAACCTCCATTGTCTGCCCCCCAACCCCAATACTTTGGCTCCTTTTAGCAATCTTAAGGCTTGGCTTAAGGTCAAGAAATACGTTGTTCAGCACTGCTAATCCGTATAATTAACCCAGCAACATGTGCTTGATTACTAAGCTCTCCCAACTATTCAAGACACGGCCAACTATGAAGTCAGTTCATTGCATGTCTGTTCGTGGCTAGCCTTGTGGGCCAAGGTATCATTGTGATACTCAATGTTTGCCCCCTTCGCCAAATCACTGCTAATGAATGTATGATTGGAAATAATTATCATACTACCGGTGCCACTCTATTGTCAGTGTCTATTGATTTCAAGAGAGCTTTAGATTTAAAACCAAGTTTATATATATATGTATTTAAATAAAATAAAACAAATCAGAAAAAAACAGGTACCTTGGCTAAATTGTTCATAATTTGGGGAACTTGTAATCATGTGCATTGCATTCGTTTTATGTAAGAAGACAAATGTCACTTTTCAGCGGGGAAAGTAGCAGAAGGGATTTGAGTATTTCAATTCCTCTTTCGTGTTATTTGTTGTTTTTTGTCGATGTTTGGCTTATAGTAAACATGTATTGGATGGTAATAGCATGTATTGAGTGGATATAACTTGATCAGAATTATTCAACTGACCATTAAACGGCATTTGTCTACCGACCATTGAAAAACAACTGGTTACTCGGCATCAAATGCATGTATTGATTTGCTATCAAGCCAACCAAATCAGAAAACTAATATCAGGGGGGGGGGGATATCACCTGTGTATACTGGATCAATGAAATCGTGATCTGGTTCGAAATTAGTTATCCAGTCCACGTGCAACTCATTGGAGCCGTTAATGAATGCGTATAGGACTATTCAATTTCCAATAAATAAAGCAACAGCAAAAAAGTATGGGCGGGGCGGACGGGCCGAAGACTATGTAACAATAACAAGAAGAGATCATGTTTATTCATGCTTTGGTGCAATGGGGAACTGCTCTTCTATCGAAGAACCCTAACTCTGGTGTCCTCTTCGGAAGCGTGTAAGTATATTGTGTAAACGAGAATAGGATACGACCAGACCAACACGGACCTCCAACCAAGTGACTACTTGAGTGATAAAGGAGATGTGACGTAGAGGATATTTACTAACATGAAGTGGCAGCTACGGGTTCGTCCGATCGTCCAAATTATTGTTAATACAACCTCAATCACTTTAGCTGATTTTAGTTCGAAAAGAAAAAAGTTATTCTAATTATTCCACCCGACCACTGACACACACAATAAATATGTGATTTTTTTTTTTGTTTAAAGTGCTGCCTCAACTTTCCGTAGTAGCCATTGCTTACCTACTCGACCAATGAAACCGTGAGGACGTGTTACGCTTCACTAACAGCGATGTTTGCTTACGTTTGGAACGAAGGAAGCGGACAGCTCAAAGATGATCTCTCACTTTAGACTTTCCCATTTTTCCGCCTCAACTCATCCCGGAAAAAGTCGTTTCAAAATTTTAAATGCCTTCAGTGTAGAAACAAAAATATATGCGCAACCAGCTTGAAACTGTATGATGTGTAGTTGTTGTTTTTTTTTTTTAATTGAATATTTTTTTCACCAATTTTCAAAAAAAAATAAACGTAGAGTACTGGAGCTTTAACAAATATTTAAAAAGCACACTGAAGCAAGAGATTATCAATAAAAAATAATATTTTAAAATATCTATGTGACTTAAAAGTCCTTGCATTCTTTAATAACTTTTGTTTTGATTTCTTAGCTATATAGTTTATGGGATCCAAAATATTGTTAATTTTTTGAAAATAAATTATTATATAGATCCGCCGCTGCCTCAATGTCACGATGAACAATAGCTGCAATATGAGTTGGCAAGCTCGTCTGACTGGATCGTTATAACATGTACCTATCGCAATGACATCATAACATTAGTGACAGACCCATGTATAATTGATGCACACGCAGGTCACGGCTTGCACATGTGCTCGAAAGGAACATTTGACACTGGAAATTTATGAGGATGTTACGTGGCCCAACTTAGATCTTATAGAGACATGACATTGAAGAATTTTCATGGTGTTTAGTTGTTGTTTTTCTTATCTTTATAACACGTATGGTTAATTCACAAAAAATAATTACATGGCTCACTTGGGCTTGAGCTATCTGTGAAATAAAAGGCGTTCTGACAAACCATTCACCCTTTAATTTTTTTTTATTAATTGAAAAACAAACAAACAAACAAACTTTAAGCCAGATATCTCCTCCTGCAAATATGAATAAAAATAGTGCAGCCTGGATGTAGGTTAGCTAGACCATTGTTTGTGGATTATCCTCAAAAATTTACCCCCGAGAAGATAAGCTTCCAAATTCAACATTGCATCATTAGAGATAGGACGTGATTCAAACAAGGGGGCGAACTCTCAAAGAGCGTGGTTTACTACGTCATCTCGGCAAGTCATCCCATATCCTATCAGTTGCCACCAGTCACTCTTCAAGTGCAATGACAATGCGGTACTCAACACATGCTTTTTAACACATATTTTAAAAAAATGACTGATGACACTGCGTGGTACTTAACTCATAGTCAAGTATTTAAGTACACAGTGTGTGATAAATTTAACTAAAGCGATTCCATATTTGTACAACAGATGAAGTTAGTCATACTTTAAACCAAGGCCTAAATAAGTGTGAGCAATTTATAGCATGTTTAACTTCTATGGGACGCGTCCACAAGGGGTTATTATTTTCAGAAAGAAAATAACAGAACTGGTTGGTGCATCAATCGTTACCACAGCTGTGATGAAAATACCTTGAAATGAGTGAAAAGAGCATTAACATTGTCAGAGCTTAAATATATTTTATTATTCAAAATTGTACTGCTGAGTTTGTTTCATATTGCCATAATCAACTGCATGCAGTGCTTTTTTTCAGTGGGAACTCATGGAAACTGAGTTCCCATACCTTTTTTTGCCAGATTCGTGTATATTTATATTATAGACTATTATAGTATTTTCTGACATAATTTTAAAAAACAGATGTGAAATGAGTTCCCAAACATTTTTCGCTAGAAAAAAAAAAAAGCACTGACTACATGTAATCAAGTTTAGAACAACGAACAAAGATAATTATCGAACCAATACAAATAGACATGGCGCAAGGGAAACCTCTTAGTGAAATTTGTCTGTCCCCCCGTTTGTTTTTCTGTGTCGTTAATAAAATGAATTGACGTTCGTAATTCAATGGGGAAAAAATCTCTAAATAAAATCTTTACAATCGACAACAGCGCAGTGTTACAAAGCCTTAACAGCATACATAGAAGGAAAAAACACTTTTATTTATTGAAAACGAAGACATGTGGCGGTTATCACACTAAGCATTAAATGCAACATGTTTACAATCCGTTCTATAATTCTTTCCGCTGACAACAGTGCTCTGTTTAATTTAAAACAATACATTCTCCTGCTGAAGTGCCTCTACCCATAGGAGATTTGGGGGTATATGTTGATGCCACTTCAAATGTGTGTTGTTAAAGGGAGGATGAAAATCAACCCGGTTTGTTTTTCTTAATTAAAAAAACTTTAGGTATCAAAATGTATTAGGGAAGTCGGGAAAGGAAAAATACATTTTTTTTTTTAGTATTATATATTCGACAATTTAAAAAAGGGGAGTTGGGCTATTAAGGATTTAAATTCCAAACAGCAGAAATTTTTGTTATTAAAAAAAAACAAAAAAAACAAAAAAAAAAAACAGTTCATTATTCCAGCATCAATAATCCCTTCACTAGAAATAGCAGTCCTTTTTAATTCACAGTGTCGACAGCTTTAGACAACGACATAGCCCAAGCCAAAAGTGATGATGGCAACTGGAAGACCCTAACAAATTTGTTCTTTTGACTAGGTAATAGCCGAAGTTGAACGATGAAAGAAATCCACTGAGCGCCCCCTAGTGGCAGTCTCAGGTGTGCTGCAAGGCTATCCAGAATGAACCTTAGATTAGAGCCAATGGTGGTCAACACATTCACATATTGAAGCCTCCCCTTTATGCTGGGAAAAAACTAATTTCATCAATAAAATTCACCAACATGAAGTTTAAACCAATTAATTTAAGTCTTTCTTTCATATCATGATTTTATTTGAAGTTAGGAGAGCTGAGCTGAGGAGTGTACTTCATGGGATCTAGAATAGCCTCGAGAATCTTAACTCAAGATAAACATATTTCATCTAAGACTCCAGTCTTCGGCATTCGTATTACGCGACAGGTTGAAACGAATGACTTAAATCATCAAAAATATTATCTGCGTTTGAAAGAAATACAGCACTATTGGCTAGGTATGTTGATGTCCAAGCTGTTGTTATTTTCCTAAAGCCACATAATCAGTTGCGTTTGAATTAGGTGAATAGAGGTCTGCATATTGCAAATATTTTTCACATTATGGAGGGGTCGTGATATATTCCTCCAAATGCGCATTTCTTCATGGGAAGAAAGGGGGGGGGTTCGTAGATCATCGCTCCAATGCCCCGGGGGTGGGGGCAGTTACCCTATCACGCCACTGCATATAACAATGAATGACGGCATGCGTTGTAAGAAGTGTAGTGGCGATAAGGTAAAACCGAGTCTAAGTCTAATGTCGTACGCTTCAATCCTAAACTTTCCCCACAACGGTGCATACTGCGGGTACACCGAACCCCACAATCACTACCCTCCCAAACCAGAGCCGCATGGTAAATTGGTCATGCTAAAAATGCCGGACAACCATCCTTTAAGTTACCCGTTGAAATGTAAAGTACTTCGATGCAAGGGTGCACATTAAATCCTAGATAATTCATGAAAGGAATTCTATTCAAGGTTTTCTTTTCCCAGTATGTGGAAAATATTTTTTCAGCTTCGAAACTCTTATTAAACTAACGCGCTTTGAGTTGATGTCTATTGACAATCTTGTGCATTCTCTCCGCCGGCGAATGAATGAATTGAAAACTTCGCGGTGGAATTTTCCCACGGTTCATATAGCAGGTCATACTAACTACGCACACGAGGAGATATTTACGTCAATGTGTCTGTATCAGACTGTTGACAGTCACCAATGGGTGCAACAACGTTAATGCCTATTGACGTTTGGCATTTTCTCCGGAGTTTAAAAATAAAAATAAAAATAAAACAAAGGGGGTTAAGTCGGTCGACGACCCGCGATGTGGTAGTGCTAAATGACGTCATATGTTGTTTTTGTTTACGATTGGTTCGTCTGAACTGAGTTGGGTGATTGTCAGCGAAAAACAAAACGTTGTATTTCTGTCCATCTAATCCATATTTTATTCAGTTGTGTATGACTGGAATATAATTTCACGTGGGAATATACTGACAGAAATTCTCTTGTACCAAAGTCAAGTTTAAGTTAACGTCTAATTGTCTGACCGAATTTAAATACTAGGCCTACAGTTGAGACATCAACATTCATTGCATTTATAAACATCAGAGTTCCATTTTCCCTACCGAACACATACATTTTATATTTATATATATATAGTTTTTTGAAATTCGACTAAAAAGGAAAAGCAGAGCAATTCAGCCAACCACCAGCACTACCTTTCAGTGTGAGAAGTGCAGCAAAGGCTGCCATTCGCGAGTGGGCTTATACAGCCACAGCAGAAGCTGCAAGATCACGTGCATAAATCCTACAGGAGCACAGAATATTCCGTCGTCTTACGAGACATAAGGAAGCCAAAACAAAAAAAAGTTTTTGAATTCCTTTTTCCAGATTAGACAATCTTGTAAAATCATGGTTAGTCTTTATTTATGTATATAATTGTATTTGGGATTATACTTTTTAAAAATTGATATAAGATTATATATAAAGCTTAACCTACTATTTTAAACATTATATAATGGATGTCCTATTCTCCAACCAACAAAACACCCATTTTACCACTGGTTCTGTTTATCCACTCTTCTTCTAATGGTTCTGTTTCCCCACTAATTTACTAGCTGTTATGTCTCATCACCAGCTTTTCTATCCAACTAATCAATCAACAATATCGTCACAATGCCCTAGAGTAGCGATAAATTGTATACGTTTTTCTGTTGCATGATTATGCGATGAGTTATAGACCGTAAAAAAAAACATTTCTACTCACAACCAACCCGCATTCCATTTAAAGGTCTGAGTCATCGGATTGGAGTTGGGCCATAGCGATTCTTCTCTAATTCCCTTCTTTAATAATTCCCTTTCGATCAAGTTATGTTTGAAATCATGATCCACAAAGGATTAGAGCTTGCCGAGGCCACGAGATAGTCAACCGCCCACCCCAGTGGCGTAGCTAGGGGGGGCGGTGGGGGCGGTCCGCCCCGGGCGGCACTCATCTAAAGGGCGGCATTTGTGGGCATTTATTTGAAAAATAGAGCCATTTCCGACAACGCCCTTTATCTTTTGAAGGGGGAAACCAAGGTGAAACAAAAATACTCTTAATTTCGAATCTTAATTAACGGATTCACGCAACATCTGTTTGATTACATAGTGGTTGTAATAACTATCACAAACCCGTTCAAAAATTAAAAATCGCTCAAAAAAGGGATCGATTTGTTTGTAAAATTAAGCGGCATGCGTCACTAATGGCGATATTATAAGAAAACTGTACCAAAAACAACACATCACAACTGGGCCTAATAATATATACTATTAATATCACCTCGACAGTTTTTGCGTGGAATTTCGACATGGGCAGAATGGTGCGCTAACAAGTACCTACATGATATGGTGCTTCAAATATTGTGTTTAACCGCAAGTAGTAATTTATATTACTGTTTAAGTCTTAGAAAATTATTTTAAGGTAACTTACTAAAAACTAAATGTATTTTGTTTTTACCCCATTAAAGAAGCACACATAATTTGTGTTGTTCATTTAAATATTGTCATTCATTGAAAATGCTACGTCTATCCAATTAAAGCAATGCGTAAATAATTTGAATTTTTCTATTTTATGGAAAATTATTAAGATTTAGCGCAAGAACATGAACATATTCAAATTTATCCGTTAATAAACATCGCTAAAACTTAAATAATTCCAAAAATGACATTTACAAATTTCAAACGTCTTGGACAAAATTGACATCTGAAGAAGTAACTAGTAAAAGGAGATCAGATACTGGAACTTAACTCAGTTCATTGCAAAAATTTTCTTTTCTATAGTATCTCAATTTATGGGAACCCGTTTTCTTTAAAATACATAATGCCAACCCATTTCANACGGGGTTCTATCTTTAGAGCAAGTCGTACAACAAGAAATGTTTTTTTTATCTATAGATGTAATTATAAAAGAAAATAATAGAAGTCGCTGATGAGTTCCATGTCTTTGCAAGAAAATATTCGTGTATGATACCATGTACTCTACTAATTGAAAAATTTTACCATCAAATAAATTTCTTTATTACCATTGACAAAGAACAGTTCAAATTGAACGAAAAAGGTTCCAGGTTTTTATGGCTGTACACAGGGACAGTCTTTGCAACTGCGGGGCCTTAAATGCAGCTTAGTATGCGAAAATGGACGCGCGAGCCCCAGTTTGGGTAGGGATAAGGTATTAATAAGGGTAATAAGTGAAAATTAAGATAGGCGGGGCCTATGAAAGCGTGAACCCACTACGGCCGCAGTGGCTTAAGACCAACCCTGGCTTTATCTACACTACAAGAAGAGGCATTATGTTCGAAAAAACAAGGGGGGGGGGAATGACCCCTTGATCTAAATATATTAAATAGTATAGATTTAAAATTCTTCACCCAAAATTATTATTTTGCTAAGAATGTTTTCAACAATTGCTATCAGTATATCTAGTTGTGAAAGGAGCTTCTCCAAACTGCAGTTGATTTTTAAAAAATATCTTTGTTCCACAATGAGTGATTTAAGACTACAAAATCTTGCAATATTGTCTAAAGATAGAACAAGATATTACAAATAATTTAAATTTTGATAACACAATACACGATTTCTCTATTATGAAAGTTGGGTTAGTAAATGTATAAATATGTTTACACTAATGAATACAATTTCTTTGTTTATAAAAGAAATAATATATTTTTGAATAAAAAATGAAAGCAAATTAATTGTTTATAATTTTGGGTGTAAATTTGGAATATGTTTTTGTCTCATTTGGGGGGTGGGAGGCATGCGACCGCAATAACTTTATTGTGGCCTTTAACAAAAATATCTTTTTTTTTTTTTAAATGCGTACTTATAGGTATATTATCTTATTCGGCCTCTTTTATTAATGCTTACATATAAAATATGGCAAGGAATGGTTAACATGTTCCACTCCTTTTACTTTTTACAGTGTACTTCTTTTCAATTACAATTTTTTTTATTAATGTTTATTAATGTATAATAAACCATCATACGATTGACTTAATTGGCCGTCCTCAAATGACGTCCCGCAATTTTGGCTGATAATTCACTCCCTGCCCCCCCTAGTCACACGTCGTCACAAAAACTTAGACCCCTTCTCAAATGTGACATCACAAAGCTTCCTCCCCCCACCCCATAAAAGCCATATTTTTTATTTGAAAATAAGCATATTTCCAATCAATTTTTTTGTCATTTAAATATTTTGTTAGTGTAAGGCTGCACTCTTATATCGTAAAACGTGTGAAACCATATAATCATACATTTAAGTAGAACTTTTATTTAAATTTGCGCGTTTTGATGTGACTTCCAATGTCCCCCCCCCACATGTGTGACGTCATTTATGGACTTCCCTAAAAGGGCGGCAAATTGGAGACCGCCCCGGGCGGCAAAAGGTCTAGCTACGCCACTGG
>MUZC01001480.1:889135-904330 GCA_002072015.1 Radix auricularia
AAAAAAAAAAAACTGGCCAGGTTATTGCAGATATGATCAAATATAAACTGGAGAAAAACACAATTTCTTTAGATGATTGTCGAGGTCAGGGATATGACAACGGATCAAATATGGCAGAAAAGTTTAAAGGAGCACAGGCAATCATTGCACATTCATATCCTCTAGCGAAATTTTCAAATTGTGGCGCGCAAAGTTTAAATTTATGTGGTATGTATGCTGCAGAATGTTGTAATGACGTTATAACTTTTTTAGGAATAGTTCAAAAATTGTATAATTTCTTTGCGTACAGTCCTCAACGATGGGAAATTCTACAAAGATTAACTGGATGCTCAATGCATAATCTTTCTCAAACTAGATGGTCGGCACGTGTGGAGGTGTGAAACCTATTGCAAAGCACCTGCCAATTATCAAACACGCAATTATTAAATTTAAAGAACTAAATTTGTCATCAGAAAGTAAGACTGAATTGCAAGGAATTGAGCATTATATGAAATCATTCAAGTGTGTTTTAATGGCTACAATATGGCTCAAAATCTTAGTTGCTACAAACAATAGAAACAAAGTTATTCAAGCCAGAGAAGCCACACTTGATGTAGAAGTAGAAAACATTGACAGTCTGCTTGGAGAGCTGAAGGATCTACGTGATAAATGGGATGTTTTGCTAGCAGAAGCCAAAATAACAGCAGCAGCTATGTCGTCTGACTTGCCATGTGAAACAGAACTTCCAGAAAAAGCCAAAAACGACGAAAACTTTTTTATGATGAAAGTCAACATATGCCAGAAGAGAGTGCACATGAAGTGGATGATGATTTTAAAGTAAAAGTTTTCTATAAACTTATTGATAGTGTTATATCTGGTTTAACAGAGCGTTTTCAATTGGCAAGGGATATTAACAATTCTTTCAATTTTCTGTGGTTGTTTCCAGAAATCGGAGAAACTGATCTGGAAAAGAAATGTGCTAATTTCTGCAAAGAATATGCCAAAGATGTAAGCAGTGACTTAATTGAAGAAGTAAAACATCTAATGTCAATTTATTCAGATAGCATACAAAGTGAAAACCTTCATCCCATAAAACTGCTGAATAAAATTTACCAGTTGAAGTTGGAATCTATATTCCCAAATATTGTTATTGCATTACGGATCTTTTGTACAATTCCTGTAACAGTGTCAGAAGCTGAAAGAACATTCAGCAAGCTTAAGCAAATAAAAAGTGTGCAGCGATCAACTATGAAGCAAGACCGTTCAAACTTGCGATTGAGCATGATTTGGCGAAGTTATAAAATTTTGATGATGTTATTAACAATTTTGCTTTAGCCAAATCAAGGAGAGTTTGTTTTTAAAAACAATAAATATAAATTTGTACAATTAAACGGTTTTATAGTGTAATTTAAACAATAAACTTAAAATACATTTTTTTTTCAAATAACAACTGAATAATTATAAAACCATACCTTGTATGATGTATCAGTCTAAATTATCTAAAGTATAAGTACAAAGTATATGATCTGTGAATTTTTTTTAAATTCTCATGACCTAAAGATACTTTAGAGGTTTATGCCCGGGGGCCCGTGACAGCCTTGCCTAGGGGCCCGAAATTTCTGTCGGCGGGCCTGATTGCCTGGTGCTAAACTAGATTCAATATTGTTCATATTTTTTATTATAACTTGGTCATAGCTATGGTCACTGGATTAACTTTATTTAAAACTGCCAATCAAACCTGCAGCTCAGTTTAAAACCCGTAATCAAACTGGGAGATCCCTCCGTGTTTGCGATGACATCAGTGATGGGATTACACTTTCTAATCCAATGCAAATACAGAACCACTACAAAGAACGTGATCTACATTTCACTCACTGCCCAATCATTTTACAAACACATTTTATTCTCATTACTGAATCCTTTTTTTTTTTTTTTCAGGTACAAGGTCAACATCCGTGACATCATTTCTTACAATCAGAGTAAACAAGAATTTTTCGTAAAGGGTTAAACATGCGCTCAGCCTGCTCTTTAAAAATAACCCCCCTTTTTGTTTGTTTGTCAAGCGTACTCTGTTTACACAGGTGACATTGTCGATTAGTTTATTCAGTATTCCTCATGCATCGGAGTTGAAGACATACTGCTCCAGACAGTTGCGTAGAAAAAGAAATTGTGAGGGAAATGGTGGACAATAAATAAATAAATAAATGAGCTTTCTAAAACACCATCGCCCTTTCGCTAATTATAAAAAAATCTTACATTCTGATAACTCGAGATTACTTTCTTACAGATTTGGTTAACACCTGGGCAAACTACTCCAACTGCTGAGCAACAACATTGAGCGAAGGACACTCTCGCCTTCAATGTTCTCTCCGAGGATCGTTGGTGCGCGTGCAAAGCCAAAGAAGTCGTGTGCAAATTTGCTTAGCATCCAAATATGTGCAATATTTCAAAAAATTTGCTGCGCCATATTCTAAACTGCTGCGCGGCGTTGTTCAGATATATGCGCGGCTGCGCAGCCTAAAGGGAACATTGCTCGCCTTCCTGGCTATGCTTTTCACTATTAGCTTCAATCGATTTTTATTGTGGGATTATGTTTTGGTAATGGACTTACTATTTTGTTCTCTGTCATTTCGAAAAGCTGATTCTAAACGACAGATAGCGAGCAGTCGTCTTCTGTGTCAGATATTTCTTGGCCAATGGCGACAAATCTTTAGACGGTGCTTGGCCAATGGCGACACAACTTTAGACGGTGCTTGGCCAATGGCGACAAAACTTTAGACGGTATTTAGCGTAAATCTCGTTGCTAAAATATTATTTTATGGTTAAATATCAGGTTAAGACTTTCACACTAAAGAGGTAGATTTTTGATTTATAGAAGAAAAAAAATACAAAAAGAACACTTCATGTCGAAATCAAGTTTGTTTCAGTGCACAAGCAAAGTCGCCTGAAATATTTGGGCCTTAAACTACAGGATAGGTGGGGGCCCCTTTGCATACAAGTACAAATCAGATTTTAAAAAATCAGTCTTGTAGGGCCCTAAACAAAAGTACACTTGAGTGCATTAAATAATAGACAGTAATTTTATTAAAATACACCCACATACAAAATCTTCAAAAAATGAGGAAAAAAAACAACAACAAGCAAACCAAACACATTAAATTTTTATTCCTAGGAATTACAGATGTCTTTCCTCTCCTAGATTGGTTTTTATAACCATTCGTTACTAAAACTAAAATAGTCATGGATCAGATCAAACTATTCAAGACGAGTTTTAAGTGCATTAAAAGTCTTAAATAATTTTCTTACAATGCGTTTTCTTTTACCAATACATGCATCTGTTTCCCAAACATAATCAATCATTTATTCCGGTTTTCGTCTAGCTTTTTCCAATTCACTCCAGTAGATTAATCACGAAAACCAGCAGAAGTAGTTTATTACAAAATACGTTCACCTCAGTGGTTCAGTTCAACTATTTGAAGAACAATTGTGTAAAAGTAAAATTTCAGCTGTCACATCACAGAAACCTATGACCAGCTCCATCTTAAATAGCTGTGGCCTGTGAACGCTGCATCACTGGCCAGTAGACCGGCATGGTCTGTGGACGCAATTATCTTCTTAATAGAAGGAGCGTCCATATAGATGAGACAATAAGGCATAAAAAACCTGGTTTATATAGTTAAATATATAGACATTCTTTAATTCAAATATCAAAGAATTTACCAGCTTTCTCACCTAAGCAGCTACCAAATCTACATGATCCTTAGGTTATTATTGTCATCAAACCATTAATTTTTTTCTGAGGAAAACTAATATTTTTAACTGTAGAATTTATTAGTAACCTTATATTACTCAGTTTCTAGATTTAAAATTTTGTCTTGGTTAAACAGTCCCTTTTTTTTTTTCTAGCAGAACATTCGTGGTGTTCCTGTCTTCCTGCAATTATCATTAAACAACCGATCTCAACTGTTAATTTACCGAAATCTTAATAAAAACTTGCATTCTTTTTAAATATGCCCTTTGTCAATTGCTTTCCCCTTATATCCTACTTTAATGTTATAAGTTGAGCTTGTACTTCATTTTAGTTAGATTTTAATTTTAAGTTCAGGTAATCATTTTTTGTCACTTCAGCCATTGTTTATAATATTAATTCTCTATCAACTATTAATTTAATTATATTTTATTTACTTTTTAAAAAATCTTACCAATAAAAGTAGGTTATTGTTACTTAGTGTCTGACTATATATATATGGCTCTAGTAAGTCGAACACATTTATTAGGAGATTTGGTGATAAGTAATTCATCTGGAGCAGAGGTCTCAAACTCAATTTGCCGGAGGGCCATAGAGTCAGATTCTGGGTGATCCTGGGCTGCATCAAGTTAATACAAAAAATAATAATATAAAACTACAACTGTTAAGTCTCCCTCATCTTTATTTATTAAAGGTTCAAAAATTGGCTTAACTGGCAGCACTCTTGCTGCCTTTGCTATGCCTAATGCTCCTTGCTGGAAGAGACATGGTTGCGTTTCCCCTTACATAGCTGAAGCACATTTGGCTTGAGGGAGGAAGCAGTCGAGACTCTCAGTATAGCTTGAAGATGATCATCAGTGAGTTTCGACCTGTACTTGGATTTATTGAAGTTCATGGTGGACAACAGCTTCTCACACATGTTTGTGCTCCCAAAAAGGCACATAATCCAGCTGAAAATTCTGGAAAGTTCATGGAAGTTTGGGGACCATTCTCTCAAAAATTGTACAAGCTTGTCTTCTTTTCCATTCACCTCCCTAAACTTAGCTTTCAGATGAAAGTTGCACTGCAAATCTATGATATCCATTTGCAAGACAGGAGGGGCATCTTGGAAATCAAAAGAGAAGGGTCAGCAAACATTTTAAAAAAGTGCTTTGTGATTCTTTAAGTCTGCAAATCGGTTATCAAATTTACCTGTATCTTTTCAATGGCATCAATATCGTCCTCACCCACGAGTGCCTTACATGCTGGGAAATGGCAGAGGTTTTTCTGAGAGAGCTGGGCTTTCCATAAAATGAGTTTTGTGGAAAATGCTCTCACATTTTCATAGCCAGCACTGACGAGCTGCTCATGTCCTTGTAACTTCTTGTTCAGTTCATTCAGCTCCTGTGTGATGTCAACAAGAAAAGCTAAGTCCATGAGCTATTTGGAATCATTTAGCTCAGGAACAGCTATCCTATCGTTCTCCATGAAAGTTTACACTTCTGTTCTCAACGCAAAAAACCTCTTCAAGCAGGTTCCCCTGCTGAGCCAACATACCTCAGTAAAGTGACACTCCATTTTGAACAAAGATATCAAATTTGACCGTCTAATTTTGAAAAAATCTAAAACAGAATTTTATTAATTATTTTTTGGTCTTAAAGCTATCTAAAAAATGAAAAATAGACTGTTAAAATATTTTAACATCAAATAAAAACAGTTAAAGAATAAATTTTATTTAATTAGTTAAGCCTTAGAAATACCAATATTTGCAAACTTTAATTCGTACAGAGAATTTATGTGAACGCTTACTATTTTTTTTTTTGGTTATACGCCCACTAATAATTGGAAGGATTTTATATGTACTTGTCATATTATTTCCCTCCTTTTTTAGCTCTTCTGTGTGAGAAGTTAAAGATAATATAAATTAGTTACTTAAAAAGTTGGATCAGTTCTGCAAACGAAACAACCCATAATCTGCGACGCTCAATGACTGTAACTGTAAGGGTCTACCGATAGAGGCGATGCGTGGCGACTCCATTTGAATGGAGACTTTATTGTCTAGAAGGCAAAAGAAAAATCTTCCAATTACAGTTTTAAAATATCTTATTTTGATTTTCAAAAATTTTCTTTATCTCCATGTCGGGCCGCACTTGCACTGAACTTGGATATCGATTTGGGGGCTACAAAATATCATTCAGCAGGCCGCAATTGGCCCGCGGGTTTGAGACCACTGATCTGGAGTGTTCCAAATAATTTATTGTGAGGTTCTAAAATTGAAGTTAATCCTGTGAATCAAACGCCAGTGTAATAGCTCTATTCATGTAGACTAGTTTTCACAAACCACCAATACATTTCTTTTAATATCCCTAAATATCACCTAAAGCCTGAATATTTCTGAGAGCGAGTTATATGGAATGATTATGAAAATAGTTGCGTGTTAAAGGCATTTTCCTTAAGTTAACATTTAAAAAAAAATGGAACTAACAAAAAATTAGCTGTTCTCTTCTTGTAATTTCTCTGTAATTTACTGTAATTTATTGAGTCCAACTAAACCTACAATATATTACTGTATTGTAAATGATTACTAATAGATTCATTCACACCATGTCAGAAGCCCAAAGTTTAATAATATTGATAATCAAGATGTTTTATTATTTACAACATACTACTTTTAATAGGAGTCATCAAACTGTACATATAAAAATACATAATGATCACTTTTTCTTTTCAACTGTTACTATTGCCATCCACTTTTCTCTCCTTTGAATTCTTTTTATTGCTAGCGACAGACTTAAAACCTTCCCTGCCAGTTCCTCTCTGCCTTTTAGGCCTTGATATGGCAGACTTTATATCATTTACTGCAACCATTTTATCTTTTGAATTAACTTTTTTGACACGCTGTACCTTGCCTGAAAATGTGACATCTGTGATACCAGGAGGCTGATAACTGAATGTAGACAAAAATTTAATCATTGTTACTTTAGTTTTTCTAAAATAGTAGTAATAACGCTAAATTTTGCTATTTTTCAGCTAAAAAATGAAACAATTACGGGGGGGGGGGGGGGGAAAGGGAAACAAACAAAGTAGTGCAATATATTAATTTCCTCCCTTATATTGAAAGCCAAATTTTCAGAGCAATAAATTCTAAAAAATTGTTTAAAAATAAAGAGTTGTTCTTTAAACTAATTGACTAATATTATCACAGTTAGAGTTAGCAAAAATACATTTAATCTTTGCTAGATATAATATTTTCTAGATTGAGAAAAGTTTATTTTATGAGTTTTTTAAAGACAGTATGCATCTTTTAAAATTAAATAAATAGACTAGATTACACCAATTACATTATTGAAAATTAGTTTTTTAATATATTTTATTCTAATCTCATCTATTTAAAATCTATTTCCTTTTAACTGTATGAGGTAATTACTTGAAAATACTTGAGAAACGTAGTACTAGACTATGTTATTTACAACTTAACTATATTTTTAAGATCCTAACACAAAATTATTTAGATTTGGAGACAATCTGTTTGCTTGCTTAAATTTGAAAAACAAAAATATTCCATTCCAGAATTCATTGGCTGTCTGTAAAAAAAACATTTCAAGGAAGTCTTTTATTTATTGTAAATAATGTGGGATTCCATTAAAGAAGTGAATGCTAATTTGTTTCAGAGTACTGCCTTTAGGAAAATTGAAAGTCAATCCCACACACAAACTAAATACCCCTCTAAACAAAACTCATTAAAAGGCAAGCTTTAAAGAAACTTATTGGATATTTTGTTTCGGCTTCCTTTCAATAGTAAAAACAATACAAAACTTTATGGTTAGATACAAGTATTTGACCCTATTTAATAATGTTTTCCTTTCCCAACTTAAGTTCTTATAAAATAAGAAAACCGTGCCTGTTTCTTTCATAAAAGAATGAAGAAAGTCAGGCTGTCGCAAAAAGGATAAGTCTACAAAAGGTAATCAGGGAGCACCTCACAGAGTCTATGTGTGGATAAAATTTAAGTTCTCTAGACCTAACTGTATTTTAATGAATCCTTATTCATAGTTATTAATAATTAACAATGTTCTTGTTTAATACACTTTTAAGATTTCAATTAAGATAGGCTTAGGCGAATTTATATGTTCTGTTAGTTTTGTTTTGCTGACCCTATTTTAGGTTGTCACCAACATTCATCAAACACAGACTACGATGAAATTCGCTGTAAGCATTAGATAAAGAATTTAATGAGTTTTATCACCAGTTGGACGGACATTGGATATGCAATCACAAATTTTAGTGTAATCAGAAAATATTCATATTACTTCAAAATTAATGTTTAAAAGCATTGATTTAATTTTAATTTCCATATTAAAAATTGAAAGGGGGTAGGAGAAAAAAACATTTAGAAAAATGATTTTTTTAATGGCAATGTGGATTAATCATAATAAATGATAAAGAGTGATATAGCAGCAAAGTTTATTTAAAGATAATTATTTACCTTGGATCACTTGTGTCTAAGGGGTCTTTTGAAAGTAGAATAGATATTGCAGGTATATCAGTATTGACCTTTAATCTGAAAGTTAAATAAGATTATCTTATTAAAAGTACAAAAAGTGTCACATCAATTATTTATTTAATTATTTTAAATGCCTGAGCATTTAGTGTAGGTGAATGGGAAGAAGAATAGGTTTCATGCCATTTATGATAGAGCTCAATGGGGGAATATCATGAATCGATAAATTGATTGTGATTTAATGCAATAAGAGTTTAAAACCCATAAAAATAATTAAACACACAAGCAATAAAAAAAGTGGAAACAAGAACAAATTAATTATGATGAAAATCTACTAATAGTCAGTCAGTCATATAATAATGTCATCTAACTCAGTGATAGGGAAACTTAGGGGCCATCTTTCTAGTGTGTATGCAAAAATAAACATGTTAAATGATCAATTCCCTGTCGCAAAGGCGCTTTTAGAAAAACTCTTTACATGGGTAAAATGATATTAAAACAACCTCAATGTACAGTTTTACAGATAAAAATTAAGAATACTATATGATTCATATTTTTTTGGTGCTGAGTATTTTGTGCCTAGCAACTGTTTCCATAAAAATTATTCAGCGCTTAAGCAAAATTTCAGTGATCTAGATATTTACATCCTATATAGATGTGAAAAATATATTCTCTTTCAACATAAAAAAATAATGTATCATTGATGACACCAATATCTGAAATAAATCGCTGGGGTATTATATTTTCTACTAAAACAACTATAACATAACGTTAATATGCATGAATGATTTATCTTTTTTTTTTTTCACAAAAAAATGAATCTCTAACTCAAACCAGTAATTTATGATCTTAGGCCTTTTTGCACTAAATAAATTCACTTACGTATCTAAACCTTCCACAGTTGGTTCCCAGAAGTCCTCAACTCTAAGAAATCCAATTTGTGTGATCTGATGCAAGCCCTCAATGAAAAATTAAAATGACGTTGACATCATCAAAAAAAACAAAACACATGTAATAATTTTTCAAAAGCTATTTTTTTTTTAAATAAAAAAAAACATGTTTAACATACTGTGGACAAATTTTCAAAAAGATGCAGCACTCTAAATTTTTTTAAGGTCTCAGCAACTTTTATGCCATCAAGTTATAAAAACATTAATTTATTTGTAAGACATCAAATGCAAATACATTACTTTTTCATCTTTTGTAGGTAGCACCAAGGACAGTCTTCTTTCAAACAAAGTAAAGTGAGCTAATTGAGCTAATACTATTTGTAAGTTTAGATTCAGTTAATTTAAGTAACTTTTCATCAATATATTATTTTGCAATTATTCCTTATTGATGTTGGAGAATATTAAAACTTACTTTGATTTTCCTTTTCATTATTTCGGCACATGAAATTGTTTTGTTAATTGCATTTCCAGTGCCATTCCAAGTCAAACACCGAACATTATTATCCTGCCATGATGAAAGAATATGACTTATTTTCATTTGAATTTAAAGTTACTTATATAAACATAGCGAATGACTATTTGAATTTTAATTATTTATTTATTTATTTTTTTTACAAGTATGCATAAGTGTAAGTAAAACTCAAGAAAACCAGGAAGATATTTTTAGGAGAGTTTGTAGATTTTTGAAAGTTGGGAAAGCGTTCAAATGTACAGTAGTACCTCGCGATATGAAGTGGAATATCGCAAATATTCGTGCTCGTGAAACGATACGTTTTTCGCGATACGATCCCAATATCTCTTGCCGCTTGAAATTGTTTTGAAGTTGGCGCGCTACAGGCAAACCTCACGCATCACTAAACAAGCCTCAATACATCACTATTCAAGCTGTTCTGCTATTGGTCGATGTGACGTCATCTTCCTTTCTCTTTAAATCCTGTTCTCCTATTGGTCGGCATCACTGCATCGTAGGATACCGAGTCCACACAAAGCGTCAATGTGATATCGTTCTCCCCTTCTCGAGACCGCGTGGCGTTCATACAGTTCATACGATATTCTTGTGATTGTGTGATCGTAATATTATTTTGTGATAAACTTTATTCGCCATGGGTCCTAAATGTGCTTCTAGTGCTGGTGGTGATAAGGGGAAAAGAAAGTCATCGATAACCATGGAAGTGAAGTTGGAAATTATAAAAAAAATACGAAAGTGGCATGCGCATCATGGCTATTGCTAATGAATATGGACGAAACCAATCGACGATTACTACCATTATAAAGAATAAAGAAGCCATTGAAGCCAGCAAGTCTACAAAGGGCATTACCACCTTCTCATACAATAGAACTGCACTTAATGACGAGATGGAGTCTCTTCTTCTTATTTGGATAAAAGAGAAGGAAATTGCTGGTGATACAATAACACAAGCTGCTATATGTCATAAAGCCACTGCGATCTTTGAAAATCTCACTATTTTGTGACTAATTATTATTACATATAGACGATTTTGGTGTTTATATATGGGGCGTTGCATGAATTAATTAAATTACATAAGATTACATTCTTCATTATACGATTTTTTCATGATACGATCCCGGTCCAGGAACGGATTAAAATCGTATCGCGAGGTACCACTGTACTACACTCTTATAATAAGTAAAATACAGAAAAACTTAAAAATATACGACAGCACATCATTGTCTAAAAGATGAAAACAGTCAATCCTGAGAAGATGAAATGTTTAGAAGTAAGGTAAAAAAATATGAACATTTATGAGAGTTTATAAAGAAAGAAAATACAACATACTGCAAATGTTGACATAGCATAGCCCATTATGTTGCGTATTTTACTTCCATTGGTTACTTTCATTTCTATGGCACCTTCCATAGTCAAACTTGGTGGGTCATACACTGTCCTTGACTCTCCTTTACTATAATTTTCCATTCTAAAAAGATGACTTGTAATGGACAATCTTGATGAAAATAACATAAAAAGATAATGAGTTTACTATATTAATCCCAGTGTGTTTGTAATAGATCCATTCATAATTAACAAAATATCTGCAAATAAATAAATAAAATTACGATAATATTAGGATAAACATTAACATTTTATGTTATCCCAAATGATAACTTTAGTACAATCAAGCTTTTCAATATTCTACTTGAGTTTGAATAGAGGAAGGTGGCCCAGCTTCAATAGCCTCATGATTTAGTGCACAAAATGTCATAAATCAAATAGTAGGATTCAATAAAATAAGGCATGAAACGTTGCATTAAAACCATTTCAATTGTATCACAAAGTAATTGGGGTGTTTTGGGTCAGATTACAAAATGTAATAATTCCAAAATATAAAATAGAATATTTTTTAAAATAATATGTATACATTTTATCACTTTTACTAACATTGAAAATTATTTATTGTAATTTGATTTGCTTGTGATATTATTTGTACCATCTAATTAGATTTAAAAATTATCTAAATAAAAATAGTTGATTTTAAAATTATACATATGAATTACCACATATACTTGAGTATTAGTCGACCACCGATTTCTCACTTGAAAAGTGGAATTTTACTTTTCTTCAAGATCCCTAGGATAAAATCATGGTGGAAAATGAGTTACTCATGTGTAAGTTGACCCCTTGATTTTGGCCTTGAAATGTTGAAAATACCTCGACTTGTACTCGAGTATACACTGTATTATAATTAGCCCAACAAGTACACCCTAAATAACAAAAATCAATTGGTTTCATAGTGATTAAGCGTATGATGCAAATATAAAAGTTAACAGTCATATATACCGTATTTATCAGCGTATAACACACACTTTTCCCCCTGAAAATAGGGGGTAAATGATGCATGTGTGTTATACGCTGATATAATGTTAAATCTTTTTCCTGAAATTTCTCTCTTAATATGAAGGTGCGTGTTTTATGGTTGTGCGTGTTATATGCCGATAAATACACTAATATTATTGTTTTAAAGGTTATAGTGATAGGTCTAACAGCCTGACCATTCTAGGTATAATGATAAATCTGACATAATGCAATGAAGTCGTGTGAACTTAAAATTAATTTTAAATTTTAACGTCATCAATTCTTATTATAAAACTCCTTTTTCTTTTAAATCTCATTAAGGTTCAGTTTTTTTGAGAAATGATATTTCATTTTTGACACAATGACATCAAAATTGGGACAGTTTGATGTCAGGGCAAATCCAATTGATTTTTAAACTTTGTTTTTATGTTCCCTAGAGTATAAATCCATGTTGTGCCAGTTGTAAATATATGTTCACATGGACAGATTTTGATTTTTAAAAAAATCAAAATATTAAAATCTTGTGTATTTTATTGTCAGAAATGAGACTGTTTTACCCACAGGAATTCCCCTTTTTACCCCAAATAAGGTAATTTACCCTTGTTCACTCACCCTCACTATAGATTAATGTCAACATCCATTATCAAAATTCATTTTGTGGATGTGAAAGCTGTACTACTGATTAAGCATTATGGCAGACTTTAAAGGGCAATTGAATGTACATTTTAAAAGCCTATTAACTCAAGAGTCACTTGTCACAAGCGTCCCTAAAACTTATATTTTGACTGCTTGCTCCTAGATTCATACACACTACCGTTACACAGAAATAAAGGCACTGCTAGAAAGACAACAAACTTTAATCCAGATTTCTACTTGCAACTACAACGAACACACCAAAACTCTCTCCCTTTCTACACATACCCATGACGTCAACAACACAATCATTTTTTCACGCTCTCGCACCACTAACTTCTAATACCACAAAAGCAAACATCAAACATACCACCGTGCGCAACTCACAACAACAAGTTACAAGGGCAAATTGGTCATCTGTGACATCACTATGGTCCTTTAAAAGAATTTGTATAAGTTCAGTAACCCTGAACTATATGCATTTATGAATGTCATACACCGTGATCAAAGCAAATGTCAATCTGAGTTTAAAACTTAAAGAAATGTTTGCATGGTTTCTCACTATAATATTATTGCACATTAAAAGCATGTTTTTATGTGACAGATAAAGACATACTCAAAGAAAAACAATTATTGCATATACTTAATGATTAAGATAACAGAAAATAAATTTCAATATAGTTTTTCAAATGGCAATCAATTCATTGGCTTAATTCCCTTTATACTTTATGTCATTTTTATATATATATATAGAGAGAGAGAGAGAGAGAGAGGGAGGGAGGGAGGGAGAGGGAGAGAGAGGGGGAGAGAGAGAGAGAGAGAGAGAGAGAATTTCAGTGTTGGTCCGAACTAGGAACCAACCCGGCAGACATTTTAACCGGGTACCAAATCTGAATAGTTCGATGTACTTTTTGGTGGATTCGGCTACAAACCGAGTAATAGGGTTGATAAACGGAACACGGAAATCCAAATTAATTTCACTTTTGAAAATGATTAGTGGTTGCTTTAATACTTCAGTAAATATCATCATTTAAAACTCTAATACAGGGGTGTCCAAACTTTTTGCATGGTGGGCCATATTCCTTTATGCAAAGATATTCGCGGGCCGGATTAAAATAATATTATAAAAATGACATAGTATGATGAGTTTTTATTGTAAAATTTAAATGTGAATGGTGAAACTGAGATCTTGAATGCAGTAAGTGGTGAGGTCAGGCTCAATGCCATGGCTTTGATACGTGTGATATCACGTAGGTGAGAATCACTTATTCTCGTCCTCACACAGATATTGTTAAAATTCATAACTGAAAATGTCTGCTTACACAAGTATGTCGAGCCAAACATGCTAAGCATTTTTTTAAACAAATGTTCGCATTCCTTTTAATCTCTCTTTAACCATGAAGCTCTCTCTAAAAGTCAAAGAGAAGAAATTGTCTACTGTGACTTTCAGCATCAGTTTGCAGCTCAATGAGTTCCAGCTGCAGATTGCCTGCATTATTATCAAAATCTACAGAAAAATATGAAGATTAAAAAAAACAACCATGTATATCTTTTCAATAGTAATGAAGTCATGAAAGCGTCTTTGAAATTCTTCAGCCAAGGATGTGATATATGCAACATACCTATGTCATCAGCCATTGATGTGATATCTACAACATACCTATGCATTTGCTAATTGAAGCTTCTTTCTGGTAAACTTGTCATGATTTTCTGCAGGGAGGGGAAATGTTTGGTATAAGGCTGCATTTGAAAACTTTGTCTTTGAAAAAGTTGCAGCTTGTTTCGAAGGCCTTGGTATGTGAATATAATTGGTTTACCACTTGTCACGTATTACGAATTGAATTATATCTATTCTAATTTGTATTGGCTTGTCTAGGGGAACGTGACAATAGAAAAAGCCGTTGTGTCACTATCTTAAGTCTGAATTTAACCACAGACTTACAATGAATAACACAAGAAATCGGAAAGTAAAATATTAACTGAATGTTTAATAAAATATAAATCAAATAGTACTTTTAAATGAATCACATTAAGTTACAAGCAAAAAAAAACACTAACATCTACTCAATACAGAATTGAGAGGTTGACCAAACCCTTTTACAAAAATGGCATGTAAAAATATTACACTACAAGAGTTTTACAAGATAACTACAATTACCAGCAAGGCCTTGAAAAGGAAAAATCTCAACTTACACTATCAATACCACGCAGGGGTCACGCAAAGTCTCCGCTATTCTGTCTCACGGCTGTCTCCGTATGTCTTGTCTGTCTCAACGTTATACGGGCGGTCTTTTTATAGTCCACCGCGCGTCGAGCTCAAGACAACTCTAGTAGTTTCTCGAATACTATTCGAGAACAGGACAAGTGAACAACAAGACAGAGCTAGAACCTTCTCTAAAGAGACGGAACAAGAAAACCTCATATTTTTGACCAGATGAAAACACACAGGTCAAGGACCGGTCACACGGTCTGTGTGGCTTGAACTCGCCGCCGCTCATAAACAAAACTCATTACACAAAAGGGGCAGACAACCTCGGGAATTTTCTACCCGTCTCTCGACCGCAACAGGTCAAGTGAAAACAACAAAAAAAAA
>MUZC01001480.1:910296-946353 GCA_002072015.1 Radix auricularia
AAAAAAAAAAAAAGGTAACAATGCCTAGATACGTAAAACACTGCATTGTGCCCTTGGAGAATTGTGTTAAGAAGGTTTATATGTCTTTTCACATCAACCGAAAATGTAAAATATGGAACGCAAGCAGTATCAGATAGTTCTGGAATTGGTTTTTCATTATCTTCCATGTACTGCCCAATTTCTTTTTTAATGTGTTGATGTACTGAAGTGCTGTCCCCCCGACTAACCATCTTATATCATTGTGATACACATCATCTTTGTATTCTCTCTGGATGTCAAGAAGACACTGCTAAAAGTGGCTGTGAAACAGGGTTTTAGAACGAATAGAGGTCATATCCTTTATCACTGGCTTAAGGACACAATCACATGAAAGGTGTTTAGCACAAAGAACTTCTTTAAGAATGATACAGTGAAGTTTAAAGACTTTGCCAGCCTGACTAAGTTGACTTTGTTACAGACAAGGTTTGCTAGTCAACTGTGCTCATGAGTCATGGCGATAGCCATCAGTAATATATAAAGATATTGTTTACTTGGTAATTTAACGTCATAGACAGAACCAAATACATTTGTTCCCCTTGTCGGTCTTGAAGACTGAAGTCTAGTAATTGGTAAACAATAAAATGTTATAGACTTTTGCTCTCACTTGACGTACTCAAAACGGTAAAACTTGTAGACTTTTCTAATATTTAATGTTGTTAAAAAATAATACGTTAGTTAATTATTTATTTCAGATGAAGCCGCGGGCCAGTAAAAATTGCTTCGCGGGCCGGTTTTGGTCAGCGGGCCGGACTTTGGACACCCCTGCTCTAATAAGATCCGTTGATCTGGTCTGGAAGAGCACTGCTCAATGACGCTGACGCGTGCTGAATCTATAGGTGCTCTAATAAGAATACAGGACTAAACACAAACCATAGATAAACGTAGGACCCAATAATCTTCTGTACAGAAGGAGCGTCTGTAACATATAAGATAAGAAAACACGCTCATACTATAATTTTTTTTGCTTGTATTATAAGGCATAAAAAATTTGGAGTCTCACTTCGCAAGACAAGTTTATCGTTCTACCATGTAGTAACAGTTGAGTAACAGTGTACTAGTAGTGTAATCACAGTTTACAGTCATTGTACTACTGTACAGCCTATTTCTGATAGTCTACAACTACAATTAGTACCTTGAGTCAAGGCAAGGTATTACTGTAGTAGGCTGTACAGTAGTGCTAATCATAGTGGTGGTTCACGGACCAGTGCCATTACTACATCATAGCCATGTACTTTGTACTGTACAGTAGTGCTACTCATAGTGGTGGTCCACGGACCAGTGCCATTACTACATCATAGCCATGTACTTTGTACTGTACAGTAGAGCTACTCATTGTGGTGGTCCACGGACAGGTGCCAGTCTTTAGGCCAGGGGTCTCAAATACGTGGTCCGCGGGCCAATTGGGGCCCGCTGGATGATATTTTGTTGCCCCCACTTAGTATCAAAGTTCAGTGCAAGTGCGGCCCGCCGTGGTGATAACGAAGAAAATTTTTTAAAATAAAATTAAGATAAGATATTTTAGAACCATAATTGGAATTTTTTTTCTTTTGCGTTCCAGGACTTTTTTTCTAGACAATAACGATTTATTCATTGTATTGTTTTTATCTAACCGTTTCACCCTTGGAGTCGCCATGCTTAGCTTCAACATCAACCGTATAAGATCCAGAGGCTTATAGCCCCGGCAATTTCTGGCATTTTTGGAGGAAAAAGTTTCAGCATATAAGGATGGGCTCTACTTTACTGAGGTGCGTTGGCTCAGCAGGGGAACCAGCATGAAGAGGTTTTTTGAGTTGAGAACAGAAGTGAAAGCTTTCATGGAGAACTGTGGGATGGCTGTTCCTGTACTAAGTGGTCCCAAATGGCTCATGGACTTAGCTTTTCTTGTTGACCCTCGCTAGTCCCGGCGGGACGCCCGTATGTCCCGCTTTTTTCAAAACATTATTTACTAAAATAAATACAATTAGTTTTATTGTGATTTGTGGTAAAAATGACTTAATATTTTTAAACTTAATTAAATATTCAAAATCATGATAGTTTTATATAAATTTTAATTGCTTTATTGTTAGCTAAGCCGGTTGGTGCATCCATTTCTGTGGTTATTTACATTTTCCTCCTTGATACACTTTCCCGTGACTTATCGGGAATTTATAAATTATAAATAACAAGCAGTAATTGTAATGAGATATTCCCATATAAATATATTTTTTTATTAAGGGGGGAGGGGAAAATTTCATTTTATGGCTGACTTCAAAAGATAGCAAAATGATCGGTATTAAGATTAGGGGCCATGGACGTCACGCACCTGGGGGGAGACGGTCAGACATTTACGATGAGGGGGCTGGGGTAAGTGCTGAAGAAATGAGGCATCACACCAAAAAGCGCAAATTCAAATGATAATTTTTCTTAAATATTGGATTGCTTACAATTTATTTATTGATGTTTTACATGGATTCACGAGTGTCACGATATTAGAGTGCAGACTTACACTAAATACATACATGACAAAAAAATTTACTTGAAATATGCTGTTTCATTTATGGATGACACCTTAGACTTTTAAATATGCTGTTTCATTTATGGATGACACCTTAGACTTAATAACTAAATACTACATAATGAACATACACGGATTGAAATAATTTTTTTCACCAAAGGTTAACAATTAACAACACTAATTCTAATAACTAAGATCAGTATTAATTAATTTTCTATTAAATCTACTACTATTAAGATCAATATTAACATCATAATCATTTCATAATGATTAATGACGTTCATATTAAACTTAACTGTAGCGCACTGTAGGCTATGTAATAAGCCTATTTACGATTGGATATTAATAGCTATTAGCCGAATGACTTATAGTCTATAGGCCTATAGCTTATAGATTAGTCAGATTAGCATATTTTATTAGATTACAGTTACAGTATGCTCTTAATTTTTTTTTTGGCTGTTTGACTGTGTGGATAACGCTTACAATATAATAAATATTCACACCAATTGACAGCCACAGCGCAGTTCATCACAGATATAGGGCATAGGACTTGTGGTATAACTGATACTTCAAAAAGATTTTGAGAATGAAGAATTCGGCTGAAGTGAAGAATCTCGACCGTAACGTCACAACGCTACCGGTTGCTTGAAACAAGAATTCCTCCCTTTGAATCATGTTTGTTTTCTTATTTATTTATTACCTCCCCTTGCGGGTGAATTTAATAAAAAATTAATGAAAAATAACAGAGGCCCTCCCTCCCCTCATATATTCTAAAAATAAAAAAAATTAATAAAAAAGCATGGGAGGGGAGGTTCCTCACTCACTCATATATTCTAAAAATATAAAAATGCAAAACTAGCCTATATATTATATTATGCCTTTTTAAAAGGTCACGTGCCATAGCAACAAGATGGTCGTCGATAATGACATCACGGTCAAGATTCTACATGTTTACCAAGAATTCACACAGCTGTGGGAATAATGCTTGCCGGTATTACTGGTATCTTATCTTATCTTATATGTTACAGACGCTCCTTCTGTACAGAAGATTATTGCGTCCTACATATTTCTATGGTTTGTGTTTAGTCCTGTATTCTTACTAGAGTTTTAAATGATGATAAAGTGAATTAAGTGTTGGCTTTCCTGTTTTTTTCAGGCAACCCATTCCACGCCCGAATACCGGACGGAAAGAAAACTTGTATGTGTTTGTTCTTGCATAGGCATATCGCCATATGGCTCATATGGAATAAGAAAGGTGTTTTTATCTTTATGTATACCATGCAAAAAAAAATTTGAGAAACACTTCACTACGCGACCAAGGCCAAAGTCAGTGCCCAAGCCAAGCCCAACCGGGAACCGGCCAACGCCAAGGCCTAAGCCATCATGAATCATGCCATAGCCCATAGGCATAGGCCTATAGTCGCCATAGACCATAGTGTCCATAGTCATAGCCTATACTATATAATATAATAGTCATAGTATATAGTATAGTGTTGCCATGGGCCATAGCAGTAAAAGCAGTCATAGTCATAGTATAGTACTCATACTCATAACTTAATAAAAGCAACTTAAAACTTCTTAACACACAAATTTCTAGGCATATTTATCGACATAGATCATTGTGTTTATTCTCTTACCAGAAACTCTTATTCAACAAGTAATAATTACGAACACAAATTTCAATAGTTTATTGAAGGTGCAGCGTGCATTTCCGTCGTAATTTCAATAGACAACTTTGTTTATGTTTTGGAGAAGGAGGGGTGGATTTGTACTAGCAGTTCGTCGCAGTCAAATAATAAAGCGATTCACTTATTTGTAAATTCATATGTCACAAATACAGATGTTGGGAAAATTATATATTCTTTAAGGTTGACTTTTAAAAAAATATTTTCAATAAGTTGATTTAAAAAAAAAAATTCAAATCGAATTCTATAACTATTGGTTATTTGGGGAATGAAAAGTAGCTGGATTTTTATTTTTCTTAACTGAAGTGGAAGTCATATCTGATATTTGCCAGATAAGCTCAGATTTTACAAAAACAAAATCTCCGATTTATTGGTTTAGTTCTTCTTATTTTATTTTTATAATAATGATTTCTATGAAGCATAGTTTATCACTATTTTACTATTTTAATAATTGTTTTATCAAACTAACACTTACTCTGATTTGTAATGAAAGGACAAAAAATTTAAGTCTAGTTAACTATCTATAGTCTATTATAATATATTGTCTACATAAGCTGTAGAAAATAAGGATATCGTAATTGACATATAAATTTAACTATATTAAAAATCGATCTTAAAAAATAAGATATGTTAAATTAATTCAATAGTAGATTAGATCTACATAAAATATAAAAAATAATATTCCAATGGGGGTATGATAAATTTAAATCTTTAGTTTTATTTTCAAACACAGAAATTATGGCCTGTTGCCACTTCCGTCAAGTGGAGTAAATGGTTGTAAACTTACTTATTTATGACAGTAGACTGAAGGCCCCCGCATTACACAAAAATATAGGGATATTAATTTACTTGGATTTCTTGAACTCTTAAATTTATGTGACTGATACCAATGTTCAGGTAGGAAGCCTCTAACTACTCTAAGTAACTCATTGAAGTACATAACTTTACTAAAAATAATTCTTAATTTATCATTAAATCTTTTACTTTTATTATTTTTATTTATTTATTTTAATAGTTTAGGCCTAATAATTTTTAATCTTTTACTATGACTATGACATTGTGACTCATTGTCATATATCATATTTTAATTTTATTATTTAAACGTTTAATTTATCAAGTAGGCTTAAATTAGTAGTAGGCTAAACGCTAAGAAAAAATAAGGCTAATAATAAGGGCTTTAACTTAACTTTAACTTTAAACACTTTGACTTTAAACAGAGACCCGTCAGACCCATCATAATTATAATTCAGTGTTGCTTTGAATTTGAAATAGGGCTAGGGCCTTTCTCATCGATAAAAGTTAAAAGGAGGGGGTGATATTAATTTATTAGTATTAGTACAGAGTACAGACTAGTAATTGTTTTTGTTTTTTAAAAAAAAGACATTTCACAACCCCATTTTTATTTTGAAAGGGGGATGACTCGGGATATCGGGATATAGTTTATATTTCCACCTTCAAACTTCAAGTCCTAGTCCTAATAGTTGGGAAGGCATAACTTTTGACAGCCAAAACCAATTTTAAAGAAATTAAATTAATTTCTTTAAAATTGGTTTTGGCTGTCAAAAGTTATGCCTTCCCAACTATTAGGACTAGGACTTGAAGTTTGAAGGTGGAAATATAAACTATATCCCGATATCCCGAGTCATCCCCCTTTCAAAATAAAAATGGGGTTGTGAAATGTCTTTTTTTTAAAAAACAAAAACAATTACTAGTCTGTACTCTGTACTAATACTAATAAATTAATATCACCCCCTCCTTTTAACTTTTATCGATGAGAAAGGCCCTAGCCCTATTTCAAATTCAAAGCAACACTGAATTATAATTATGATGGGTCTCTGTTTAAAGTCAAAGTGTTTAAAGTTAAAGTTAAGTAACAAAGTTATTTTAGTTATTCATTATTCAGGTTGTACAATGAAATAAAAATGGGGAATATTTAACTATTAGATGACACCCGTTACGATAAAGTTTATTTCATACCCATTTTAATAGAATTATAAATTATAGTGTGGCAGGGCCGAGATCGAACTCGCGATAAAAATAGAAATGTGATGTCACATCATAACGGGAAACTTTAAATAAAAGTTTTACTTAAATATTTGATTGCTTACAATTTATTTATGACATTTAACATGGTGTATTGATTTTAGAGTTCAACCAACTTCACATTAAAACAACAAACTTAAGTGACAATAAAGTTATTTGACACATGCTCATTTTCAAATATTAAAGCTCCCCTCTAGCAATGAATCAATGAAAACTTTTCCCATTGTAACATTGTTAAAAATAAATCATTTTTTATTCTTATTTTAACGTTAAAAATCATATTAAAACTAACAGTTTAGAAAAACCTAATTCTTTAAGACCATTTCTCATCTTTAACATAATTATCAGTTGCTTTTAGGATGTATGTTTCTTCAACTTTCTTAACCAGGATGTGAACTCATTTATGATGCATTCTAGAAAACTACAGTAAACAGCAATCCTGGATTAATTCAGGTTAGTACAAAAAAGTTAATGGATGCAACTCTGCATGTAATTTAGGTCCATTACATTTTATGGTAGTTCATGCAAATGCTAATGTAGATTTTCAGGGCTCTCTCAAGTTAATGTGATTAAAATTTTAAAGTCTCCTCTTGTTGCTAATATAGTCTATATAGTTTCCTAAAAGTTTAAAAAATTTTGTCAAAATCTTTTAATTTGGTATTGCAATATTATATTTATTATAAATAGCATTGCTTTTTATTAAAAGGTCTATCAATACTTCTTTTGAAAATAATTCGGAGGGGGGACTTTAAGTCACATGTGTCAAAATCAAGGCTAGCGGGTCTTATCTGGCCCACCTTACAACTATATGTGGCTTAAGAGGTCTTGTTCATTGTATGATAGATAATTTTCTGTAATCATTTTTTTCATTTGCCCTGTTTAATTTCAAAATTAAATCGAATTCCCAATTAGAAATCCTACCTAAGGGTAGCTTCCCAAAAGTTTTCTTGATTGGATTAGAACAAACAAAAATAAAAGTTGTTTATTGTAGAGGGTGGATGTTCGTTGTTTGTAATCTTGCAGTGCTCATTTGCTCTTTTTATTGGTTTGTAAAGAAATAAAGCATTGTACTGTCTATTATATGGCTTTAATTCTTGTGGCCAACTTGATATCAACTTGATACTACTGCCTTTTTTAAATAAATAATCGAAGCTAACTTTAAAATGGTAGAAAAATATTTGATTCATAAAACAGGTATGCTAAATGCTTTATCTGATATTTGCTGTAAGCCTGTTTCTAATTTGTGGAGATCATTGTGATTGTAGTCAAGGAATATAATATGAGATGGCAATATGAGACTAAACATCAAGACTAGTTAAAAACCCCAAATTCATAGTTCAATTTACAGAAAGTAGAGGAATTGAAGAGGCAACTAACAACCCAACAGAGTTTTGAAACATAGCAAAATCACTTAATTAAGTTGCGGTGATAGCAAATCCTATTATGATGGATAACTCAAATCACTCAGTTTACTTAATGAGAGAAGCTTCTGAAGCTCTTCATGATGTCTTCTGTTAAAATAACAAGTACATTTTTGCCAATATAACTCTTTGGAGAAAACCTATCTCACAAACCTGTTGAGCAACCCTTAGGCTTTTATGTGAAAACAAGAGAATGAAATATTGGACACAAAGTACATGCATGGGACAGCAACAGAAAAGACATTTTTGACAACGTGTTAAAGTTAAATGAACATGTGCTGCCATGAGGCAAACTTAATGGAGCACTGGCAATGGGCACCAAAAAATAGAGGACTAATGAAGTGTTGCCGTTAAAAATGCAGATCTTTGCTGTTAATTGGTAACATTTTACTGAATCATACACCAAAAGTTGCTGTGTGATATAGTCCTCAATGTAGAGGTGCAATAAGCACTATAATACAAACCATCACTTTTTCAGAAGTTACGTTACGTGCAGAGGATTACCTCTATGGCGATGCCCGCTTGATGAAGCTCGCTTGCGATAAATTGAACCCGGTCTTAAGAGCCTAACGGCTCGACCCAAAAGAGAATGTACATTCGTCAGAGGCAATGATTTAAATCACCACCATTTTCAATTTTATCTTGAAGGAAATAGACTTGTGTTACACAATGGGCATTGGTTAAGTAGAGAAAAAGTCCTCAATATACTTTACTTGCTGATTTTGAAAATCCGTCCATTCTTGGACAGAAAAGGAAAAGAATTCACTGATTATGGGAGTAAAAAGTGGACATGTTGATTTGAGGCATCTGTATGACCAACAGGACAATTCACATCAGCGAATTAGAGCAGTTCCAGAAATGTGGGAGCAGCTCGTGTAAATAGCAGATGGAGCTAATTGAGTGGCTTTTTACTAATGGTGAATTTTTCATAGAGCTTTTAAATTTTATATCACTTTCAATAGAAAATCAAAGCCATTTAATTAATATACTGTAAGGGTAATAGAACACAATACTGTAAAGCAGGTTGTCCAAAGTCTGGCCCGCGAGGCTTATATGACCATAACTTAAATTTTAACTATCCTACCGCCTCATTTTAAATAATTAACTGACTTGTGGGTGTTTTCTGTAACAATGACATTATATTTATCAGAAAAGCCGAATCTGTATGATTTTTAAGTACAAAATACAATGAGATCAAGTGATGGCTAATGAAAATGAGGTTTTGTTGTTTGCCAGCGTATGTATTACAAAATGAAATTATATGCTTTTATGTGTACGAAATCCAATGACATCAGATGGCAAGAAATGATGCCAAGACTTTGTTTATTTTTTACCACTCTGAAATGGACATGAATGTGGTTTTGTTTTACTTAAAATTGTGAAATATTTTTTAATCACAGTTTTTGACCAAACATGGGATTTCTCCTGATCAAACGTTAGATATTTATCTGTTTAGCTTTCCTTGTGAACTTAAAAACATTCCATATTCGATACACTTAAATAGGTTTGCAAAAATGAAAGCCACCTTTTCAATATCACAGGTACTGGTCGATGTTACCTATATATCAATGCAGGTAAACAATATGGGTCTCATTTTTGTCTTTTTAAAAAATGCACTTATTGCACTGCTAAAGTAATGTATGGTGTTTCACTTTAATTTTATGGTAACAGTCTTATTCTGAAATCAGGTGTTAGTTTCACTTCATTAAATTATATAACTAAACTTTTAGTATAATTATTACAATTTTCTGGAGAGATGTGAGTAACCTTTGTATTGAGGTCTTAAGTATCACTGATTAACAATTTTTATTAACACTTTGCAGTATAGTTCTCAGAAGACGCCCCCCCAAAATTGGCAAAATATTTATTTTAAAATAAATAATTTATTTTAAATGAATATATATATATATTGTTTATATATATATATGTTGCCACTTTCATTTAATCCAATCAATACCATCTTCACTGTACTGTGTTCTTAGTCAACAAAATTTTAAAAGATATTTATTTATTTCCATTTCTTTAAGAATCAGTGTCATATGTAAAGACTAAGAAAAAATGTATTATGAAGTATCTAAGCTTGTTCTAAATTGTGTGAGTCAATGAATTAGTAATCATAGTAGAAATAAAAGCTTTCTCAGTAATAATAATAAAATAAAATGATAATTTATATAGCTCAGTATACCAGCTAGGAGCCGGGCTCACAGCTCTTTACATGGAGATAACAATACATATATTAATTTAATAAAGATTCATATCATACTAACTACATAAATGACAATACTTTATACATCAGCTATGTTAATCATTAAAAGAAATGTTGTTTTATTAATTTTCAAAATAAAGATGTGTCTTAAGTGCAGTCTTGAAGGACTTCGCTGATAGTTTGTGAAAATATTTTTTTTATAGCAAAAAGAATAATTAATTAAATTGACAGCATTAAACAATTGGGGGCAAAGTGTGCCCATATAATTTGAGGATATGAGATTTTATTATTTGGTATTACTAATGGAATTTCATATATTTTTGTTTCTAGAAGAGGATTTTTTAAAAATTAATGTCTAAATGACAAATAGTTACTGGGAAATATTAATTTGATTCAGGGTGTTGGCGAATTTTTAAACATTTGTTTAATAACTGTTTTTTAGAAGAAGATTTTTAATATTATTATTTTTTCTCTTTTTGATCTTCATTTGATTTTCATTTGATTCAATTTATATGATAATGTTTTACCCCTTGCCTATGTCTAAACATCACACAGAAGAAATATAATTTTTAAATCAGCTGTTCCATTTTTGTCTCATTTTAAAAATATTTTTCAATGTATTTTTTGTACTGAGTTTTATTTGTTCCAGCTTTTAAACATCCTTGGTTGGAAGTAGCTTGAGCATGAGAAGAAAAAATATACTTACTTTAAATTTTTTTATTTTTTTTTAAATATTAGTTACCTCTGACTTGGGCTTCCTGTTCAAAAGCTGTGATTCATGGTTTAATTTGCTTATACTTATATTTTTTTAACTTATATATTATTATTTCGTACCCCTCAAAATTGTTGCCTTGATATTGGATATCTCTCCCTATCCTAAAATTTGTTTTTTGGAGGGCTTTTCCGTGTTGATGCAGTTTGAATTAGCTGTTAGCTGGTTTGGAAAGATACACATGTAATTTTAATAAATATTTTGTAAAATCTAATATGCTATCCACTCTGAAGTAATCAGATTCATTAATATTTAAACCTGTATGTAGTAAAAGGTTAAGTGTATTTTCAATTAAGTATAAACTTTTATACCTTTAATTAGATACCATTAATTTTATCTTATGTGGTTGGGGGGGGGCCTTTGGTTGAAATTATGCGTTTTCATTCTGAACACAATTCCATAGAACATGCAAATATTTGGTGAATTTAGTTATTTATTGATATTACAGAAAAATTAATCTATTGTTAGAATATGTCAAAACTTGTGAGAATATTATTTGAATCATCATTAATTAAATGATATTAAGTTCTTTCAATTAGTATAACTAAATATGTGGAAAATAATAATTAACTACACATTTATCATTAAATTGCGATAAGTAATAGTCAAATTTTGATCAATATTTTAGCTTGTCTTATTCATTGCTAAGAACTTTAACTATAACTTTATAGACTTAAAAAATAATGTATTTAATTAAGAATGTTTATATTAGCTTTTATCCTGAAACCTCAATTAAATTTTTGTCAAAACTATATAATTTTTGCATAGCTTTTATATATTCAGAGTTAATATAATGTCATATGGAAATTATGAATGCTTCTGTTTTAAAATGGTGCAACTGCAGTATTGCTTTAGTCGAGCTTTTATTGTTTACTTTGGTTAAACTTAAACCGACCTATGTTTATAAGCGTGCTAATTTTTTAAAATATCATTATTTGGGTTTTAGTTCTTCAAATCTTTTTGTGGTGTCTTTTTATTTAGGGCACAAGCAAGAGGTGCTAGCAATGGGTAACAAACGAGGGTTGGAGTCAGCCGGAGTAGTCAGAATTAGTTTTATTTTATTTTTATTTTTAGAAATAAATCTGCAGCAGGTGGCCTTAAATGCCGCTCTTCGTGCTAAGAGAGAGAGAGAGAGAATTGGGGGGGGGGGGGGGGGGGNGTGTGGAAAGTGTGAGGGGGGTAACAAAGCGCCACCTGCTGTGGACCGCCTTTTATTATTCTCCTCACAGGGAGTGTTCAAAGTTCAGTTGCACACAATGCATTCCCCAATATTTTTTTTCTCTGTGCAAGGAGGAAAGACTTGATGCATTCGAAAACTGAGTTTTGTTGAACATAAAACATTGAACCATTTTAAAATGTATACAAAGCACCATAACGAAAGAAATGAGTAGTTATTCTATGGTCCACATACTAAGCCGTTTAGAAATATCATGAGAAATATATTTTAAAAATACTTAATTAAGTTTTCGTTCGTAACATTATGTTTTATCCTCGTCTAAAACCCTTCTTTCTACCACTAAGAGCTATTTATGAACCAAAGGAGAGGGGGGCGACAGTTGTTTATACCCTCCAATCATTCCTATGATGACTTAACATCTTTAAACTTAATAGACCAACGCACCAGTGCTCCATAATATTTATATCTTCTTTCCAGCATCTTCTAATCTTGAGGTTTATTTCTCCAAGTTATAATTAATTGTAATTTTGTAAAATTTGAACAGCAGAAATATTACTGGGGGAAAAATAAGAATTTAAAAAAAAAAAAAAAATCACATCCATTTAAAATAACTCTATGCAGCTTGTATAAAAATTTCTTGCTACCACCCACCGTATATAGCTAAATGATGAACCACCCACCGCTCGTGTTCGCCTTGTATCATTAGTTTGCTGCTCAAGATGAGTTGAGCAAAGGTAACCATCAATTGTTTTATCCGTTATCGTCACGTCATTCAATCTCCACAATTGCCAATTTACTGGGTTTATTTTTATTATTATTATTTTTTCTGTACAAACATTGTAGCACGAAGTCTTAGTGCTAACGAAAAAGTATGGTTAATAACTGGCTGTGTGCCGATATAAAACAATAAAACCAACGTCCCGCCATAAATTAGTAATAATACATAAGGCAATTAATTCTAATTTAGAAATACAACACAAAGATAACCTAATACAACCCTCAAATAGACATAAAGACAAAAACACCTTTCTTATTCCATATGCAAGAACAAACACATAAAAGTTTTCTTTCTTTCCGTCCGGTATTCGGGCGTGGAATGGGTTGCCTGAAGAAACCAGGAAAGCCACCA
Organism: Radix auricularia; assembly: GCA_002072015.1. NCBI lineage: Eukaryota > Metazoa > Mollusca > Gastropoda > Lymnaeidae > Radix > Radix auricularia. Next base: position 923,263 of record MUZC01001480.1, read on the forward strand.
CTTTATCATCTTTTAAAACTCTAGTAAGAATACAGGACTAAACACAAACCATAGAAATACGTAGGACGCAATAATCTTCTGTACAGAAGGAGCGTCTGTAACATATAAGATAAGATAAGATAAGATAAGATAAGATAAAAGCTGTTTACATATCATCGACCTATATCAGTATCAGTGTTGGAAGTTTAAAGCATTTTAAGTGGTATTGGGAATGGAGTGTCTTTTCTGACATAATTTTACAGCTTTTCAATCTGATTATATTTTAGTTTAGATTAAATCCAATACGAATGAACTAAAAACTTGTTTAAGATATAAGGACCTTGACGAAAAGGTCCTCTTGGTGTGTGTGTAGATGCATTGTTATCTGTGAACATTCAGTGTCATAGGTCAGAGCATTACCCTACAGTTGTTTTATGTTGGTTTTTTTTTTTTGGTTGTTTTTTTAAACTCCGTGTGCCATTATGATAAGTGGAGATTCAGTTGTAAGATGTCCTTTCACACAGAGGCGTCTAAGTTTGTAGTTGTGCGGGCCTACTGACAATATGTTAATGTACCCAGTCAACAAGAAAAACTTCCTTGTCGCGTGCTGTTCAGCGGAAATGGCTGTGAAGGCTGGCGGTGTCTTGCCTTAGAAATCTCTATAAGTTAAATAGCTTTAGAGAGGTTTGACCCGTGGATACAGCGATATCCGTGTAGTGTTGTGTGTTTAATTCGGGGATTACATTGACTCATGGTAAGTACGGGTTTGTTGTTTGCATCTTAGTTAAGCATAAACATGTGTATGTTCGTTAGCTTGGATGAAGAAAAAAAAAACTCTTGGATGTGTGATTAAATTCATTATATTTATTTATTTCTGAATTGAGTGAAGAAAAAGTTATGCCATAGATGGGGCAGTTTATGATTTGTTATAATATTGCTAGGAGCTGCCAACAACTCACCTTTGAAGTTAAGGGAATTGTGTATATGATAGCATGCATGTAAACGTTTTAAGCATCTTGTATGAGAGGAAAAAAAGTAACAAAAATCGAGTGATGTCATAAAGTAACTGAAATGTGACATGTCATAGCAGAATAAATAACATTGCAATCTACATTCTGCATTTGATGCACTTAGTTGTTGCTTTTAAAATATGCATAGAAATGGTTTTCGGATACTTTTGACTATCTTTAACTTTGCTTTTAAAGATCAGTTGTTAATGCCCCCCCCCCCCTTTTTTTTCGGCTTCATTTTTTTTTGTACCACACCCACAGAAATAAGAATGCAACATGCATAAAAACCACAATGAATACTTTTTAGTATAATATATCCCGTTCTTTTAACTGAAAACAAAACGGCCCCGGTCAAAACGTCCCATGACTCATAGTGTAAAATACAATCAAATATTATATTAGTATATTTACTCACCGATTCAGTGTCAGGTTTAGTTCACAAGAAACAATAATAATGACATCCCATGAAAGAATTTAAAAACAGTTACTCGATATGGTATCAAGTCACAGTTATTTGTCGAAAAGAAATAATATAATAATAAATAACATCTCAAGAAATAATTTTACAATTTGACCACCCTTTTAAGGGTGAAAAATTGAACTAAAGCGTAAAATTAAAATGAGGGGGGAAAAAAGGTAAATTTTGTGTTATAAATGAAAACAATTTGTTAAGGGCCGTTTTGACGGGTCACGATCCTGTTTGTTTGCCTGTACTGTAATTATTAAAACAAACGGTCGTGTGAAATTGTCTTCATTGTTTATTGAATGTGCACGTAGATTACCCTACATCATAGCCCGCACTCAGTTGAGCTCATTCTATGTTAATGGCAGTATGTTAAATAGTTCGAGTATTTTTACTTAAAATTGTCCACTATGGTAATCAGACATGAAAAAGATAAGCGTAGGACGCAATAAGCTTCTGTATAGAAGTAGGGTCTGTAACAGATAAGATGATCGCTATACGACTTAAATTGATGGGTCACAGAAGTCTTGTCACTTCGGTGTCGTGATAAATCATGTAGACTTTAAAAAAAAAACAAAAAAAAAAACAAATTAATTTTTGTAAATGAATTAAGTTATTAGTATATATATATATTTTTTTTTAAAATTGGTGTGGGCGGGGGGATTAAGGAATTATTTTGGGGGAAGGGTTTACGATACTTAATTTGCATTAAAACATTCCTATCTAAGGCTTCCATCCAGTTCAGCATTCCGTCGTTGCTTGGCGACACCAGATGACGGTAGTGACTAGAAGTGGACAGTTAGTTGGTAAAAGCAGAGCCTTTGGTTCACATGGTGTTGCCAGTCAGCAATTTTACCACTTTAAGCAAGGTGTCCCACTTCGGGGATATTGCAGCCCATGCGATGCGTGCGACTTTGAAAATTCAGAGATCTGAAGTCTGAATAAAATTGTATAATAATATACATAGAAAAGAGAAGTGAAACATTACCTTAGTTACCAACTTTTTTTAAAAAAAAAGTCTTTTTACTAAATTTAAAAAATAAAATAAAAATGATGTTTTAAGGTCAAGCACAAATTTTATAAGTTCTTAGTAAATATTAATGAAAGAGAAGTGGAAAAAACACCTCATAACTGCATTGCGAGACTTTATTGAAATATGCATTCAATACCTGATACGGCATCTATTGTACATGTAACACAGTGTGGTGTTTTTGTTTAAATAGTTTAAAAATAAAGACGGAACTTCCAACAGAGCGGAGAGATTGTAGATTGAGTCATTTATGTTAACAGATACACTATCTGGGTTGAACGCGGTTAACCTTAGTTCAAACTAGGACGTGCTGCAGTGTTGTTTTTTAAAATAAATTTTCTTAACATAATGTCGTAGTCGTAGCCATAAATATTAAATGATGATGCTTTTGAATAGGAAATGACTTTTGTTTGTTTGTTTGTTTGTTTTTTTAATGTGAGGTATTGCCACTGGTAAATTATCCTGCAGTGACATATTTAAAAAAAATATATTTTAAGGATTTTTGGTGTGGTTGATGGTTGGCTAATAAATTTCCACGGACTCTGAAACTTAAAAAAAAATGCACCAAGATAAAACATCAACCAAAGAAGTATGTTAAGACATTGAACTGTTAAAGATAATACACCATGTGTACCTCTGCAAATAGAGAAACGTAAGGTACTTAATTTTTTTTTTCGAAGATCACTGTGTATTTATTTTGTTGCCGATGACGCATTTAGCTATTGATTACATCAAACAACTGTTGAACAGTTGCTCACATTTGCTCTGGTTTTCTTTGTGAACATCTACACACGTATCTCCCTTATCGTTAGCTGTTAGTAGCGGCCATGCGATAGTCCGTGTTTTTGACATATTGTTTTTTCTTTGTTCAAAACTCTGCAGACAACTGAAGGAATATTTAAAGCGATGATGAAGATTATTTCGATATATTAGATTGATAAAGAAACGACCAAATACGTGTCCAGAATGCGCGGTATTGATTCAAATCTATCCACTCCCAGACCGCCTGTCGGAGCCAATGCAAACATCTCACCAGTGGTCCTCGGCATTTTGGCGATGCCCGTCGTTTTTACAACTTCTCAATTGCCATTAAAAAAAAATATATCGTCTCCAAGTTCTGTAACGCTCGTATTAAATGTATTATAAATATGATTTAATTCGTATCATTGATATTGATAAAGGATTTTTTTTAAGAAAGAAAAGATCCATTGGGATTAAAATTATTGTATGTATCTGCATTCAGTTATTAGTACTATCGTACAAATAACATTTTAAAAATGAATCGTTGTTTTGTAATAGTTATTTTAAAATATGTGTTTGATTTTTTTAAAACAAACATTAAAAAAAACAACAACAAAAAACAACAACAAACAAATGGCATTAGATTCATTCCTAACGCATGAAACAGCCATGCGATCCAATAGATCGAATTCTAAAAATAAACAAACCCGTTTGAGAATTTCAATCAGCTCGCACTGTGACATCTGCACTACGTTTGTTGGTTTCTATTAATTTAGTTTATGGCCAACACGACTTCTGGGTTGTTCGCCGTCGTTTTTTATTATAGGTAAAAGCTATTTGTCAGGACTGGGGAGGGTCATGCCAAACCGCCAATGATCACAAAAGAGTCTTTGCTGTGCTAGAATTCAATTGACAGTACATATATATCATTCATATGAACTAATGCTGCAACTATACTCAATTGAACCCCCGTGGGTCGATGTGATGGTTACCCAACATCAACATCTCTTGATATTTGAAGCCCATACGCCAGAGATAACCGGTCTGCGCAATTCTAGATGGGCTGTGTACAGTTTTTTAGTTATTATAATTCACTGTCAGTGTTTTGTTCAGGTGACTCAATGTTCTGGAGGCAACCAGTTATGGTTTCACCTTTCTTCGGTTGCAACTTTTTTTTTTTTTTTTTTGTACACCGTAGGTGTGCATTTAAATTCATATTTTATTATTATAATTATTTCATGTCATAGAGGAATTTTGGGTTGGGGGCGGGGGTTGAAATATGACGGCGATACATTGCTCTTGTTGGGTGACGTAATGCTTTAGACACCATACTTTGTACCACCGCCGGGCTATCGCTGCTGGTAACATAATGAAATGACAACTAAATGGGACAACGTTACACTGAGAGTATAACTTCCAAGAACGCTCACATTTTCCTTTCAATAAAATGAGTTTAAAGCTTTGTTTTGAAAAAAATGAAATAGTCACGAATGCGTTATGACCTAATTTTATCGAGGCTATCGCGGGCCTTATGTGCAACAAATTTCGCAACGGAATCCCCGCTTCTTACTGGAGCAAGCAACAATGCTTGATAGGGTCACTCGACTCTGCTTGTCTCTGCCCTTGTCCCCGCCCACTTGCTTGTACTTGTAGCAATAACTCTAACTTAGTTTACTAGACCCTCCCCATCTTGTAGTAATGAGTAATACATCACATTTGTGAATGATCATATATTTTTAATTAAAAACAAAAGGAATCAAGCGGCCTGCTAATTATCAATACGTCATTGTTAGCAGAGTAGTCATCAGTCAGCTATGACAGTTTGGTTTATGACCTGGGGCTTGGTGTCCGACTGGTCGCGCGTGCCCGATATTGATCTAGTAGGAGTTGAAGGTAAGTCATTTGATACTGATTTGGGATCAATGCTTACCTAAATAACAATGGATTTTGTTAATGCAGAGAAGCAGTGTAAGAGCACTACGTACCCTTGGCAGCACGGACCCCTACGACCAGCTAGTCAATTTATTTAAAGGTCGACAAAGCTTTTTAAAAATATCACTATTTTGATTTTAATTATATTTATAAGGTCGACAAAGCTTTTTAAAAATATCACTATTTTGATTTTAATTATATTTATAAGGTCGACAAAGCTTTTTGAAAATATCACTATTTCGTTTTTAATTATTTTTATTTATTTTTTTAGTGAGAGACAAAACTTTAGTCCAGCACACAGGTTCTAAAAATGTATTCAATTTTATAATAACCAGCTTTCGCGGTTTACTATACAATCACACATTTTAACGCACACTACTCATAATTTGATATCTCATTCGGCTTGAAATAATCTTGGTCATAGTCATAATATCATGAACATTCATTGTGACATTCATTTATATATTCATGTAGTTTTATTTTAATCACTGTAATCAATGCTTCAGCCCCTTCAACCAAATTAGGACGTGAGAATAATGGAGCGAGTAGATATGTTACTCTTAAGGAAATATTGTTTACAATTTACAGACACCGTTCTTTGGTGACATGTTCTTTTACTCTTAAAACTGTTGACATTGGCACCGTCACATCAACAAGTTTTTTTTTAAATTAAAAAATGAATATTTTGAGTTTTAATTTCTTATATTATTATTAAAAAAAAACTAAGTTAGAGAATTTGTTTGGGAGATTGGCTTTCTTACTCCAGAATCTGTATCATTAATTTTTTTTTCATTCGAAGTATAATTTAAAAGTACGGACGTCACCTTTGACATTTACTGCGTCAGAACAGAGCAATCAGCATTCACTGAGTTTCACACACGCCACAGATCACCCCTCCCCCCGTCCAAACATGCACTCTGGCACACATCATTATCATAAATCGCTTGTGCAGAATGTGGGTAAAAGTTTGGGAACCTTGGACTAAACGATCCCAGAAGATGATATAAACAAGTGAGAGTCGTCCCTTGTTGGGCTCAGAACATCTAGAGTGGAGATTACTCTGGTTTATTATCGCTGGTCGCTAATGAGCTGGTCCGTGTGGATGTCAGACAAGGACATCGCGGTGCATTTTCAGATGTGGGCCGGCGGTGAGATTCATTCACTTGTTAGTCCTGGAATGTGTGTGATATTTCATGGCAGATAGTGGACATGATTACGTGCATAATTTACCAAGCGAAAACAAACACGACAGTTAAAAGGAAGTAGGCGATATTTTCTATTGTCAAATCGGCTTCAGGCTCTTTGAAACTGAATTTTAATATCCATTATACTCCATTGCCCCAATGTGCTGTAATTATAAAACAGTATACTATTATTATTTGCATAAACTGGCGCTTTGAAGTAAGTGTTGGTGCGTTTATATTATACACAAGAACTTACCCGGCAAACAATTGCGACGGCTGTGCTTGCATTCCCTTCTCTAAATTTGACAAACAATAATTTATTCATCCAAAGAATCATAAATCATGACAACTTATTACGGGAATTTTATTTTGCGTGGCATAAATAATAAGGTTCTTCGTATTTTTTTTTTTTTAAAGTATAAATTGTGTTCTTTAATAAATGTAAATGCTGTATTCAGTCTTTGATTTTCCCCTTATTTTGAATGTAACTAATTTTTCTGTTAGCTTATTGTCAGTATGTTAGGAATTTTTCTTTCCAAATAAAATAAAATTTAGACTGCCATGGGACACATCCATTGCCTTATATGTGGCCATGCTCGTGATATCGCGGTGAAATTGGCGCATTTTGCCATGATAGAAACACAGACATGCGAGCACAGTATCCCTGTATCTCCAGGTAAAGCAGGCCACCTTGTAGTTGTAGTGGGTCTGGGTGTTTTGTAAAGGCCACCGCCTTACTGCATTACACTTTACACCGAGACCGGGGGGCGGGGGACAGCTACCTGTACTCATCTCATTCTCAGGCCGGCCTGCCTTCTAATTCTTGGATATCTTTGAGGTAACGCTAACGTTGGACTAAGTCGCTGTAACGGCTGCTCCTCGATCACTTTAATTGATGTGTTCCTTTGTCAGTTTGTTGGAGTTTATGAGGATAATGGCCTCCGGGAAAGTGAAAGATAAATAAGCTAGGAGGTCAGTTTCTAAATTGTGATTGTCATTTTCTAACACAAGGAATTTTTAAAATTTAATTAATTTTTGTAGTTTGCAGAATGTTTTCCACAAGGCGTGGGAAAATATAGATTTATTTTGTAGCTTTTAAATTATGGACATCATTGTATTATCTCAAGTGTCTGCCATAGTTTTGTCAGTGATAATGGGACGTGGTGGTCGAGAGGTGGCGCTCTCGACTGTCACACTGATGGTCACGAGTTCGAATCCACACGAAAGTGAGGATTTGTTCTCGGGGCCTGAGGAGTCCCCGAGTCACCCAGCTCCGAATGGGTACCTAACTAGACAATAGTTAGGCGGCTGGGGTAATGCGTGGAACCCCTATAGCCGTGGCCTGTGACCGCTGCATCACTTGCCAACAGATCATCTCTCATGGTCTGTGGACGCAATTATCTTCTGCATAGAAGGAGCGTCTGTATATCTAAGATAATGTGTTTTAAAGTTAGCCTCATTATCTGAGGTATAAATATGTTTCTTAAGAATCCCTTGTTTTGAATTAATGATCACATTACATCGGGGTGCATAACGTACGTGTTTAAGTCACCAGGATTCAAAACGATGCATGACCTTATTCCAATCTCTTCTTATTTTGTGTGTACTATAATATATTCCGTCTATAAATAAATCAGAGTATGGAAATGGGGGGGGGGGCGGCAGCGACAGTAGTCACCTGACTCAATTTGATACCAAAAGACCCTAAGTGTCAGGATGAGTCCCATGCCATGTGACAAACAGTGCGGGCTCAAACACGTGCGGTCGCTAAGCCATTTTAGACCCACGATGTAATTAGTGCCACAGCATTGTAATATGAGACAATGCCCCTTGTTGGTGACATATGGGTCACTGTTTTGAAACTTGATGACCATCAAAATATGCATAGTTTGGCTGATAGTAGTGCTGATAAATAACGCTTGAAGGTGGCTTAATGTAAAGAAGACTTTAACTAACAACAATTTCGACTCCTGCTCGACTCACTTTTGCGTGAATATAGGAAGTTGACCGTACAGAATTTGACCAACAGTTTAAATAAATTCTTGCTTGTTGTGAATTCACGCGCAGAAATACATGTTTTTCGTTTATGTTCAGAAATTTGGTGCATGCTAATATCTTGCTCCAGGTAGAAGTTGAAGGCTCAAAGAATATGCCAATTTTAAAAGTTTGGTTGATTTTTTTTAGCTTTCAATTGAAAAAAAAAAGATTAAATTTGTTGGACATACATGATATGTTGTTCTTTTTTATATTATAAAATATTTCATATCAAGTTTTAAGGCATTAAAATTTTATACACAGGCATTGGTTTCCGCGACCCGTACCCATTGTCTTTACTTTTAGATTGCAGCAAAGATACAGAGGTAATAAAAAATATATATAAAAAGGATATGTGGTTGTCAGGTTTCTGGTAATATCTCAATGTAATGATGCCTGAGCCTTACAAGATTACCAAACAAACAAAAATGTGCTTGCCGTTAATTAGTACGTGCCTTAAGTTAATAAATTTGTTATTAAGGGTAATAATTTATATTTCTTTTGGTTGAGTTTGCTAACTTTATAGCACATGTGTCGAATGATTGTTTTGGAATCAAAATTTACCCTGCTACTCCCACTCCTTTATAACAAAGTGTAGGCCTTAACCAAGAAACCTCTATTTCAGTCTCATTGCCTGTCTAACCGTCGCGATCATTAGGTTAACAGTTAAACTTTCTATGATTTATCTGCAGTCAGAGTCGTTCTTGTTTTAGCGCTTTCACCTCCTCCCGGTTATGCCGGTTCTCAGTGTATTTAATTTAATAATTTAAAAAATTTAAATGATCTCTTGCGTTGAAAAAAAAACACAACTAATTAATTTCACAGTTCTTAACTATCAAGTACAATAAAGTGCACGCTCTGGATAAGCTAATCGTGTTTTGTATGATCGCTTCCCTTTGTCTTATCCACTGCATATCAAATTACTTGACATCTGTCGACATTAGGATTAAAAGATGTCCACCCACAGGACATCACTTCTCACGTTGAAGATTAAGATGTGCGTAAAAGATAAACCGGTACGCTATTTATTTATTTCCATAAAAGATATTGACATGAGTTTAAAAGTGCTGGTGACCCGTGAAATTTGCATTTAATAAATTTGCCTCATGCGTGACTCGCTTTCAATACGGTCAGGTCGAAACACGTTTTGTGATCACCAGGCTGAACATTGGTAGAGAGTGAATCATAAGATTCAAGATGCTTCTTTCAAAAAAACGCCATTCAACTTTTCAAAGTATTATGTACTTTAACCAAGAAATAGAAATATTGTCCTTTAATGTTGCCCCCCCCCCCCACACACATACCCACCCCCTCTTGCATTTCTTATGCTGACAGGAAGCTTTTAATTTTGGATCGCATTTATTTATATTTATTCACACTGAAATTTAAACATATACTTTAAACATTAATCTAAGCAATGTATCATGTATTGAAAAATAGCATTGTGACCCTCCCATTTGAGCTCCATTTTAGAAAACAAATTGTTAAATCCATTAGTAACTTACAATATTGAGAGGTACTTTAAAATAAATTACTAGTAAAATGCCGACTAACTTCCACCAACCAAATTTAAACATACGTTCAAGCAACGCTTATCAATTATTTCTAACTTCTATTAAATCTATTGTTGGCGTCATTATTATGGCGTTGAAAGAAAGCTGTCTGACCCCACCCCTCCCTCTACCACAACAGCAGCAGAAAATATAACTAACACTTAATACAGTCCGACCTCTCTATGTCGAGCTTAGAGGGACCCGAAAAAATAGACTTACGGAGTTTTCGAGTTAGGGAAAATGACGTAATAGGCGCAGAATTAGGCCGGGACCTAACAATTCGATGTTGGGAGGTTTTCTTCTTAGGGGAGTTCGACTTAGAGTAGTTAGAGAGATCCGACTGTAAGGTCTGTCTACTACCAGATACAGGTCGGTCCCGTAGGTTGACCCGTAAGTTGTCTCTCGAATGCTGAGATTTTGGTTCTTTTAAAGTTTTTAGCACACGGTTATAATTCCATTTGAAATGTAGATGCATGCACAATGGAGCTAATTTTTCTATGTTATTTGGTGGCGATGTGTCGTTATTTTAATTAAAACTAAGGATCTCTCTTTGTCTTATAAAATATCTTAAGATGTATATAATCGTGTAGTTTTTGAGTTTATCTTATGTGGACTCTAAATTTATTCCTACTTTTTGTTCTATATAAACAAATTTTTGTAATTTAGACCTCGCATTCCTCTGGTAATCACTGGTATGGTCTTCAAGACTGTGTCCCAGACTCTCTCCTCTCAGTCCCTGTTCATTGCGCTTTTTTAACGAAACGGTCGCATTTTATTCACCGCTCGAACGACTCGCCAACTAGTGGGACATTATTCCCCGTGCCCTTTTGTTGTCCTTATCTTGGCCATGTGTGTCCTAAGGACGCTGTCGGGAGAATGTGCAGGTTACCCCTCCATGTCCGGGGGTAAGTCGATTACCGGCCTTCTGCGCCTCCTGTCTTATTTTGGCTGTAACAAGGTTTACGTATAAGATCCCCGGAGACTGACGCCTGGCTCTCTGAGACCAATTAGAGTCAATATGTCTTCGTCAACGAAAGTAGAGAAGACATTTCAATATTTTATCAGCTTGCGAATGTAGTGGGGAAACGTATAACAATTATTTCTCTCATCACCAATGGTCCCTTTAGACAGCGCGGCCGTGCAGGTATCTGACCGACGCCGCGCAGCAGTTTATAATTACCGCACAGCAAATGTTTTAAAATATTGCTATAAAAGGTAGCTGTACAACTTTGTATACGAGTTTTTTGGCTTTGCACACGGGCCAACGAACCTTAGAGGCAACATTGCTCATCACCGAATATAAGCGCGGTAATTTGTTAGAAGGAATTTCAGTATCTACGTAAGAACCCAAAATAAAATCACTCTTGGATAGTTGTGCATTTATTGCATTTGTGTAGCCACACATAAACAACATCAGTGTGTGTGTATCCGTGTAAAGTTTGTTTGTGTGTAAATGAATCGATTGATGACAAGAGATGAAACATGGGTTGCGATCACATTAAACACGATCCCCTGCTGATCAATATATGTTTCCTATAAAGTTTGACCATAGTCCCCTTATCACAGAAGCTTTAATTTGAAAAAAACCCAACTAATGTAACATATGAAGGGTTAAGAGTTTAATATAGATTTTTGATATATTCTTTGGCTTCGAGAGAGTCCAGTTTGTCCCTCTGTTCATCTATAGGTTCCAACTATCCCATTTAAATTGTTAATATGAATGTGATTATGAATGGATTTTATGATGGTAACACGATCTTTTTCAAGCATACAAATATTCTATTTAAAACACATATAACTGAACTTGAAATATAATACATTTTAGGATTCAGAAATGAATGCTCTTTAAAACCATACAAGCCACTCAAAAAAATGTGCTCCACTTCAAAAGTTATCAAACTTTATATGCGTTGGACATGAAAATGTCAATTTTTTTTTTTATAAAAACGACCATGTAATTTTTATAAACTTCTTTCATTTTTAAATCCCTTATATTAGCTTCACCGTCGTCTTTCTCTGCCTTGGTCGGGAAAAACAAAAGTAAAAAATGACCCACTTCCCGTGATGCTATCGAGCTGAAATTTTGCACAAAGACTCGTGTCACCTAACAATACATTGAATCCAAATTTCAGATCGATTGAATGTGCCGTAAAAAATTTAATTCATTTTTATTTTTATCTCTATGAAACTTAATGTCGACGTCTACAATTGAGTTCACCTTCACGTGTTTGCTGGAGTTCAGCGCTGTCATCGGTGACTCCTCCCCCCCAACCCCCCTCCCGTTTTACAGCCAGGGGAGTTTAGTCACATTCAGTCTGTAAATATTTGTCGCGTGGTGCATTTTATTTCGAATACAATCAATACTTTTAGTTCTGTCTCATATATAAGGGATTTATGTCAAAAACGTTGTTTTTACGGATTGTTTAATTTGTGGAATGTTTGTAATACATGTCTTTTAGATCAGTGCTTCTTAAAGTGGTGGTCTGGTGCCGGTCCGTGGGTGATCTGCCGGCGGTCTGAAAACAAAATAGGGCACCGGTCCCTGGAGCAATAAACAGAAGCATGCTGGTCCGCCATATTAAAAAAAGTTTGAGAAGCACTGTTATAGATTACATCAATTTTTGTTTTATTTTTTTAAAAAAGCTTTTCTTTTGCTTCACAGGTCTCTGTGATTTAAGACTTTCCCCGAATACTATCATATACCATATTTAAAGTAACATTTAACGTTTCTTAAAAGATCCACAGGACGTTCCTCAAATTTATTTTCGGTATAATCTCTACGCGAAGACTTAGAAGCAGCAATGTTCCCTTTAAGCTGCTCGGTGGCGCAGATATTTTTCCATCGCCGCGCAGCTAGTTTTGTAAAATATTGAACAAAAATGGATGCTGTGCACACGAGTTTTTTCACTTTGCACACGGAGCAATGAACCTTAGAGGGAACATTGCTTCGAAGGCCGTCCATATTTATTTCCGTTCGGTCAACTTAGACTTACAGTATTCACTCACTGAAATGTCGATCAAAGTTCGGTTACAGTTTCAAACTTTTTAATGAGGCAACTTTTCACTTCATGTTTTTCTTTTTTTAGCCCTAATTACCCCCTTATATAAATTTATAGACATTAAGTTTTTAAAATATATATATATTGGGATCGGTTTTTGGCCGTGAAGCATACAATTTTACATCAGACACCTTTTTGTTGAAGTTTGATTTGACTCAAATTCCTGGTTATTAAATTTAACCAACTGGAATGTAAAACAAAACCGTGGTGGGCTCCTAATTAATCTTTACAAGTTGCTATCAGTGTTACTTTGTGTAAAAGTTTAGCGTGTAGTTGTAACATAAGCGAAGTGGGGTTTTTTTTTAGCCAGGACGCTAAAGTTACAAATTTGCCGATGACGCTGTAGCAGTTATCCCGGTTCCCAACACCCCACCCCCCATAACATCTGAGCGGAGCCAGGTATATTTGCTGGTATTAAATTTGCTGTGCACGTTTTGATGTTCGAGTTGTGCAGATGATGGGTTCATCGCGTTGTTTGAATAGTCCCGTGTTAAATAAATAATTTGCTTGCTGTATGGTGTGGCTATAAGCAAAAATTGATATGGCTGTTGTTGGTCATGTTTATTTTCTGTTACAGTAGCACGCAGGCGATTCGTCAGGTCGAGGGTAAAAGAAGCTCTTCATTATCTGGTTGAACGATCCGTGAACAGCTGTTGTCATGACTTGTATTTGTATGGTATATCATATTAAGCATAATGCTCCCTTATTTCAATTTGTATTTTGAATTACAATTGATTAACGTGACTTCTGATTAAGGTCGAGAGGCGTGCGGATCATATAAAATTGAGCCCTTAATTTAAAAAAAAAAAATTTTGCACATCAATTCCAAGGACAACATATGTCACTTTTATTTCATATTATTTTAATTAGCCTTTTTGATTAACGTGTCGGCCAAAACTTTTGCCCCTGCCTATTGCCTCACTTTAATTAAAGCTTTATAAATAATTTATTTTATTACTTTATTTATACCATATTTTTCAAATAAACCAATTTAGCGGAATGATCGGCGTTAACCCATTGTCTTCAATTAGTTAAATATGTTATCACATTGAAATATAAATGAGTATTGATATCTGCAAGTACTTTGTTGTAATAAAGTTGCTCATTGCAGTTTGACCAAAGAATCTTATCTTCATAGAGCGAAAGAACAAAACCAAGCTTGTAAAATGAAATTCTAACCTACATTTAGAAATTAATGAGGAAAAAATACATACAAAATAAATACAAAGTTAAGAAGTACTGAAAGAATTTGGACTGCAATAATGGAAGCAAAAAATTTTGTAAATAAAAATAGACAAGCTTTAATTTAGTTCATTTTATGGATTTGTTTAATACTTTAAAACTGTTATTATATTTAGATTTAGTTTGCTATATTCGTCCATCTGTTTCCATATCTGGATGTGGCGGGCCTCATGGGCGAGTATTGATCGTGACAGCGTACTTGTAACTAATATCTGAAATCATGGTTGTGTATCAAGTTTACAAACCAGTTTTTGTACGGAACAGATACGTAAAATGAACCGCGTGTGCCGGTGCCGCGCCATTCGTTGTTCGAAGAAGTAGTGACATTGGGGAAAACATTTTTTGTTTCTAATGCCTCTATAGTTTACAAGTGTATTTTGACGCTCGTTAAAGTAAGAATTTATTTTATTACTATAGATCTACGTATTAAATGAATAATAGCATTATTTTTTAAAGAAATACTTTTAAATTAAAGAAATAAAATCGATACAATCAATTTTAAAATGCCATATGTTTAAAAAAAATATGTTAAGTTGTTAGACTTTCATAATTAATTCCATGGCTTTTGTGCTGTTATTGTTATTTGAGTATAACTAACGTGGCATATATGAGCTTATGCATGTTTTATGCCCATGATCTTTAAAGCTCATTGGCCTGATGGTGATGTCCGATATTGTCTTTGCTTTGGGCCCATATAAACCCCAATCCTACCTTAGTAATAGACAATAGGGCAGCAATATTTGCTGTAGTGAAATATTAGCCAAATATTTTTTTATTTGTATCAGGAGACCTGGTAGATAAACTAAATTTTTTAATGTACGGTGTACTACTAAACGAGCGTGTTTTGTTTTTTAAGAAGTAAACAAAATTGAAAATGTGTCCAGTTTATTTATATGTAATACTTTTTAAAACTAATATCAATGACGGGAATATAAACGATTTTTTGTAGAGTTTGCAAACGCCTTTCTAGCGTGTCTAGATAGTGTCTTTTCTGGACACAGAAATGAAATGACATACCTATAAATAATATAGGGCAACACATTTTTGCACAGAAACTTTAGGGCTTTTTTTCATTCATCAAATTACAAACCATCGTTTGGATATGTTTTTTTTCATGATGAATAAGTTGTTCGAATTGGTTTTTAAAATATAAAATGTAAGTTCAACTTTTAAACCCTCTTGTGTAACAAGTAATGTTCCCTCTAATGGTCGTTGGTCCTAGTCTAAAATAACAAATGCGTGTGCAAATTTGCGCAGCATCCATTCGTCGTGCAACATATTACACCCCAAAAACACACATTATACATCTGTATGTCGATTTTCAGCGCTCTAATTCTGAAGAGATGCGCGGTGTCGTTGATGCGTTTGAGCAGCCGCGCATCTTAAATAGAACATTGGTAACAAGTTCATTAAAAGAATAGGTGTACATGTACATATATAAAAAGACCAGGAAGTATTCAATTTCTATGCTAGCTTCGATATTCAGAGTTAGCTAGAAAGTTGTAAATCCCGCAAGATTAAAAAAACAAACACAAACTACCTCTCTCTTTCGTTATATATTTATAATTTTACACTTCTGCGACATGACTTATGGCTTTGTATAAAACCTAGTGGAGGATAATATGTAAGGAATATTGTAATAGGGTGCCTCATGTTCCTTTTTAAGTTCTGCGGCTGAGCATATATTTGACAGACGCTTCCCAGCTGTTTAGAATTACCGCGCAGCAAATTTTTTGAAGTATTGCACACTAAAATGATTGAGACACAACTTCGCACACGTGTTTTAAAAATAATAATTTTCTTTACTTAGCGCACGGACCAACGGACCTTCAAGGGAACATTGTGATAAACTCATTTTGTTCAGTTAATTTAAATTTCACAAACAGCAAACCACAAAGGCGCTCTCAGACAGTTTATATTATAACTTTGATAGCAATTATTGGCCTAGCCACTGCAGACGAGTTTTGCAGACATTCTTTGTAATCAGCGATACTTTGTTAAGAGATACAAGCATACAGGGGGCGTTTTTCCTCTTAACTTTCTCACGCATGAACTTCTGAGGTTAACGATGAACAGTGAAATATGTTTTATTCTCAGGGCATATTCTTAGAATATCCAACTTCTAAATATTTGTTTTAACATGCGTTCATGCCATTTTTAAACTAGCTAATATTTGCCGTTATGATCGCATGATTATCTCTTTTTCACAATCTCAATACTTGAGCTGTTGGCTGCATGGTCAAAGCTCCAACACAATACTCTCCCAAATGGGTTTTCTTTTACTACTATTTTACCTTTTAACACGTTTTATACTGTATGGACAAATAAAATAGGAGCCTCTGATTCGTTGTTTTAAAACTCTGACACGTTCTCTCTGGCGTCAAGGCTAAAAATCAATTACGATTTTACGTGCTCTGCATGTCCTTGCACAATTGGAATAAATTGGGATATGTATTTGTTCCGTACAAAGATGGGCCAGAGGAGTCAGTTATTTGCAACCTTACCCGTGGCGTTTCCCGTTCGCAATAAGTCAGATAAGATATGCGTTCCTGAATTCACTTCGTGTTTGTTCCAAAGACTACACTATAGCTATCAGTGTTTCTCAATCTGTGTGTCGCGACACATTAGTGTGTCGTGAGAGATTTACTGATGTGTCGCGAGATTTAGTAATAATATTTTAAATTCCTATGGTTCTGAGCTCTGAAGTTATTATGAAATTTTAATAAATTAACTACAAAATCAGTAATACGTGTCTTTCGCGTGGGGAAGGACATTAGATTCGGTTGGCATCTGTGTACGCCATTTTCTTATTTCATCCTTTCTAGTGGTGTAGTTGCCTTGCAATTAGCATCACTGGCCATCGAGGAATTTGCTCGAGTGATCAATCCGTTTGCAGTCAGTGAAGAAGTCAATTTGACGACCTAAAGGGGGGGCAGCTGGTCGAATTACTACATAACAAATTATATCAAATAACGTTCACCAACACGACTTTAGAAGAATTCTGGCTTGCAATCAAGAAAGTCTATCCTTTAGTCTGTTTGAAAGTATTTGCTATTCTCATCTTTTTGGCTCTGTGAATTTGGATTTTCGGCATTAACTGAAATCAAGTCCAAGAAACGAGAGAGACTCCTTACAGTTGATGATGAGTTGCGCGTTAGCTTGTCAACTTTGGAGCCTCATGGAATGTGATGTGTTCCCTTAAGCAGGCACATCCACCACACTGATACATCACAGTAATATGTAAAAATTGTTATGTTAATAAGATAAGTTAAAATTATTTTTGTGTGTCGTGAAACTTATCTAATATTCTTAGTGCGTCTTTACCCAAAAAACGTTTTAGAAACACTGCTATATATATTTCATTTCTTCGACAGCTTTACTACACTATACTCGGGTGGCTGTACTGCATTACTTCTGTTCTATACTACAATACTCCCTACTCCCGAGGCTATGCCACATTGCAATACTTTTACATCACTGTTATTTTTGTGTGTGTGTGTGTGTTTTTTTTTTTTGTTTTTTTTACTAAAACGGTATTAAAACAATGTATGTAACAATTTGTCTGTGACACGGACTCCTCTGAGACCTATGTGAAAGAATTGCAGGAAGTTCCGCATTCTCCGGTGTCTTATTTCATCGAGCGCTCAGAGAATAGATCTTGTGTTACCTTGCCTCCAAGACCGACACACGACGTTACAGAGCCGCTGTGTCGGATGACTGTGTTATGTTGTTTAGTGCCATTCTTATATCATCTTTACAGCACGCATGTACACAAGGCCTTGAGTGTTCCCCTTTTCGTTTCCCTTCATGGCTCATTGACAACTTGGTAGACTTTATTTTAAAGGTTTATAAGGGTCTGATTGCCATCCCACTGGAGGTAAGCGCTGCCGCGAATCGTTCTTACGGCACTTAAGAAACACACGTGAAATCCGTTTCAGAAATACAATTAATAAACCAGTTTTGAGACATATCTAATGGGGAATACAAAACAAAACCTCAGTTACCAGCGAAGGGATTATGGGAAGAAAGCAAATGAGTTGAATGCTATTCACACATACACGTGTGTTCATACAATTTAACGCAAAATTACACAGTAAAACATATATTAGTTAATGTCAAAACCCGACATGAGGCGAGTTTAAACTAACAACTTAATTAAAAAACATTTCCAGTAGACCCACTTTTTACACTCGATCTAAAAAACCACTGATCTGCGCGACCTATGCATAACAGAGAACCATTGTCAATTTCACAATCTTATAATGGAAGATGAAAAAGCCCTTTTAAAAATAATAAAGCCGAAAAGAATGGTGCCACTCTCTGTGCTTTTAATTTCTATTTCTGTTTAGAGAATGAATTGGTACATTGTGTCCTGCCCTTGCTGCTTGTTGGCACGTAACCAATAGTGTCCCGGCTATAATTTGATGTTTAATTCCATCCGCGTCTTCGCCCCCACCCTTCCACCCACCCCTAGTATTGTCCCTGCATAGGCGTCACGTTCATTGTCTGCCGTCACGTACAGGCAAAACGTATAAGTCGTGGGCATTAATTCTTTCTTAATTTTTTTTTTAAAATTTAAAATCAATATTTCAAAATTGAACAGTCTTAGGCCCGCATTATTCTTTGTGTGGTGTGTTCATTGCGGCGTGGGACTGAGTGAAGAGGTTTTCAATTGGATAATTCTTTTTTAAAATGCTGGATCCAGGTATCTTCAAAATGAAAGTAAGGTGGACATTATAGAATAATTTTGGCCGCATATTCCTAACATCATTTTGAGTCTCAAGCCCATGTTGCAGAATTATAATAATCATTGACATCAATACCTTAAAGTAGTATACTTTCGAAATAGATGCAGTACTTTTTGTTCCGGATAAGCGTTTCCCTGAAAGTATTTGATAGATGATTTCATTATATCTGAAAACGTGTGCCAATAATGAGTATTGGGCCATTTGTGGTGATCTCTTTCTCACATGACTCTTGTTATTTATTTGTAAATCCAGATTTATAAAAGTTTTATAATGTTATACCCTCAAACAGGTTCAATTTTAAAAAAAAATTATTGTGTTTAGACATTATTGGCACATGCAAATTTCTTCTTTTCTTGGTGCTTGAACCAGGTTTCTATTTTGGATCTAATGAGTCCAGCATGCGATGCGAGACCTGCCTCTTTATCTTGATATATTAACTGCAGGGCCTAGGATGTGGCTCTCTGCACATTTACATTAGCCTCGCTGACTATGAAGAGTTTTACTTACTCCCTGCTGTAAAGTCAAAATGACAGGAAACTTATTTATGCTTTATCGCGTGAGAGAGAGAGAGAGGTGGGGGGTAGATAAAAGCTAAACAAAGTTTAAGGAAAGTTTGTTTATTAGAGCACGTCTAGCTCATTGTCAAGGCGTTTATTTCGTGGATTGTGAATTAAGTCGCTTCCTAAATATATTCGTTTTAAATTGCCCCTAAAACAGAATGTAGCAATCTCTTTTATCCAATTTGTGTGTGTGTGTGAGAGAGGGGTGGGTATTTTTTAAACAAGCTTTTTAAATGTATTATTTTTGCAATGACTTGTGCGTCAACTGTGAATAGAGTCAAATATACCCTTTTACATAGACGAGTGATGGCGAACATATGGCACGCGTGGCATAGTCGGCACGCAGAGCCTCATCAGCCGGCACGCAACTAAAATATCACTATCTTAATCAAACCAGCCAATGCAATAAGTGGGTTTTGGATGGAATATTAAGCACCTGGCCCCAAAAAGGTTCGCCACAATCGACATAAACTGTCATAAATTTAAAAAAAAATAATGCTCAAGTATAATAATTTACTTGCGTTGACAGAAAGCAAACTATGAACACCATAAAATTAGTAATAAATCTTTAGTTTCAGACTTTTAATCGCCAACTGATACGTCATGATATACGACGGACCACGTTCACCGCCGTTTTTAGTTAGCAATTTACAACATACCTTTAAGTTTCGGCTTGCAGCGAAAAGCCTTACACAGACGTTTCGACAAGATGCTCACTGAAGGCGACAATTCAAACTAGAAAATTTCGGACACTTTCCATTGGACATGACAATTAAAACGCTTGTTTTCGACAACCTCACCACCGTCAGTGCACCTCAGCGGGGTTGTTAAAATGTCTGTGTGAGGTCAATATTTCACAAACTTTAAAGACATCTACAACAGCTGTCAACATCGCCTTATAGTCAAAGTTTGCTGTAACGCCACCCACCTTGGCTACTTGGGCGACAAATACACACACACACACACATTACACAATAATCAATGCACTTCATGGCTGAACACCGGCTCTTCATCTAGTGATCTAACACGTATAGCGTTCAATAAACGACCTCCCGCTTTCTTGCCGAGTTAGAAAGGAACAAAAAAAACAATAAAGGATGCTCCTTGGGATTTAAAGCTGCTCGTGAGAGTTGAATTTCATAGTTGGGCGCTTAACAGAATTAGTTCAATCGTTTTTCGACGGCACTTTTTGGCTTTAAAAACTGTTGTAAGTTTATGAACGTAGCGAAAAGACTATGACATTTGATATTTCTATTTAGTCTGCAATGTGTTTAGGATTTAAGTTAATTACATCAGTGTTCTTTTTGTTTCTTTTGTTACCGCATACATGCGTTAGAAGTTTGATTCCTTTACAGCCGACACTTCTTTACCAAACTCGTGATCTTTGGGAACTTCACTAAATGTAAACTAAAATAAATTACAGGGAAGTGTATTCCAATAAACCATTATGTGTATTATTTTTCGCACCTTTACATAAATAAAAGATAAGCGTAAAGAATTCAAAAGGAATTGCTAAACTAACCCTAATGACACACCATTTGAATGTTTACATACATTCAGCATAACCAAGGCTTTTTAAAATTAAAATTACTCTTGTCTTTGTTCTCTGACCCAGTCAAAAGTCTTTTCGTCGACATCTCAGTTAGGTTTATACATTTAGTTATTTATTTCTAGCTTTAATTTTAATTTTTTGAAGATCAAATCAAAGGGAAATAGACCGCAATGCTCGGGTTCTCACGGTGCAACTATTTAAAATTATTGTTTGTAGTCTCTTCATTGATCTGCCAGCCAAAAAATGCCAACATTATCTTAACAGTATCTGTATCCGGCGGCGAACGGTGTCAAGATATGGTCAGGAATAGACTGGTACAAAACCGTGCACTCATTTAAAATTAATGGCACTGTCCGCATGAGTAGTGTCAGAAAATTATCGTCTGCATATATCATTTTACGAAATGAAAGTTAACCGTGCATGTCCTCAACGTATCTAGTGAAATGGAGGGAGCAACGCGACTGCTGTCTGTACCATCTGACGCCAAAGTATATGTATGCTAGATACGACCCGTGCGTAGCATACGCCGCAGACTTACTCATAGATACTGAAAAAAGGTGGAAAAGAACAGACACAAACAGTACGACGAAATCAGAACAACGCGCGTGAACGTTGGGGGGGGGTGGGTAGCCGCCGACGCATGTACAATGCGGTTGAGGCCCGCCCCTACTTCTGCACCATCCCCACTTGCCAACCATAAACTGAGATAGCTAGATCCTAGCGAGGGTCATTCGTCATGCTTATCTCCTCGCTTCTTGTGCTTGTCCCAATTTCTGGTGAATTATATATAGATAGATATTTCATTTCAATGATCGTTAAATTGAAAAAAAGTCTACATTAACTATCCCATTAGGTAACTGTTTGCTTTCAAATTAAGCACTTTAGCTAGTTTAAAAATATACTGAACATCTCGTTTTTCATCAGCGAAGCAATTTGAGTTATAAATGGCAGTATTAGTTTTCTATTGCGTTGCTTAAATTCATTATTCGTTAGTCAATGGTCTGGGCCTGGTCAGTATCTTGAAATTGTTTCTTTACCAAGTTAACTTTAAAAACTTTACACACGAACAAAACTTTGATTGCATTCTTGGACTTACGTTAAAGCCCAGAACAAAAAAGACGCTATTCAGGGGCCTTATCTTATATGTTACAGACGCTCCTTCTGTACAGAAGATTATTGCGTCCTACGTATTTCTATGGGTTGTATTTAGTCCTGTATTCTTACTAGAGTTTTACATGATGATAAAGTGTTGGCTTTCCTGGTTTCTTCAGGCAACCCATCTACGCCCGAATACCGGACGGAAAGAAAGAAAACTTGTATGCGTTTGTTCTTGCATATGGAATAAGAAAGGTTTTTTTTTATCCTTATGTCTATCCGAGGGTTGTATTAAGTTATCTTTGTGTTGTATTTCTAAATTAGAATTAATTGCCTTATGTATAATTACTAATTTACTCTTGGTTCTTCTATCCTCTAGTGTTTCAAGGTTTAATGATTTTACTAATGGTGTTACTCTTGTCAGTTTTGAATATTCTCCAGTAATGAATCTGGCAGCTCTTTTTTGGATTTGTTCTAACTTATCAATATTTTATTTGGTGGATGGGTCTCATACAGACGATGCATATTCTAGTATTGGTCTCACCAGGGTGAGGTAGCATTTTAGTTTTATATCTTTGTTACATTTGTAAAAGTTTATTTTTATAAAGCCTAAGGTTTTGTTTGATTTTTTAATAACTTCATTGACATAAGGATTCCAAGATAGTTCATCATTTATTATGACTCCTTGATTCATTCCTTGCGGGACATGTAACAGAGACTGTTACTGGAAGATCGGTCTCATCAGCCACACTAAGAGCTGCAATCTAATAAGATAAATATATCGTCTTACGCCGACGGAAAGATGTCATACCATACGGTATGCCATAATGGTTCACCGACAAAACGGCCCCGGACAAAACGGCCCCGACAAAACGGCCCCGACAAAACGGCCCGCGACAAAACGGCCCC